>JAIUCU010000292.1:0-334146 GCA_020226215.1 Sindora glabra
TATTTTAAGAATGATTATATTCCATGTATGTTTCAAAACTAAAATCTAAGGTTGTGTTTGTATAGTGTATTTATAAAATTCAAAGAATTTAAAATATAAGTATTTCAAATATCTTCATTTTAATTCCCTTCATTTCAAAATAACTAGTTTGATAATTACTTATTTAGGTTGAAGTATTTTTAAGCATTTGTTTTCACAAATTAATAAATGATTAAAATAGTATTAGAATTAAAATATAAAATATTCATTTTAAGTGAATAATTTATTTTATTATTTTAATATTTTACTAAATTTGTTTTATTTTTATTTATTTTATTTATATATCATCAACTTTTTTCTTGACTTAATTTTAAATAATTCCACATTTAACATTAATTGTTGTACCTAATTTATAAAATTTAAAATCATTAGAACAACAATATACAAATTTTTCTGGAACTAAAAGGATATATAATTGAAAAATATAATTACAAAATAAGCCCATGCAATATTGCAAGTGGTGGCTTGCTGGAGTACTGTGAGAAACAACACAAAGAGGGCGGCATTTGTGATTTCAATTTCTTCATTTTACACGATCACAATCTTCTTTTAAAATACTCATTGTTTTTTTACTTCTCATATCAATTATTCAAACAGAAAATTTTACAATAGAGTATTTTAAATACTCTAATAAATTAAAATCCTTCCTTCAATTGCTCCATTTAAATACAATAAAATAGAATGACTTGCAAGCCTTCTACCCCATTTTAAAAGTTGGAAAATGAATTAGACAATAGCTGTAGGTTTTCTTAGAATTTGCTTTCAAGTATCAATCAAAACTTGTCTTAATAATTTCATCACTGGGCAACTCTTCCTTTGGTATTTGTCAAATTAGGTTAATTGGAATTAGAACGGACCTTCTTTTAATGGATATCAGAACAATCTTATCTCATTTCTATATATGCATTTCAATGTGTAAAGATGCTGTGTGGATATTAAGGTTGTCATCTATAACATCACTGCAATTTTCTTTTAAATGATTGATAGAACTAGTACACCGTATCATGGAAGTTTCAAAGAAAAACTAGAAAATGTAATAAAAATAAGGTCATTTATTTTGAATTGCTTATTGCATTTCTTCATACAAAATAGACTTCTACTCTTTTCTATGGTATGAATTCAACAATTAATGTTGACAAAAAAAAGACTTTAATAATGTCAACATGTAATAACATTTGATATTATCTTAAGAACTTTACTTCTTATTATATTTGGATTTCAAATTCATGATCTTATGTGTATGTATTGAATGAATTATTACTTTTGCTGCTATTAAAAAATTAATAACTAAAATTATTGAACCATATTGAAAATGAGGCCCAAGTAATGAGTCCAATCAATTTCATTATTGGATCCAATTCAGTAGAAAATATTGAAATGTTGAAGCGCCCAGATCCAGAGAGGATGCTCATGGCAGGGCTTCTGTGTTCCTTCAGCAGAGTTCGTTATTTTGTCATAAAAATATTTTATATTTTTTCTTAGAAAAGAAAGAATAGGAGTAATCATATGGACTACTTTTTTTTGGACTTTATCATAAGAATACTCTCTTGCTATATAAAATGTTTGATATAAGTCATACATACTACTCAAAAAGTAAACCCATCCTGCAATCCCACCAAAATATTAAAGGTTCCAAGAGTGCATCACTCTTTCATTATTTTGCCACAGCGAAGTCTTCTATAATTTCAAGGGTATGAATAGTAATAAAATGCCAAGAGTGAGAGAATGAAAAGCACCGTTTTCATCATTATGCCTTCCCTTATCTTTAATTTCTCATTTGCAATCATTGAAAGTTATAATTCAAAACTAAATTGGCACAGTTTTATACATTAATCCAATTATATAAATCGATTGCACACTAATTTTTTGTTATCCAATTTCCATCTTTGTCCTTAACACCATATTTCTAAAGCTCAAAAAAAAAAAAGTGCATATGAATAATAGATAATCTGGTTAAGAATTGGGATTCAGTTAAAAACCTCAAATTAAAAAAAAACTATAATAAAATTTCATTTGAAATCAATTTTTCTAAAATTGGATTCATTTTATTTTATTTAAAATAATTTTTAGTTATTTAGAAATGATCAATTATATTTTTTGAAAATTATGTGAAAATTAATTATTTGAATTCATTTGTAAATGAATTTTTTTATCTAGGATATATTGAAAAGTGCATGCAATTTAGTTAAAAAGTAAATTTTAATGATATTACATAAAGTTAGAGGAAGGTAAAATTTTTTATATGAAAAATATTTTAAGTCGAGTTAAATAAATTTTAATAAAATCTATAATAAATTTAATTAATTTTATAATGAAATAAATATAATTAAATTAAATATTATGAATAAAATAAAATCTCTGTTTATTTAAATTTAAACGACTTTTAAAAATGAAATGAAGTCTCACTTTCAACTATTGCAAACAAGGGTAAATAAAGAAGGAATGTGGAAGTTGGATTTAATACGATACTTTCAATTATGCACGCAAACAGTCTTTGTACAATTCACTCTCCCACCTGTTATCATATCTTTATCATGTATTAGACTAGATAGATAATCATTGAATTCACCGAACTTCTTGGAAGCTAAACCATTATATCCAAAGGCGGAGTTCAGGCAAAGTTGTTGAAGAAGTTGAAATAGAATTTTATTAAGAATTTATATGAAAATTTTTTAATTTTAAAATAGTTAAATGTGAATTTCTTGCAAAAAAATGAAAAAAAAACACATAAGAAAAACTTCTAGATTTTTTCAAGTTTTTGGTGGCTAAATTCACCCTAAACCACAATCTAGCCTCACCTCTAGTTACATTTGAAAAATTCGAGCACTACCTAAACTTATCTAACAAGATACGAGAGAAGGCTTTTAAATTGTAGAACATGAGTGGCAGCAAGGAGAAAATTATTTTAATAATAAAGATTCATATTTATTATTTGAGATAGTGAGTGACAGTAAGGAGAAAATTATTTTAACGTTTGAGATAGTGGTGTAAAGTCCGTTAAGTTTAAGGAGGTGTATTTTAACAGTAGTGATCCATATTTATTAGTATGAAATTATGACACATTATATTGGTATATTATTAGATATGATTACATATTAAACTTATTCTTTTAAAGTTAAATTTAATATGTTATATAACGATATATTAACAATTATTTTTAACATGTATCAATATATTATTACATCAATAATGTATATAATCTTCTTCTATTTATTATATGCTAAGATAGTGTTAAATAAACTAATAAAAGAGTTGGTAAGAAAGTACTGTAAATTATTTAAAATTATCTTGTCTCAACATCTTGATGTACTATATTTCTCCTATGATACTCTTACAGAGAAATTAAGCGAATTAGAGTTGGCCTAAGAGGCATGCCATATGAAAGAAAAACACACGATCAATAAAATTATGGAATTACTTACTTGAGGATCGTAGGTGACACTGACTTTCACTAATTCACACAGTACACAAGAATTACGCTGAACTCCGGCTTGCTTTTCATAATGATTTCACTGCCCAAAACTTGGTTCGTACAGAGAACTCAAAAAGAGAGAAAAAATACTGAGTCGAAGTGAAAAACTATTCTAATCGTGGCTTCAAAATTGCTCTGGAAGTTTTATCCCATTTTCAAAAAATGGGGGGAAGGAGGTAGTTATCAGAATAACCTCCTCCAAATTTAAAATATAATCTTAAATTAAATTAAAATAATTTTCTATAAGATGTAAGTCCCCCATTATAGGTGTACCCCACATCTACACTTTACATCTCCCACTCGCATATAGTGGGATGAGCCATATCATATAATCTTCATCTCTCTTTTGGGTTTTCATACTTAATGCATCATTGTGACTGCATGAGCATGACGTCTTCTCAGGTGTTCTTGTACTAGAAATCCTGATAGGATCAGCATAAAACAACCCTATCTTCTATTTGTTTATATTATGCCTCAGATGCCCTAAACTATCCCATATAGACTTTCCACTTGTAAATTTGATCCCTCACGAGCTTTAATGTAAGCTCAGATTACTATTCACATATGCATAGTATCCATACTTATGAAGTTACCTAAATTAACTTCATAATGGACATGTCTCAGACACTAGCATAATTGTATATATGTTGGGAAATCTTTCTTTCACCCTTATATCATTTTAATTTGAAAAATAGCTGCTTTCCTAGTATTTTATCTCTTAGACCATTTATATCATGATCATAAGATGCATACTAAGGTAGCGAGCACTATATCATCTCTCCATGATATTGTCAAAGTCGAAGGGTATCCATAAAAGAATTTTCTTTTCTGGGACTTACACAGCAATGAACTAAGGATCTTTTACTTGCTTCACATTTGCGGTTCTTTTACACATGTGGTATGAAGCACATGCTACGGTATTTCCCTTTCAGCGTAAGGGTGCATGTCATTTGTATTAGTAATACCATACAAACTTTAGTTCAGGTACACATAGTACCTAACCTGAATTCTTTCACATTATTGACTTCTTTTGATGTCTATATGTGAAGAACTCATTGTCTGACTACAGGTATTATGAAAAGTGGGATAATCCACAAGTCGATCCATATTTTCTTTCTCAGATCTCATCTCAACCTTACTTTTTGTCACTTTGTCGAGGTGACATATTTTACTTTGTGTTACTTCTCTACCAAATATATATATATATATATATATTTCTCACTGTTGTATTGGTGAACACATGTCTCATCTTTACTCACTCCTTATGAGCGTTAGAGGAAGTTATTTGTGTGAGAGAATTAACCTTATCAATCTGTACAATATACATAAAAACATTTGTATACTCATACACACACTAAAACATTTGTAATTGAATGAAATATACTTTGTTCATTTCAAATTTAAAAATGTTTAATTAGATTCTACACATACCAAGAGACTTTACATGTTCAATATACATATCTTTAGGTATTGGCTTAGTAAATGGATCTGCTATCATCTTTTGCGTAGAAATGTGTTGAACGGTGATCTTTTGTGCTATGGCATTTCTGATAAAATAATATTTTATATCAATGTGCTTAGTCTTGCTGTGGTACTTTAGATCCTTTGTATAGGCGATGGCTGCCTAACTATCATAATATATCAGGATGGGATCTAAGTTTTCTCAAAATTCCAAAATGTTCTAAAAATCTTTTAGCCATATAGCCTCTTGCATCGCTGCAGAACATGCTACGAACTCAGCTTCCATTATCGATAATGCAATGCATGTCGCTTTTGCTACACCATGATATGGCACCATTGTTTAGCAAGAATGAGTATCCTGATGTGGACTTTGCTCATCCAGATCTCCTGCCCAATTGCATCAGAATATCCGACTAAGCACAAATCTTTTCCTTGGTAGCACAACGCGTAATCAACTGTGCCTTTTAAATATCTCAGTATTCTTGATAGCTTTAATGCTTTTGTCTGGGGTTTGACTGGTATCTACTTACAAGTCCGACCGCATGACAAATATCCAATCTTGTACACATCATTGCATACATAAGACTACCAACTACACTGAATAAGGAATTCTTTCCATTACTTTCTTTTCAGATTCATTCTGAGGGCATATGTCTTGACTCAATGGCTCACTCTTATTTACAGGGGTATCCATAGGCTTGCAATCTTTCATGTTAAATTTCTCAAGAATTCTCCATAAATAAGTTTCTTGAGAAAGAGAAATCAATCTCTTGGAGCAATCCCTAATGATCTTGACTCCAAGGATATAATCTGCCTCACCCATGTCTTTCATCTCAAAATTTAAGGATAGCCATTCTTTAATGGCCATAATTGATTCAGATTATTCCCAGCCAATAGTATGTCATCCACGTAAAGGGAAATATCACTAGATGCCTTCATACTGCTTGATGTAAACACAATGGTCTTCCTCAATCATTTGAAAGTCAAATGAGGTTATCGCTCGGTGAAACCTCAAATACCATTATCTGGATGACTGTTTGAGTCCGTAAATGGACCTTTGAAGTTTACAAACTTTCTTTTCTTCTCTTTTTGCATGAAACCTACTGGTTGTTCCATGTAGATTTCTTCATCCAACTTTCCATTGAGAAAAGCAATTTTTACATCCATTTGATGTAATTCTAAATCTAAATTTGCTACTATGGCTAGGAGCAATCTTATGGAATTGAAATGCAATAGGTGAAAATGTATCCTATAGTCTATTCCTTCTTGTTGTATACCCCTTTGCAACTAACTGAGCTTTATATCTTTCAATTGATCCATTGCTTTCCTTTTAATTTTGAGAACCCACTTGTTCCCAATTACCTTTCAGCCAATGGTAGGTTAACTAGTTTCCAAACTTGGTTAGTTGTCATTGATCTAATTCTTCCTCCATTGCTTTCTTCCACTGTTCTTAGTAGGGTAACTCAGAGTCTCTTGTATTGTTTTAGGCTTTTCTTCATCTTGAGGAGTAACCATAAGCGCTGATCCTTCAATTAAAAAACGTCTTTTGGGTACACTTCCTCTTTTACTTTTCCATAGTGGGGTTCCTGTGTTATGTCATCTCTAAAAGTAAGGTGTTTTTTTACTCTCTCAGAGCTCCCACTCGGAATAGTAGGTACTATTTAAGAGCTTCCACTAGATAAGATGGATAATACTCGCTATTATCCATTTCATCTTGCCATTCATAAAATGGCATAGTACGATCAATTTCACCTCTGCTAGGAAATTCACTTTTAGGAATGTGGCGTCTCTTGATTCAAGTTTCGTTACTGTTCCATCTTCATTTTCACCAATGAAAATGTAACCCTTAGAAAGATCTGAATATATTATAAAAATACATTTCTTCCCTCTTAGATCCAATTTTCCATATCTGTGGGAAGTATCATGGACATACGCAGCAGACCCCCATGGTCTGAGTACACTCAAATCAGGTTGGTTTTGTCCAAGTTCATAGGGTATGGATGTAACAGACTTTGAGGGCACATGGTTAAGTATGTAAGTGGCTGTTAATAAAGCATCTCCCCAATATGAAAATGGTAGATTTGCTTGCGCCATCATTGACCTAACCATGTCTAGAAGAGTTCTATTTCTTCTTTCAGCTACTGCATTTTGTTATGGACTGCCGGATTGTTAATTGTCTTATTATTCCCTTTTCTTCACAGAGCTCTTTGAATTGTTCCAATAAGTATTCACATCCACAGTCAGTTCTGAGCGCTTTGATTTTCTTATCCATTTGATTTTCAACTTCGCTTAAATAGCATTTAAAGCATTCTAATGCTTTGATTTGTGTGAAATCAAATAGATATGACCGAATAAGTAATCATAAAAGTGATGAAATACTAAGCTGTGCCTCGCCTCACACTCAAAGGACCACATATGTCGGAATGAATTAGTTGTAATGGAGTTTCTGTCCTAATCCCTTTTCCGAACATTTTCTAGTTGCTTTACCATCTAAACAATATTCACACAAGGACATTTCCAATTTGAAATTGGTCTAGCAAGCCTTCTTTTGCTAGTTTAATCATTCTATTTTGATTAATATGTCCTAGTCTAGCATGCCAAATATCCATATCATCATTTAGATGGAAGTAGAAGCAGTAAAGCAATCGTAAGTAGAATTATCAACTGTATCTAAAATGACAAATCCATTGGAAATGAACCAGAACCATAATATATATTGTCTTTAAAAATATCTGCAATATTGTCATGAAAATTAATCGAAAAACTGTATTGAAGTAGGGAACTAACAAAAATTAAATTAATCGAATATCAGGTGCATACAATACATATGTAAAATTAAGGTCTTTCCTCCATGCAAATCCAATTTGCATGTCCCAATTCCTTTGACCTCAATCTTTGCATTGTTTCCAACGTATAACCACCTGCTCTGACTTGATAATCGATAGTAATCCATATAGGATCCTCTATCCTTGCTCACAGGCTCTATGGCGCCTGAATCCAAAATCCACAAAGGATGAGATTTGTTAGAAAATAGTACTGAAAACATATAAAAAATGTAAAATTTTAATGTCCAGTAATATCTTGTTCTGTTCATTTTGCTTGTGCAATCTCGAGCAAAATGACCCATTTTCTAGCATGCATAACACTTGATCTTTTTCAAATCAAAGTTCTTTGAGCTATTTCTTCCTTCTTCCTTTTGAAGTTTTTCTTGCCCTTGGAATGGGGTCCAGTTTTTCTCTTCTGGAACTTCTTGTCTTTCTTGTATTTAGGCTTAAAATGTGAGGGTCCTGATCCCTCTGCTAGATAGGCTTGTTCGGAGGACCGATAAGCCTCCAAACATTCATCCTCAAGTTCTAGATGTCCGCCACATCATAAAATGTAACAATGCTCTCATTGTGAGTCAAGTTTACCTTCATATGTTCCCAACTAGCAGGGAGTGATATAATCACTGCTTGCACTTGCTGTTCATTAGAAAGTGCATGCCCCACTATTTACAGCTCACGGATCATGTTTAACATTTCTCTCAAATGTTGTTTCATCGGCGTATTAGGCTGAAGTTTGTAAATGTCAAACTTAATTATGAGTTTTCTTAGTTTGGTGGCTGAAGTACTACCAAATTTCTCTTTCAAGGCTAACCACATTTCTTGAGCAATTGGGTATTTTTTGTATTCACACATAAGGTTGTCCGTCATTGCACTCAAGAGTGTGATGCGGGTAATACTGTTCTTCCTTTTTCAAACAGTATAAGCTTCCGCATCTATCCTATGCTGAGCAAGTTCCCATGTTCAGGCTCAATCATGACATGGTTCAGGGTTTTTAGAGCGTCTTGCTCTTCTAAAATATAAGAAATTTTCTAATGCCAAATGTCCCAGTTATCCTTGTTTAACTTATCACCATTGTTCAACTCAGCAAATATACTTTTTCTAGCCATTCTATTGAATTACAATTCATGAACATTTCCTATGAGTATACAATGTCTTTTGTTTACATGGTTCTAATATAGGATAATGATGACACTACTTAGTTCATGGTCGGGAGTTTACATTTGTCATACCCCTATCGCATGTGTGTCTAAATACTATCATTATTTCCTATCGAGATCGTACTCATGCAAATTATATCGCTCTCAGGTCAACACAACCTAAGAACTCCCACTCAAACATAGAATTTCATAAGATAGACACATTTGAAATGAAGATGATAACCATGTATTGATTGATAACTTAGTTCAAATAAAACAAAATAAGTTCAGGAAGCTAATTCAAACAATAGAAACAATAAAAAACTTGTAACAACAAAAAAAATTACAAATTCAATACTTAAAGTTTCTAGACAAGCTTCCTACTCAGAACTTAGGTTCTTCTTCAAAAGTGTTAAAAAGTTTGGGTGGAGTTCTGGAGTCACTGGTCCAAAGTAGTATGAGTTCATACCTTTGAGTAGACCTTTCAAATGCAATCCTTTTTCTAGAGTGCTGTGACTAACTCGTCGTGCACTTTTCATATTAGGGAATTGTGAAAGAAGGATCAACCTACTCCAATTGGTTTTAAATTGTTGGAGTTCTTGCATTCTCAATTCCTCCATGCACTTTTCAAGATCCATGCACCTTGTGACTATGATTTTTTTTGTCCCTGCATAGCCAAATAGTTTCCTTGATTGGTTTCCAAAAATTGTCATTCAGAATCTCGGTTAACATGTAACGAACCTAGAGGTAATTTGGGAATAGTTTTCTTCTTCATTTGAGGTCTGTTTTCAAGTTTCTTACTTCTTCCAAATAAGCATTAATAGAGTGCAAGGCATCAGTGGTTTTGTACAGTTGGTGAAGCATGGCGTTAAGGTCTTTTGGTATGTCTACCTAATCAGATTCTCTCAGTTCCTCTCCAAAGTTCTCCATAAACCCATACGGGCCGTACTCTTCCAAGAACCATTGTTCCATGACTGAAAAAAAAAATATAAGTAAAAAATCATCAATTTTACCACTTTTTCAACATAAACAGTGTCATAAAAAATTTCAAAAAATCCAAAAAAAATACCACTGCATAGATCTTAATTTTTAAAAATTTTAGAAATAAATGGTGGTAAAAAATACCACCACACACGCTCTCACGCACCTCCACGCACGAAAAATTAGCCAAAATTGGAAAAACTGGACAGCGCCATGCACACAGTCAGCATGTGTAGTCCACGTGCCACCGTATGCGGCTGTTCCGGCCATCGAAAAACACCAGAATGTTCAATTTTTTGATTCTTTATGTTGATGTGTGACACATGGCAAAATAATTTAGCGGTGGGCCCCACGTGCCATTCTGAGAGTGAGGAGAGGAGATAGAAAAAAAAATTAATTTTTTTTAAATGTGAAACGATGTGTCGTTTACTCATTTTTTAAAATGACATGTCATTTTGTGCAATCAAGCTGACCCGCTTGGTCAAAATGATATGTCGTTTACCGATTTTATAAAATGATGTGTCGTTTACATCATCTTTAACCTCCAGCGGGTTAGACCGGATCGACTCGACCCGGTTCACGGACCTAGTTGACCTAGAAATTTCAAATGGTCATAACTTTTGATCCGGAGGTCCGATTTGAGTGATTCAAAAGCCTACGGACCCAGAATTTCATCCTTTATCATTCTATGGTAATTTTATGGTCTAAAAACACACAAATCATGGGTCCTTTAATTTTCAAAATCCGTACATAATATGGAAATTTAGGAATCTTTGATGTTCTAGAAGGGTGGGCTGTGTTTTATTCAAGTTTTATGTAATCCCAGATGTTCTAATTGTTTTCTACCACTTAGGAAACAATAGATATGATAGAACAAAGAATCATGCTTTCTTGCTCATTATGCCATACATGGAGTTTTGATTTGCATATAAAGACAAATAGGCATTTCATTTTCAATAGTTATCAAAGCATGTGAAATTTTTTTTAGTACATTGTGCAAAAAGAAATTCATACAACACATACATTACATCATTATTCATTTTATAGAGAAGAACAGCATCAGCCTTAACCAGCTCTGATACCAATGAAAGAAAAACATACGATCAATAAAATTATGGAATTACTTACTTGAGGATCATAGGTGACACTGACTTCCACTGATTCACACGGTACACAAGAATTACACTGAACTCCTGCTTACTTTTCACAATGATTTCACCACCTAAAACTTGGTTCATACAGAGAACTCAAAGAGAGAGAGAGAAAATACTGAGTTGAAGTGAAAAACTATTCTAATTGTGGCTTCAAAACTACTTTGGCAGTTTTATCCCATTTTCAAAAAATGGAGGGGAGGTAGTTATCAGAATAACCTCTTCCAAATTTAAAATATAATCTTAAATTAAATTAAAATAATTTTCTATAAAATGTGGGTCCCCCATTATGGGTGTACCACACATCTACACTTTACACCATATAAGGCCAAAATTTGTGTTGCAATGGTTGACTTCTTCAATATTAGCACTACAACGATAGCAAAAGAAGAGTCCAGAAAATGGATGGTTCAGACCATGGGATTCATATAATAAGATTATTGGGTAATCATTTTTTCCCTTATGAGGCTGCTTGATCAACTATATTCATGACAATGTACACCCACCAACACACTAATAATATGATAAAACTAGGCTCATAACTTATTTAAAATTTTAAAAAGTTAATTAATTGATATAATACTAAAGCCTCTTCAATAAAAAAAATTAATAATTTTTCATATATTGACAATAAAGAGGATTAAATCTAGAATATCAAAGTCATTCACCATTTACTCATTGCTTAATAATTTTAAAACATAATCAATGATTTAAATTATGTAATTTCTTACACTCTTGATTCAAAATTACAGATGTGTTAATATGAGAGCATTTAGTTTAAGTTACATTTGTTGTTATTTAAGATTTTATTTTCCTTCGCATCTTAAATTTAATTTTAGGATTTCATACATGTATTTAGTGATTTAATCACTCATAGAATTAAAAAAATTATAAATGTGTCATGTTGGAGCTTCTAATTAACCTAATGAAGTTTACATAACTTCAATTTCATTTTATATTAAATTAAAGACATAGTAAAATCATTAAATTATTTTTCAAATCTCAAAAATAAGTAAATTAAATTTAAAAATATAAATTTCAATGCAATAAAGACAATCTAATGATAAAAATACTCAATCTCTTCTTAAGAGATGAAACTTCCCATATCATTACTCTTTTGTTCCTTATGAAAAGAGTGAAGAGTTATCATATTTACCATAATCATCTTGATTTCAATATTGACTATGGTCATTGCTTGTCCTACCAAGTAATGACATATCTTTGCTTAAAATTTTTGGGCAAAAAATTTTTTAGAGCTAAACATTTAGATAAAGATATTTTTAAATTTTTTTACATAATAATATCTAATTTTAAAATTTTAGTGATTATGTCCTCCTAAGTTCGATGGTAGGCGAGCCATTGTATTGGTTGAGAAGGATGGAACCTTGCTTTGTCTAGGGACCCCTAAAATTTTAGAAAATTTTGAAGTGTATATATATATATATATATATATATATATTTTTTTGTGTAAAAAAATTATTAGTTTGGTCCCCTTTAAAAAAATAAACTATAATTTATATATATGAAAAATATTATTTGTATGTATATTAATAAAAGAATTACATGTCACATATATTTATAGTAAAAAATGATATTTACAATCGTTATAATAAAGGAAAGAAAATTTTCCCTAACTCTTTATCTTTAGCATAGAACAAATAAAATATTTTCTTTCATCTTAAACATTTTACAACTATATTTTACAAAAAAAAAATATTTTTCATCAAAATAAATAAAATCTAAGTATGAAAGGTAGTATAATAAGTAAAAATATGCTTAAAATATTAACTCAATGCTTGATTGAATGGATTTAAACCAATTAAAATTATATTGTATTTGTATGATTTGTTAAGACTAGTTGTTAAATTAAGTGAAAATTTATTAAATTTATTTATTGACTAGAATATTCAATTGTTGCTCTTATTTTGATGAGATTTTGTTGGACAAACATATCCAACATCTTTATCTTTATATTATATATGAGCCATAATATTTTCTACTTCTTATGGTAAGTGTCATTCTCATAATTCACCACATATTAATTTGTCATTCTTCTCCATTTATCTTCTAATAATAAATCAATTTCTAATAAAAATATGAATTTAAATTAATTTTTATCTATTATTAGAATTTATAAATAAGAAATTATTTTGGTCACATGAAAAGCACCTTGGAAAGCTCTTCAATTACATTTATGTTTCATTTCTTTTCTCTCTACACATTACTATCGTTTTCTCTAAAATTAGAACTTTTATCTTCATCTTTTTCTCTTTTATGGGATCTTGCTATTCTTAACCTTTTGTAACTGCTCGATAATACTCTTATCACGTAAATTCTTTTTTACAATTTCTTTTGCTTCTTTTTTTTTATACTTTTGTAACTTAATTCATTCTCATTAGCTTACTAGATTTTTTATGTATAAAAACTACAAAAAAGCATACATTTTTATATGATTTATTTCATTACGTAAATTCTTTGATTATTTCACACACCTTTGCATTTTCAAAGAAATTATGGGAGGAGTGGGACTGCCATGTGAACAATTATTTCTAATTTTTTTTAAATTTGCAATTAAGCTCAACAAATTTATAAATAAACTCAATAACATTTCCTATTTTAAAATGTGAAAGTCATTTTATCCCTATTTTCATTTAATTTTATTTGAAATTTTCTATTTTTTATCTTTATTTGATTTGAAAAGAATTTTTTTATATTTATCTTCATCTCATTTCAAGCCCAATTTAAAAATTGCAAACTCTCATCCCCAATGTGCTTTCTTTTCATGTGTTTGATAAAATCCTTATTTGCCTGCATTTACAAATGAGCAATCCTACTTACAACCATTAGAGAAAGTTTAAATCTAGTATCAAGTCTATTCTTGTCAACATTATCCTCTCTCTAAGAAAGTTTGAATTTGATATATAACAATATTTTTCATTAAATAGCATATGTTCATCTTTATTTGATGGATTTTTATTATGGTAATTGCAAATTTATTTTTATATTTTAAAATCTAATTAATTACTTTTTTTAGTTATATTTTTCTAATCTTTTTTCTCCTCCATGTTCTTAACATATTTTTCTTAAACTTCAATTAAACTATTTTATATTTATGATTATATCAAAATTTTTAATTTTTTTGCCATTTTTTAAATAAATTTGTAGCTTCATAAGAATAATTGGTTATAGTTTTCAAGAAATCAATGATCTATGATATTATTGTGTGTCTATATAGGCTTTTTTTTCAAATTTTGCAAGGAACTTTTTTGTTAATTTTTATTACAGTGCAACTTTTAGAAAACACATAAATATTAGTCCCTTATTAGTATTTTCCTACCAAAAGCTATTCCTTTATTCCATATGGATTAAAAAAAAAAAATATTTGATATTAAAATATTGAATTTTAGTCAACAAGTAGGTGGTAATTTGTAGATTATATTTAATGAGTTCTTTACAATATCAAATTATTATTTCAAAAGTTTTTTTGTGGTGTACTAATATAGTAAATGAAAATTTTATTCCTAGTATAAAGAAAATCTATTCTTATAATAAATTATGCTATTAAACATTAATATTAATGATAATAATTATCTTAAAAATGATATTTAATTAATGCTATGTTTGAATTTAAAATCAATCTTTCTGGTAAAGCAAATTCAAAATCAATTACATACTTGAAGGTTGAGCTAAATAAGTGGGGAGATGACTTTCTCTTTCCTTAAGTTTCTCCTAATTTTATTTATCAAATACTTCTCTTTTAATTATCTTCTTCCACTATCATTTTACTCATTCAACTATTTTTCAAGAATTTTTTCCAAACATTCCCAATTTCCTTCTCTCATTTTACCTTGAGTTTTTTTTTCCTTTTCCTTTTCATGGATTTCTTCTAGAGATTCTATAATTATTACTATTTACAAATTACTTATACTTTAGAATTTTTTCTATTAGATAAAATTGTTATCCACTTACAAGCTTACAAACAAGGATTATAGAAAGTGGGAATGAATTTTTTTGTTAAACATTGCAACACATATTTAGAACAATTTGGAGTAGTTTAGCTTTAGTTTAACTTATGAGTATTTAAAAGTAAGAAAAAAATTTAAAATTTATTTTATATGAACCAATGTATATGAAGGAATTTGTAAGTTTAATCTTTTATTATATTATAATATCAATTTAATTATTTAATGATATACATATAGTAAAATAATAATTGTTATTTTATAAGATATTTCTTAGAATTGTAGGTTATATATTAATTTTGTTATCTATTCCTCTTTCTAGATAATGAACATATAGTTATAATATTATATTATTGAAAGAAATGTTTATCTGTGTAATGCATGGATGACTAACTAGTTATCTCTATTTTTGGGATGACAATTGAATATACAATTCATTCACGTCATTTGAGCATTAAGTATATAGAATTTTTAAAATCATAATCAATTATAATTTTTAAATTTTATAAGATTTTAATATTTTGTAACAAAGTTTTAAATTATTAACTAAATTCAATATTTAAAATAAAAAACTATTCAAAAATTATAAATTTAATATTTAAAATTTGATGTTAAGTACTTTAGTATTATTAAACGCATCCTATTGTATTTTCTCCTTTTTGAAGAAAAGAGAAAAAAAGAAAGCTAAAAAATAGAAAAGAGATATTTTTATTGTTATTTACTGAAAATAATCATCAAACATATTATATTTCGTTTAAGCTTATATAACATTAAGATGAAGTTTTAATTTTGTAAAATCAAGCTCAATTATTTTCATGAAGTTTAAGCTTAAACAAACAGATATTTAATTTTCTTCAACTTATGTATAATCATAAATTCCACATTAAAAAAATTAACAGTGAATTGACCCCATAAATTCTCCTCACCCTCCGCCCCTAGTGGATGATTGAGGCTGTCGTTAGCCTTATACTGTTTTTCTATGATCATTCAAAGTAGAAAGCCATTATCTAATAGCAATGAATCTATGGTAATATATATTTTAAGAATGATTATATTTCATGCATGTTTCAAAACTAAAATCCAAGGTTGTGTTTGTAAAATTCAAGGAATTTAAAATATAAATATCTCAAATATCTTCATTTTAATTCGTTTTCATTTAAAAAATAATTTGTTTGGCAAAAACTTATGTGGGTTGATTTTTAAACATTTATTTTTGCAAGTTAATAAATTATTAAAATAGTATAGTATTAGAATTAAAATATTAAATATTTACTTTGAGTGAATATTTTATTTTATTATTATTTTAATATTTTACTAAATTTGTTGTATTTTTATTGTATTTTATTTCTATATCATCAACTTTTTTCTGCACTTAATTTAAAATAAATCCACTTGTAAAATTAATTATTGTACCAATTTATAAAATTTAAAGTCATTTTAAGAACAATATAAATTCTTTTTCTGGAATTAAAATAATATAAATACAAAATAAGTCCGTGCAATATTGCAAGTGGTAGCTTGGTGAAGCACTGTGAGAAGCAGCAAAAGAAGGGTGGTAACTTGCAAGTAGGAGAGAGCCACTGGCGTGCTCGGCATTTGTAATTACAATTTTTTCATTTTATACAATCAAAATCTTCTTTTGAAAAATTCATTAGTTTTTAATTGTTGGCCACGAATTTGGCTATTACTCCCCACCCCTTTCATTTTGCTTTTTAAAGAAATTTTTTATTCCTTTTTAGGCTTCGTTTCGCACAACAAAAAACTAACTTATAACTTATTAACTTAGTCAATAAGTTATAAGCTAATCTCTAGAGGTGTTTCTTGTACTAGCTTATAAGTTTCTCCAAGTAACTTATAAGCTTTAATTTAATAAATTACTTAGAGTAATTTATATCTTATAAACAACTATTTTTTTTAAAATTCTTTCCAAATCTATCCTTATTCTTTTTATTAATTTACAATACATATCTTTTGTTATATAAATTTAAGTAATTTTTAAAAAATATAATTAATTATATTTTAAGTAATTATAATTTTATAATAAATAATAAAATAAAAAATATATAAGTTTATAAAATATAATTAATTAAGTATTAGAAATTATACTTTTATTTTAGGCTTTTTAATTGCATTAATATAATTTAATTTTTAGATAAATATAAATTATTTTAATTATATATGTATTTTTATTAATATATTTTTTATATCATTTTGCAATTTTAACTAATTCAATAGTTAATTTTATAAAATACTTTAATTAGTTTATAAACTATCAGCTACCAAGCAGCTTCTTAGCTATCAGCTAACTTATCAGCTATTCGCATGAAATGAAGCCTTAATATATCACTTTAGGATTTTAATAAAATATTAAATTTTTTAATTTTATTATTCTTTTATTAATAAATATTTTATTATTTTATACTTTTAATCTACTTTTATTTATGTCATCATATTTTTCCTTCTATTTTAACTATCTTAAACTTTGTATATGAACAGAAATTTTAGAAATTTTATTAAAAATAATTAAATTATATTATTTTCTTAATATATTTAAAGTCAGTTAACTACAGTAAATTTAATTTTTGCTATCAATAAATTTAAGCATTTATATAATCTATAAATATTATTATAAATCTTTTAAGAAGTCAAAGATATACTTTGACTTTAATGAAAAATAAATAACTTTATTCTTGGTAAATAAAAAGAAATGAAATAAGTATATCTTAAATTTAATTCTTGCTATCAATAAATTTTAGTGTTTATCTAATCTATAAATATTATTATAAAACTTTTAAGAAGTCAAGATATACTTTGACTTTAATGAAAAATAAATAACTTTATTCTTACTTTTTTAATTTAAAAATTTTGGCCACATATTAGCGTGCTATCTTAGCCCGTCCTTACGAATAATATGACTTTAGTGTCCTCAACTTTCTAACTTGTAAAATGGGATGGCAAAGTTCCAATTTCATATTTTCCAACTTATAAAAGGGGTCAGAAAATTTACAATTTCATTACCAATGGCTTTTAGGCAGAAATAGGTCAAGCTGTTTGTTAAGAATTTACGGTCCAATTTATTTTTGATCCAATCTAATCTAATTTTTCTATTTAAATAAATTAGATTAAAGTTGATAAATAAATCTATTTAAATAAATAAGTCAGATCTATATTTTTAAATTTGGTTCATAAATTAATTATACCAGCTTATTTAAATAGTTAATATGTTTATATGTAAAATAATATAACGATTCTATTTTATGCAAATAGTTAATAAGTTAAGTGATAGTTAATAAGTTAGTTAGTAACTGATAAATTAACTGATATTTGATAAACTAATTGAAGGATTTCACAAAATTAGTTGTTAAAGTACCTAAAATTACAAAATGATATAAAAGAATATATTAATATAAATAGATATACAGTTAAAATAATTATATTTATTTAAAAATTTAATTATATTAAAGAAATTAATAAATTTGAAATAAAATATAATGCTTAATATTTAATTAATTATATTTTATAAATTATATATTTATTTACTTACATAATTTTTATTTTAATATTATTTATAATAAAAATTACAATTACTTAAAACATAATTAATCATATTTATAATATTATTTATTTATTTACATATATATTTTTACATATTTAAAATTTAAAATTAGGATATAATTATGTTAAAATTAAATTAATTATATTTTATAAAAAATTGGATTTATATAATAAAAGGTATGTATTGTAAATTAATAAAAAGAATAAAGATAAATTTAAATAAAATAAAAATATATTAGCTCACAAGCTATAAGGTACTCTAGTAACTTATGAAATTAGAGTTTATTTTTTTTTAATAAACTAGTACGAAAAATACTTCTAGAAGCTAGTTTGAGAATTATTAACTTGCACAAAATGGAACCAAAGTCATAAATAATATATATTTATAAAACATACATATATATTATGTTAATGAAATTCTAATATATATAATAATAATATGGATCTAATTTAATTTTTTTTTAGTTTAAAGGCCTATAAATATTGGTTTATTTGAATATTTATTTAGATAAAAAAAACTTTTAAATAGCTTAATAGGTTAGCTAGACTTGTTAAATAAGTTAGATTAGACTCGAATTTTAATTTTATATATGCTAACAAATCAAATTTAGGTTAATGATTTATAAAATAAGCCTAATTTATTTTTTTTAAAAAGCCTAACTCAACTTAATTTATTTCTTTGGTGTGTGGATGCCACTTAACCCTTTCAACTCCTTAGTTTCCATTTTTTTTTTGGTAATAACTCTTTAATTTCCTGACTTGAAAAGAAACACATTATTACTTATGGTTGTTACATTTTTAGAGTTGGGTGTAAGACGATACGTACAACCATTTTTCAGCAATTAATCACGTGCTGTAGTTGATGAAAATTATTGATGAATTTACATATGTTTTGATATTTTTTATTTTTTAAAAGATTATTCTTAAAAATTATTTTTTTAGTTTTAAAAATTATTTTTAAATTGAAAATAAAAAATAGGAGGTGGTCATCTAGTTAGTGTTACAAATAAGAAAATATTTTATTTAATTATAAAATTAATATTAATAATAAAAATAAGGTAACAAAATATTTAAAATTTTTTTTATTTTTTATTTTTAATTATCTATATTGATTTATCATTTTTAAAGTTAGAATAGATTCTTAAACAAATTTTCTACTTCTAAAAACAGTAAAAAAAATCTTATATTGTATTTGTATCTTAAATAGATTTTTTTCTATGTGCACGTTGTAGAATTCCCCACCCAACACTCAGACTGCTTCATGTTTACGTAGAATTAATGATTTTACTGTATCTTTAATTTAATATAAAATAAAATTGAAGTTATGTAAACTTCATTAGATTAATTAGAAGCTCCAACATGACATATTTGTAATTTTAATAGGAAATGTGATTAGATCATTAGATACACAAAATCATGATTTGAATTAGGTACTCTTGAACTGACACATATACGTAAGATTATAGGTTTGAAATTTAAATATACACGTAAAATTATAGGTTTAAAATTCAAATATAATGAGGGAGTAAAATTATTAAGATAATATCAAATGTTATTGCACTGTGGATATTATTAAATTCTTTTTTTGACAACATTAATTGTTAAATTCACACCATAGAAAAGAGTAAAAATCAACTTTATATGAAGAAATGCAATAAAAAATTCAAAATAAATGACCTTGTTTTCATTACATTTTCTAGTTTTTCTTTGAAACTTCCACGGTACGGTGCAGTTGTTCTATCTATCATTTTGAAAGAAAAATGCAGCAATGTAATAAATGACAACCTTAAACGTCCAGACAGTGCCTTTGAAAAATTGGAGTCCACAAAAATGAGATTAGATTGTTGTGATATCTATTAAAAGCAAGGCCTATTCTAATTAACTTAATTTGACAAACACCAAAGGAAGAGTTGCCCCAGTCATGAAGTTATTAGGACAAGTTTAATTTGATTGATACTTGAAAGCAAATTCTAGGAAAACCTACCTCCATTGTCTCCTTCATTTTCTACTTCCTCCATTCCTTTTTATCTGTCGCATTTTAAAGAAGATTCTTATTCCTTTTTATCCTTCACTTTAAAATTTCAATGAAATATTAAATATTCTTTTTTCAAATCTACTCTTTTTTTTCATTAATAAATACTTTGTACACTATTAGTCAACTTGCATTTATTTCTTTCTATTTTCAACTACCTTAAATTTTGTGCATAAAAGGTAATCTTGTAAAGTTCATAAAAAATAAACAAATTTAACTACTTTCTTAATATGTGTGAAATCAATTAATGACGATAGATAAATAGAAATGAAGGGAATAACTTTTAAAATGGGGCAGAAGGCTTGCAAGTAATTCTATTACACTGGGTGTGGATGGAGCAAATTGAAGGAAGGATTTCAATTTATGAGAGCATTTAAAATACTCTATCGTAAAATTTCTTGTTTAAGTAACTGATACAAGAAATTATCTCTTCCGTTTGAAGTTTTGGTAGAGTATCACACCACATGAATCAGTAATTTTTTTAGGGAGAGGTAAGATGTACTATTAAATTTAATAATATATTAATTTTTCTTAAAATTATTTTTCATATATTATATAATAATATATTAATGATTAAATTGAGTAATATATTGATATATCATACATCAATAATACATTACAATCATCTCCTATCTTTTATCATTATTGTGATGAGACCTATAGACATTCCTTATCTTAAACATTTTTTTTAATTGTTAAACGGAGCAAAGCCCAAAGGAGAAAACAAACGCTTATCTTAAGACTTGAACATTTTAACTTGTCAAAAAGATAAATTGCGGTGATTAAATAATCGCATTCAAATTATAAATGATAAGGTTGAAGGGTTTCCAATACCCAGGTGGAATCTTACCTCTTGGTTCTGAAAAAAAAATATTTACGATTTATCCTTTATTTAGTTGTGGTGAGAAAAAATATAAAAAATAGTTAATAAGAAAATACATGAAAAATTACTTTATTACTTATTATTTGGATGTATAGAAAATAAATAAAAATAAAAATATTATTTTTACTTAATTTGATAAAAAGTAAAAAAGAATGAAGAAGGGATAATTCATTAAATGACAAAACTGGTCATATCAAAAATCAATAAAATTACCTAATTAACTTTACAAAAGAATAATTTTGAAGTTACAAAGTTTTTTCTTTAACCCCTTTTCTTACAGTATCTATATGGTAAGAAAAGTTTTTATTGATTCCTAAAATACTTTTTTTCTTTTTTTAGTTATAAATATTTTGAGATATTTTTAAAATGCTTTTTCCACACCTAATTTTTTATAACATCTAAATATTAAAAAATTTATTTTCATCACCTTTTTTTGCATATTTTCTACGTTTTGTCATATTAATATATCCTAACAAAGGGTTAGAGAAATTTATGCAAATATGAATTCCTGCCGATGGCTACTCGTTTTATGGAAAGTTGAAGAAGTGAAGCGGTATTTCCTGTAATTATCAAAAGGTTAATTACTTGCAAATAAGCGCTTAACCTTTTATTAATAGATTTAATAATTTTGAATAACAAATACATGCAAGAGAATTAATAAGAAGTGAAGACTTGTTATATTTATGGCCATTGCCCATGCGAGCAAGCAATGACATATCTTTGTTTAAAATTTTGGGACCAAAAACTTTTGAGGGTCAAAAGATTTAGGTAAAAAAATTTATACATAATACTATTAATTTGATCTTAAAAATTTTAGTAGTCACATCCCCTTGTGAGTCCCATCGATAAGTGAATTATTGCGATGGTTGAGGCTGTTGCTAGCCTTTAGTGCTTTTCTGTGATCATTCAAATTAAGTAAAAACAATTATCTAATAAGGTTGAATATATGGTTATATATATTTTAAGAATGATTATATTTCATAGTTCAAAAGGAAAATCAAATGGAATTATTCGCAAGTCCTATTCCATTTTACAAGTTAGAAAATGAAGGAGACGTACCAGAGAAGTAGGGTTTTTTTTTTTTTGAGAATTTGCTTTCAGGTATTAAGCAAAACATGTCTTAATAACTTCACGACTGGGCAACACTTCCTTTGCTATTTGTCAAATTAAGTTAATTAGAATGAACCTTTTTTTTATGTGTATCACAACAATTTTATCTCATTTTTATGGACTCCAATTTGTCAAAGGCACGTCGTGTTTGGACATTTAAGGTTGTCATTTATAACATTGCCGCATTTTTCTTTTAAAATGCGTGGTGGTTCTGCTACACAGTATCATGGAAGTTGCAAAGTAAAACTAGAAACTCTAATAAAATGACTTTATTTATTTTGAATTGCTTATTGCATTTCTTCATACAAAATAGATTTTTTACTCTTTTCTGTGGTGTGAATTTAACAATTAATGTTGACCAAAAAATAATTTAACAGTGTTTTGTAATAGCATTCAACATTATCTTAAAAAAAATTAAATAATAATTCAATGCTTGTAGCATGAAAAGTCAATGCAAATCATAAAAGAGATATAATTGTATTCATTATTTATTTTAGAATATTTTCAAATTGATTAAATTTTTGTCAAATTCAAAAAATGGGCATCTTCATTTACCAAAAAAAAATCTTTTATAAAAAATTTAATTCTTGATCATGAGTCCATGACATTAATATTTCCAAAATAAAATTATTTTAATTTGCAAAAATTATCACAATAATCAACAACAAGTTAAACATAGTTATTCTATTATTAAAATAAAATTTAATATAATTACCTTCCTAAGTATTAAATATATTAATAATCGTAAAAAAGTTAATGTACAACATAAATAAAATTAACAAATTTTTTACTTAATTTATTATGTTAAATAATTAATGTGACAATTATTATCATCTTATTATAATTGTTAATAACTTTACAAAATTGGTTGACAATATTAAAATATTAAATTATATTTAATTTAATTTATTATTTGTTTAAATTAATAAAGCAAAGGTGAAGGAAGCTTATGGTATACTATATAATATTATTTACAGATAAATAATTATTAAAGCATTAAATTTGATAATTATTATCTTCTTATATAACAATTTAATAAAATTAATTGACGATAATGAGAAATATTTAATTTTTATTAAATATAAAACATTTTTGAATTAAAACAATGGAACTCTGCTAAATTAATTCTTAATAAATTTTAAAATGGAACTCAAACTTTATTCATTGTTTTTGGTTTTTGTTCCTCTATTTGTTGTTCGTCTTCTTACAAAAATATTGCCCCGACTTTTGATTTTATTTTTCTTATTTCTTGATTTTATTTTTATAAGTTACTTTCAAATTATAAAGATGGTATAATAATTTAATCATAACAGCGATATTTATGAAAAAAATTTGATTGGGAGAAAATGGTACAATTAATTCGTTTTGGAAGCAAAAGTTACTATAAAAATTCCATCACCGATAGTATGAAAATGACACTTTTTTATTACAAGTATATTTCTAATTTGCTTCAACTTTGTTTTATATTAATTAACAAAATTTTGGTATAATTATTATTGTTAATTTTTTATTTTTTAATTATTGTAATTGGGTAGAAAGATACAAATATTTCTTAAGGGTCGTTATTTTATGAGTTTCAAACAAATTTAAGGAGGCTTTTCTAATAAAGAATTTTGCCGTTGCCATTGGTCTATGTTTATATACATTATTCTTATAAGGCCAATTTCACAGTGACAATTAAGGATCACTTTTTAACAACCATGAATACCTTATATTCATATAATTTATATATATTTCTTATATTAATTTTCATTTTATATAAAAATATTTAAGAAATAATCATTATAATTAATATAATTTAAAAAAATTATACAATGTATATATGTATGATATAGAATATAAATGTGTAATAAAAAATATTATTATATGCTAAAGTGATTTAAATTATAAAAATGGAGTAAATTAAGTTAATCTATTTTGTTTATGTATTATATTTTTATGTAATTGTCAAAATTATTTTAAAACAATAATTTTAGATTATATTATGTATATATATATATATATATATATGCAAATGGGCTCTTATTTATTGTAAATATCCTTTATATTTAAAATCTTGATAACTAAGTTTTAAATGAAAAAGAGTCGTGATAGCTTAATAGAAGGTGATACATATTTTATTTTTTATAAAATTAAATAAAATTTTCTTTTCACTTAAAAATTATTTCAATTCTTCAATTAATAAATTAATGTATTCTAGGAAAATACTTATTTAAGGGTTAATATATGATTGAATTTTCATCGAAAAAATGTCTATTCTTCTATAAATACATTTTTAATATAAAAAATCTTTTTTAACTTGTAAAATTGATTATTGTGATCAATGATAAATTAAACATGATCATTTAAAAATTAAATTTAAGAATTATTGTCTTCTTAAACATTAATTCAAATTTATTGATTTCAAAAATTAATAGATAATATTAAGAATTTTAGTTATATTTTTATATGTCATTGATAATAATAGTTATTGAGTTATACCATTATATATATATTCAAGTATTTAACCCTTGACATAATGAAAATGTCTAGTTTATAATAGAATTATTTTTTTTTCTTTTTGCAATAGTTAGAGTGTTAATTCACTGGATGTATACAAGCAAAGACTCAAATCTAGAATGCAACAGAATGCAAAGCTTTCAAGAAGCACAAAATATATCAATTGATTTAAAGACTCTGACTTGTTAAAGCTTTTTAATAGGATAAGATAATTTTCAATCAAATTAAATTATTTTAAGTTTTATGTTAATATTCAAATTACTTACTATGTTTGATAAATGTATGATTTTATAATTATATTTAATTATTAATAAATATAATAATACGATTGTAGGAAATGAAAGTTTTTATACAAGAGTATTATATAGTTAAAGTATATAAAAGATTAATATATACTTAATTTTAAATTAATATTGACGAGGATAATAATTTTTAAATAAATATTATATTTTATGTATATTTAATAATTTATATAAAATTTAATTAATTTTATAACCGAAAGAGTTATGAACTCTCCCATAAATCCACTACGCATTAATATTAGTAAAATATAATTTTCATCCACTGGAGCACGCGATTAACAATTGCTGTTGTATATGTCGTCTTACCCTCAACTCGAAAAAATATAACCACAAATAATAACGCGTTTCTTTTCAAGTCAGGAATTTAAATAGTTATAAAAAAAATGGAAACCAAAGAGTTGAAAGGGTTAAGTGGGATCCAGAGTCATTGTGAATAAAATTGCGAATTTTCCAGCCCTTTTTACAAGTTGGAAAATATGAATTGCAAGTTTTCTGCCATCATTATGAATAAGATTATGAATATGCGTCTCTCTCTCTCTCTCTCTCTCTTAAATTAATAGTTTAGGAATAAAGAAGGTTATTTAGTGAACACATGTTATTAACTTCTTTAAAAATTTGTAGTAATACTTATAAATTATTTAATTCTTTAAATTTAAAATAATGGTATGAGAAGTTTCACTTCCTTAAAGGTTAAGATTTTATTATTTGATTGTATTTTTTAAATTTTAAAATAAGTGAAATAAAATTAAAAATATAAATTATAATATATTAAATATAATTTAATAGTGAAAATACTCAATTAGAAGGTAAAACTTCTGGTAATATTATCTTTAAATTTATTGACAACAAAAATCAAAATTAAGGTATAGTATTTAAATATGTGGCCAATAGTTTTACTTCTGTTTGAACTCCTAGTAGAGCATCACACCACATGCATCAGTATCTTTTATTGTTAATGTGATGAGACGTATAGAAATCCCTTATCTTAAACATTTTAGTTTGTCAAAAGATAAATTGCGGAAATTAAAAAACCGTATTCAAATTTTAAATGATGAGATTGAAAAGTTTCCGATGTTAGAAATTTTAACGTGGATTACATATTAATTTAATAAATAGTCAATTAATGTTAAATTATATTATGTGAGTACAAATAAAGTGACAATTTGAATTAGACTCTATATGATATTATGACTTAAATGTGGGTTAATTAGGCCTACATTGTATGATGGGTAGCAAGGATTTAAATTACGGTTGCAGTTGTAATCGCAGTCGCGTTGCGATACGGATGAATGCGAAAAAATGCGGTCATAATGGTCTAAAATTGTGAAAAATTGCGGATACGGTCTCTCCTAAAAATGCAATATTGCGGGCAATATTGCAGTCGTGGACAATTTTTTAAATCCTAGATGGGTAGGATTTATAACCCAACTTAATTTCTTTGAGAGGTTTCCTACCTCTAGTAACCAACAAAGTCAGTGTTGTCCCATTGTTACTTAGACATTGTTCTTCTCTCCTTAGAAGAAAAAGATAGCAAGTGTATGATAGAGGAAGAATCAACCTCTAACAATGTTCTTTGAGTGCATTTGCAGTGGTAAGAGAAAGATGTAACTGCTAATAAAAAAATCAAACTTCTTTAATTCCAAACATTTATATAATCAATTTTATGTAATTGAAGTGATCCCTTTTCTCAATTCATGCCATAATTAAATCCAAAGTTCAAGGTTTTAATGAAATTTTTATTCTTACAATTGGTATTAGAGCTTGGTTAGCTTTCAATTATAAAGGAAACAATATACTGTCATGAATATGAATTCTCTATGTGAACCATGCATATGATTACACATTAGTTGATCTATGTGACATCTCACATATATGTGTTGTGCTGGTTTGGGAATGAAACAACTACTAGAGTATCTTAGCCTTACTTGTATAAATTTTGATCTATTTATACAAATAAGGCCATTTTTTGAGAAGAAACCGTGCTTGAATTATGCGAATTCCCTGCTATTAGGTAGTTTTCTTTTGTTTTATGTCTTGTATGCTATGCACAATTGTTTGGCCATATGGGATTACTGAAAAATGTAAGAAGTTTTTCTAGAAAAAGTGGAACCAGTTGCGGTGCACTGGTGCACAGATTCTGATTTTGGTGTGCTTGTGCATATGTAAGTGAAACAACCACATATTGGTCCTTTTTCCATAAAAATCAGACCCTCTTATCATGTTTCGTAAATTTTTAACTTTTGGAAATTCGAATTTCTTTATGCATCTGATTAAAGTTTGGATTAAACAAGATTGCAGACATGATTTTTTGAAGGATTGAGATTGTTTGAAGGTTACAATAGCTAGGAAAACTCGGAATATATCATGGGTCTGGTAAGGTGCAACAAAACCGTTTTAAATAATTTTTAAATTTTGAAATCAGTTTTGCATGCAAGTTTGAGCCAAGATAGATATGGTATTAATTTATATATACCATTCTATGGAAATCTGCGTAGTTTTGAATGGTAAGAGAGCTATAAACACCCAAGTTAAACGTGGGTACGTTGAAGCTTTCTCATGGAAAACTTGGGAAGTGAAAGCAGTTTGTTTTACATGGTTTGATCAAAACTTATTGGGTCAGTTTGTATACGGATTATACAATAGATCTAGGCAAGAATTTGTGCAAAAAAAATTGACGAAAAGACAAGATAAAATGGTCAAGTTGTAACCGAGTAAGGAAGTGCGTTACACTGACTCATTTTTGTAGAAACCTGGTGAAGAAGGAAATGAATAGTACACATTTGCACTGTCACATGCCCATCTCCAACGTGTGAAGGCCACACACCAGCCTTTGGGTGATTAGTGGCAGTGGCAAAAATAGTCCTGTGCTCCACTTTTCGAAACTATTTTTTGGCCATTTTTTCATGATATTTGGAATAAAAATTTTCATCATAATTTTTGCCCAAATTTTTTGAATACTTGAAATAATTTTAAGTTGAAATTTTTCCTAGGTAGTTCCTATATCATTAACTATCCACTGTGATTTTTGTAGAAATTTTGGAGATTGGTTGTGTGATGTAATAATTTTGGGGGATTATTACATTAATTAAAAATCACCGTATGCTCATGTTATACCAAAAAAATCTTTGTAATTGTGTACTTGCCTTTGTGGGACCAATTTTAAAGAATTTTGTATAAAATTTTAGAAAGGAAAATTTTATTATAAAAAGGTACAAGGGATAGACTATATTGGTAATATTAAATACTCTTTAACATTATATTATTGATACAGTTAGCTGGTTATAATGTGAGTATAAAGTTGAATGTTGTATTCCTAGATTTTTAAACACTTTTCAGCATTGGATCTTAGGAGTATGATGCTTAACTCTCGTATCATGTTGTAAAGATTTAAATGCCCTTTGGTGTTAGTTCTTACAATGTGATATTGATTATGATTGCATAGTGTAATTTTACTAGGAAAGATTTACATGATTAGGATTTTGACATGTATCAGATGATTTTGATATTTCCTAAATTTAATGTCTATGCAATAACATATCAAGACACAAAATTGTACAAGTTATGTTTGTTAGGGTCTAGTTCTAAATAATATATTTGGTGATTTTAATTGTGGAACCCACTATGATTTCAAATTAAAGTATATGGCAAATTTGGAATATAATAGTCTAGTGGCCATTTTGGACCAGACAATCAAATGGATCATCCCTAATTTGGTAAATGTTTGACCCATTTATTTTGGACAATGAAATTCTATGAAGTTCAATTGATTAGGAAAAGGTCATTAATTGAGAAAGCAACTAGTAATGAAGCTAAAGGGATGTGAAGGTCCATTATAAACTTCATTAATTACAATAATTTAATAAAAAAATTTAGGTTTTTCTAACTTGGTATGCACTAAACATTTTTCACTAGATTTTGTTGACTTAAGTGTTTTAAAACTAGAGAATGGTTTTGTTTGTGTTTTATTTTGTACCAAAAAAATACAGTATTTTATAGAATTTCAATAGTAAAAATTTATTTTGCCCAGATATCAAGTTCCAGCAAATAAAACTTAATTCTAAGGTGTTTTTTGAGGTACATGTTTTGATATGGTTGTCTATGGATTTTACATAATCAAGAAAGTGTGTTGTTGATTCTACATAATCAAGAAACAACAAGGAATTAGTGATAACTCCAATGAGTAAGAACCAACAAGAATATTAATTGGAATGGAAAAACAACAAGGGATATGAAATGAGAACAGGATTAATGAAGGGATTACTAAATCCAAAAATATAGGACTATCGAGTCCTTTCAGTTCACAATAAATTCTTTTTCTTTTTCTTTGGACTGCACAATATGTATTTTGATGCAAAATCTTACTATTGCCTAGATTTTTTTTGCACAAATTTTCACTTTTTTCACCTTTTTTATGCTTTTAGCTTGAACCTCTCTTTTATTTTTTTTAATTTTTATGCATTTTTTTTGGGACTAGAACTTGGACTTAAACTAAAACAAAGAGATTTGAAATTAGAAGAAACACACAGATTTAGTGCGAAAACAAATAGAGGCACATGAGATAGATGAAAGCACATAGATTCAATATGGAAACAAGAATACAAAAGGACAATAAGACAAGATATGAAGTAAAATAACTCAAAAATAAAGATATGAAGGAAACAGTAGAATAGAACTCATTTTTTTAATAGAATGAAAATAAATAGATAAACAAGGATAGATATCACTTGATTTCAAGACACTACATGAAAAGAAACCATTAGTGACAACAAATGTCACCATTGAAAATAATTGGGTTGCCATAGAATGTAAAAGTTGTTGTTGAAAATGTTATTGGTACAGGTTCATCGCTGAAACAACCTACACTTATGACATTTTTGTCGTTGGTAAAAATGATGCTTTTAGCGGTGACATAGTCATCTCTAAGAGCCATTTCAAATTTGAAATTTTAAGTCTTTTAGTGATAACTATGTCGTCACTGAAAATTAAATTTTTATCGTTCACATTTGTCACTAGTAAATGCTTAACTTTCAGCAATGACTATGTCGTCGCTAAAAGCCTTAAAATTGAAAATGTTATCACTAAAAGTAATTCTGTATTTTTTTTCTTTAAACCTTTAGCAATGACATTCTGTCATTGCTAAAAGTTTATAATATTTTTTTAAAATGTACAACAATTTGTATATTATATTTAATAATATAGATAATACTTTTTATTTTGAATAAATTAAGTTAATTTGATAATTTTCAATTCAATTTTTATATAATTTAAATTCTATAATTTTATATAATAATATTTTTTATTTCAAACATGCTAATGGTATTAATATAACAAAATCACATAATCCATATAAAGAATTAAATACTTATAAAATAATTGTAAAATTATTTACACACATAAAAAATTTTATGTACATGATTCATATAAATATTTGTACATAAAAAAATCCTAAATACAAAATCTAAGGAGAAGGAAAATGCAGATAACTTAATGTATTGTCATCTGTACTAAAACTATCATCATCATCATTATCATCATCCACCTAGTGACATGGACGATACATAGAGGGTGGTGGCCAAGATGGACCAACAAGTTATGAGGGATCGGTTAACTGGGCAGGGGGTGCAACCATAAATATGCTTGGCTTAGTGGTGCAGCAATGAATGATGGCATAGGTGGCATGAAACTTTGCTATTTAAGTATGGATGCCAGCTCCGTTAAGTATGTCTTGAACTATTGTTGTTGTTGTTGCTCTTGAATCAATAATTGAATCTATTGAAACTCCTCTCAACTCTGTTGCAGTTGCTCTTACAACTCACCTACTTAGGACACACAATGGGAGCTCACCCTAGAGCTAGAAGTGCCCAATGAATGATACATCTAGCCAGCCAACACATGATCGACCGCCTTCTTGTATCCTTAACAAGTGCTAAGCACCTCATCAGCAATGGCAGCCTTGTCGATTTCCACAAGAGTGCCAAGCAAGCTAATGGATGATATACTGGATTGCACGTGCTGGATCTCTAGCTCAGTCATCCTCGTCTTGAATTTTTAAAATAAGAATTAATTATACAAACTAAAAGAAAATTTGTATCATTAAAATATAAAGTTTAGGGTACTTACATACTACTCCAAAGGGGTTGGATGCACCCACTCCCCCATCCTATATGTGTGCTGGTCCTTGAAATTTTCTAGCATTGACTGTAACTCACCAATCTCTTTATTTCTCTATTCATATTTTACAAGGAAAAGAAATGATAAATATAATTATTGAATTAGTAATAGATTATACATTTAAATAATGAATAATAAATTGAATTACTTTATCATAACGATATGCAACAATGAATTTCAATCCATGCTAATCATTCACCATCTTCTTTACTCAGTTATCTGCATTTCTCCTAGACAGTTTTTGCAAATTAAGAATTAATCATATAATATAGTTATGTTTACAATTTAAATATATGAAACACTAATATAATTTTATTAAATATCATGCTTACCCTGTAATTGTTGTTATCAAAGAAATCCACACACCTCTGCCACATTTAAGGGGAGACAGATTATGGCTCAAAGTGCCTAGCATAGTCTACATCAAAATCCTAGTCTCGATCACCCCTATGCTCTAGAAAGTGCTTGTTTAAACTATACTTCTAGTCTTTGTATAGGTCAACAGCACTCCATATCAGGCCACTGAGCGCTTTATCCTGCTCGACCTCAGTGATGCCCTGTAACTCAAAATGGAATTATAGTAAAAGAAATTTAACAAATTAGTGAGAACTATGTCCAAAATTTTCAATACCAAATATAACTAAATTAAGATAAGGAAGAGATGGATACTTACACAAACCTCTTGTATAACCTTATCTCGTAGCTACTGGGGCACTGATTGCCATACATGCACTCGAATAATGCTACTTATGTTGTGGGCAAAATGGCTAGAATTCTCCTCAATTGGATGTCATGTACCAATCATATTGAATTGTACAAGGACCAATCTCCCTACATTCCTCTCCATCTTTTTATGTAGCCTGAAAGACCTATTTGGACCCCTCTTTCTTGAAGTTACAACTTTAATGGATAACAAGTATTAATACTATAAAATCATATTTCATAGTTAATCAACATAAGTGTGGACAGTTATAAAAGATACCTAATCCCTTATACTATGATGGAATATGAGTGGGCCGACATGGAGGGTCCCTTCCAGCATCACCTCCATGGTGTTAAGCCTCAGCATCTACCATGACTAGAATAATACACATTGTGTAAGCATTTAAAAGAAAAGCCCATAATTGAATTGGATGAGAAGATATAGATTATTATGTTCATATAATGAAATTACACAATAACTTTTACACAATTGTGAGTTATCATGCAAAAAAATAGTTCTATTTCTTAATTTGATTCAATGTCAGTAGACTTGATAGAGTCATCCCCACAGTCTTCTATTTCTTCACCATCATTAGATTGTACAAGAACATCCTTTATATAATCTTCAATTATTTTATCTTCAAAGTTATCGTCATCATCGATGAAGACATCTACTCCCTCTATCGCAAACCCAATATTCCTAGAAGGTGAAACGATTGAAGGACCACTTCTTTTATCTCTCAAGTTAACTAAATGAAAATCTCCAAGATCAACTTTAAAGTTGAAATTAGAGGAGTTATTTTCCTACAGGAATGATGAGTCTTGTACATTAACATCATCGTTAGGTAGATCCCATATGTTATGATGCACAACAGTATGGATAACCTTTCAATTTGGCCCATTAAGAAAATCATCAATATAAAAGACTTGTTATGCTTGAGTTGTAGAAATGTAAAGGTTATCTCTATACCATTGCTAATTGACAAAAATGCTTGTAATGTTCTTATAAATGCAAAGCTTCTTCTTCCTAGGATCAATATCATACCATTTGCATTTAAAGAAACTCACAATGTAATTGCTTAGATAAGTCAGCTCTATAATGTCCTCTAGTACACCATAAAACATATTGTCATCAACTCCCGGAATGAAAATGCCACTGTTTTGTGTTTTATGCTTCGCATCCCGAGTTTCAACTACAAAGCACACTCTATTAACAATATATGCTGAGTATATCATAATAGTAAAATTGAGGTCGGAAGCTAACGATTGTAGCTTTTCAGTGGCTTCAGAGGAACCATTTCTATATAAATGGTACATCTATTGAAAAAACATTTTTATGAAGAGTTAAAATGGAAAAAAATTGGAAGTAGGGAATAACATTTACATGAATGATATAACACGTTCGAAAAGAATAAAATTTTACGTTAGAGTAAAACCATGCAAGAAATTTTGTTCTTTATAACTCATCTATATTATCAGCACCACTTCATTTGAGCTCTTGTTGATGATCACTACAGAACATAAGTATTTTAGTTTATTATAATTATTTAGGAGAAATTTACAAATAAATATAGAAAATTACTAAAGATAATTCTCGATCTCCATGAAGTTATTGAAAATGTATCATCTGGCAACATCTCGATCCTTCCTATTAAAGTGAGATATGACCTTTTTTTCCCAAGGGTTAACATTGAAATTGAAACATTGACAATGCCCTTTTCTGTATAATTGGATGCTACACCTTAGTTTCAATTAGGCCGATTGAATCTAGTTTCCACCCTTTCTAGATATATGGAACAAAATGTTAATGCCTCATTAACAACATATCCTTCTATAATCAAACCTTTAGGTTGAGCATGATTCCTGACACAATCCTTTAACTTTTTATATATCTCTTGTATGGGTACATCCATCGAAAATGAATAGGACCACCCTATAATGCTTTGTCAAGTAAATGCATTAATAAGTGGACCATTATATCAAAGAATGTTAGAGGGTATATCCTTTCAAGCTTGTATAAAATGATGACAATATCTTGTTTGGCTTGCAAGACATCCCTCCTACTGAGAGTTCCAATGCATATTTGGTTGAAAAAATTGCATAACTCAATAATAAGATATTATAATTCCTTTAGAAAATATGCTCAGACCAAATGTCCTAACAACTTCTGCATAATAACATGATAGTCATATGATTTCAACCTTTTTAACCTCATATCATGATTAGTCATATTCTTCTTAAGACTTCTAGCAAACCCATTAGGAAATTTCACATTTTTTATAAACTCGCAAAATTATCATTGTTCTTTATAGTTGAGAGTGTATGCAACATGTGGTTTAAAGAGCTAGCCCTTTTCCTCATGCAGATGCAAGTCTGGCCTTATGTTCATGTTTGCAAGATCCTACCTCACATTATCTGTATCCTTTATCTTGTTCTCAATATCCAATAATGTACGCAAAATACTGTCATATACATTCTTTTCAACGTGCATCACATCATTATTGTGCCTCAAGATCATTATCAGCCAATACAAGAGGTCAAAAATATGCTTATCTTACTCCAATTAAGTTTATCAACACCCCTCTTTTGTTTTAGACAGCCAAACTAAAAATGTTTACTAAGAAGTTTTTATGCCACCTTACTCAACAAGTCCATGATAATTTCATTAGTAAGAAGACAACGAGGGGCTCTCCTTTCTAGCTTCTCATTGAATTCCTTTCAATTTCTCCATGTGTGAATGCTTGGAAGTTAACAATGATGACCAACATAAGCAATTTTTCCCTAACTTGAATTGATGGAGTATCGTCATTACACGCAGGACATGTTTTATAACCCTATCTACTTCACCTAGAAAGACTGCTTCAAGTGAAAAAATCATTTATAGTCCATAACAAAGTAGCTCACATGTTAAATATAGTATTTGTATTAGTATCTCAAGTCTTAACTCACTCTCCTAAAGATGCCTTAACTCCTCTACAATCGGTTTTAGGAAGACATCTATATCTTTTCCTGGCAACTAAAGCCCTAATATTAATAGAGTCAACATAAAAAAGGATTGAGACATGCAAATCCATAGTGCAGGTTATACGTAGTCACAACCACTAGCCACTTGCTGTATGACAAGTTCTTATCACTAAAAGGATTAATCCACCTGCACTTAAGTCTAGCTTAACATTTTGTAGGTCGAAGAAAAAATCGGGATGGTTCCTATTAAATTCCTACCAAGCTTCCCCATCAACAAGATGTTGCAATACCCCATCCTTTATTGACTTACCAGTATGATGCCATGTCATATCCTATACAATATGCCTTGACCCATACAATTATTTCAGCTAAGGAGTTAGTGGAAAATATTGAAGCACTTTTTAAGGCACCTTTTTTTTCTTTCATATTTTTGTCGACCCATCAGCTCTCCCTATAGATCGAACAATTATTATTCAAAGCATCTTTTTTCCAAAAAAGTACACAATCATACTTACACACATGGATTATCTCATACCCCAACCTTAACTTGTTGAGCTATTTCTTTGTACTATAATATGACTCAAGCAATTTATTGTCCATTGGAAGTGCCTCTTTCAATAACTTTAAGAGAGCATCAAATGACTTGTTAGTCCACTTATGTAACACCTTTAAGTGCATGAGTTTCACTAGAAAGTTCAACACTAAGAATGATGTGAAGCTCAAATACATTTCTGTTTCTATTTGTGCAAATAAATCATCATAACTACTATGAATCAATCTAATGTCCCCCTCGAATATGTCCTCATTCCTTTCCCCTTCATCATGAACTATTTCTTCAATTTCATGAAGGTTGATGAAATCATGAATAATATCCACCATCTCATCCTTATCATCAAGAGATACCCCCTCTCATTCCCCTGGAAGTGGAAACATCTACTTCACCATGGTGTACCCAATTTGTGTATAATGAGTGAAATCTATTATTTATGATATGTGCCTCCAATGTTTCTAAATTTTGGAACAATAGATTCATACACTTCTCACATAGATATCTCACCAAGCCCTTTTCATCAACAAATGTTCTAGCTCTATCAACAAACGTCATCGTACCATTCCAATACTCATCCGACAAGTGATTTCGTAAATGGATCCAACTTTTATCTATAAAAATTATACCACTAAATAGTAAAAAAATAACTTCATATGGAATTAAAGGTTGAGATCAATGTTTGTTATGTGTCCTAAATCCACCATATCAATCTAATTCTAAAAGGTAGGATCTTATCCCATTCGAGATATTTTTGTAGTTATCAATTCATCCATGCTCATTATTTCTTCCATGCAGAAATTTTGGCAACATCTCCCCATAGTTTTCTAAGTGTGCAAACTATACATCAGTATAACTTAAACCCAAAGAATAGTTAGGATGCCCAAATTTTCTATAATGTGAAACAAAGGCCAGATAAATTCTCAATAATAACTACAAGACATATCCCAAACTATCTAACTTTATAGGATAATTCAAGAGTTAGTTGATGTATAAAGATCAATTAACTCTTGAATGGGTTTAAGCTTATAATGCAAATACAATTCTATTTAAAATTATTGTAAAAAATTATTTACAATGATTTTAAACTTACATTGCAACATTTTGTGAGTGCTGTTATTCTAGTGTGTTATTATCTGTATGGTTAGTTATTTTAATTATCCACATAAATTTTCATTATTTAATAATTTGGAACTAGGAATTCAATTTTGTAACTTACTCTACCACATTTATAAAATGCATAGTTTAACTCATTTGCCTTGATGTATATATTATAAGTACTCAACTCTTTTGACTAAATGCAAATCATATGTGCATAGATATATTTTCAAAGATTCAAAGTTTTCAAGTTTCTATTAGTGTACAATTGTTAAATTTATTTTGATTGTATTTTATATGGGAATTCTTGTTGATGTAGACATTTCAATCTTCATAATCTTTTTAAAATTCATATTCATATGTAATTCTATTGTTAGTACTTTGTAATTTTATTAAAATATATAATTATATGTAATCTTATTGTTACCACCACTCTTTGTGTAGTTGTCATATAAATTTCTTATTTTTATCATGCATAAAATATCCAATATTATTATTGAATATATAAAAAATCTAATTTCAAATATTTATTATTCAATATTAATATATTCAAATGAAATATTTTTATGTATTTAATTTTTAAATATTTAATATTTTGAATTCACAATTTCAAATAGGTTTCATCTTATAAAAAATTCATATCGTATTTGAAAATATTTGCATTGAATAAATGCAAATGATCAATATTGAGTAGATATTATTTTTATACAAAATAAAAAAAGTCAAATATTGTATAAATTCATAGATAAAATAAAAAATTATATGAAAATTACAATAAAACTTATTTGAATTATTATTGATTGGTTATTATTTTTAATACATTTCCAATTAAAACATTGAAAATATGGGAATTTGAATACATATTAATCATTATTGAATAATCATTATATATTGTTATGAAATTTGTGAGACTTGTAATCCCTATTAAAGTATATATTCATATGAAATTCTTATATTAGTACATAAATTGTAATATGAAATTTCTTTTCTATATTAATAAATATTTTTTAATATTAATGTTAAATTTTTTAATATGTCTTGAATTTTTTAATATTATTGTTAAATATAAAAAAATTTTCATTAAATTCAATGTTTCCATCAAATATTGTATTAGCATTTACTTTCTTTATTATACATTTTCTTTGAAGTATGTTTATAAAGTTATATTGAAATATTTATCAACATACTTAAAAGTTTATTTTCGTATGGATATATTTTTTAAAAAATATTTATATAATTGTTCTAGTTCCATACATTACTATGTTTCAACAAAATTAAAAAATTTTGTGTTCAAAAACTACATCCTAAATTTTATCCACAGAACAATCTACCTAACTGAATAATCTACATATATATTGAATTTTTCAAAACTACAATTGTACTCAATAACATAACAATAATAAAATTTATACTTATAAATTACACATGAAAGTAAAATTATACAAATACATTTAACATATAAATCCAACTAATATTAATTTCATGATAAAGATGTCATACCATCAAAATCAATTAATTTGTTACATATTATTATAGCAGATAAATTCATATCAAAATGTTCATCTCATTAATTATATAATGAAATAAAATCTTATAAATTTTAAAACATATACCTCATTAAAATAAATCTACTAATCAAATGTCCTTGAATCGAACACAAATAATAATAAATAGTAACAATATCTAATAAAATGAAATAATATACAATATATATAAATAAAAAAATACTAAAACATAAAAAAATACTTGAATCTTTGCTTTCAACTTCCCTCCTCACTATGCAAAAATGAGGCTTAGAGTGCGCAACTATTTATAGACTTACCTTTCAGTGAGAACAAATTTCTCGATTGTTGCTGAAGTTTGGCATTGGAAATTGTACTAGCCTTTCAACGATGACAAATATCATTGTTGAAGGCCTGAGGCTTTTAGTGATGACAATGTCATTGCTAAACATCTCGACCATTAGCGACAACACTTGTTGTTGCTAAAAGCTTCAATGACAGCTTTTAGCAATGACAAGTGTCATCACTGAAAGTTTGAAAGCTTTTACGACAATAAATGTTATTGTTGAAGTATTTCATTTCCTACCCATTTAATTTGTAATGGTGTCGTTGAAGCTTTTAGCAACGCCAAGTGTCATCACTAAAGTATTTCATTTCCCACCCATTTAATTCATAGTGGTGTCATTTTATTACTAATAATTGTGTCGTCGATAAAAATCATTAGATTCTACAGCAACGATCAAGTATTTGTCATCACTAAAAATGTTGTCGGTGTTAATCTATTTTGTTGTATTAAGAGTCAAAGCTCTAATACCAAATGATGCAAGAAAACCAACTCATGATACAAGAGAACAAATTGGACCATCTTGAAAATAGGTAAAGGATAAGAAGGAACTTGATCCTAACTATGGTTTGCTAGTAAAACCAAATTTATCAAGCGAAACGTGACCTTAACCGTAACTTGCCAATAGAACTAACACTATAAGATCTAGTTCTTAATCCAAGAACGAAGAGGAAGCTCTCACAATAAAAAAACACTCAAATTTTCATTAATCATTCAGATTTGACTTGGTATAAGGAATAAGCCTCGTTATATAGCTTTCCAAAACCTTAATTGAGAATGGGCTCTAATGACATCATATTAGCCTAAAATTAATTCTCTAACTTGAACCTAATTAAAGGCCCTTTAAATGACTCTAAGTAAAGATAGTAAATTACTTACAATACCATGATAAATATTTTAAAGCAAAAATGGGCCTAAACATATTTATCTTAAACTATAGCCCAAAATGCTCTAAAATGACCTAATACATTAACAAAGGCCATCTAAAAAATTCACCCCATAAAAACCTATGAAAATTCAAATAAAAATAAGAAATTGGGCTTATATAATATCTAATCAAGTCTAGACAAGAATAACCCAATAAATAGAACAGTTGTAATAACTAAACAATTGTAGCCCACAAGTACAAATTGGTCATGCAAGTTAGGCTCTCCAAATTGTTGTCTTCAGACTAAGCTTAGAGCATTCTCAAATTGTAAGAAAGTGACTCATCTTGGTGCAACCTCTATTTCATGTTAATGGTGTTTCCTTTAATCTCCATAATTAGGGCTTGCAAAGCTTCCATCTTAGTCTTGACTCTAGTCATGGGACCTCTAATTCCATGTAAAGGATCTTTAGGTTAGCTAGTTGGATTTCTATCATTATCCATCCATTTCTTGCTTTTTAGAAGTATCTCATTTGGACCTTTAATGTCTCATACTTTGAAATATTTAAGAGAAAGAGACATTAAAATCATAGATGGAATGCTTCAATAAGCATTACTAGCAATCGGAGACATGACATGAATAAGTTTCAAAACACAACTCTAGGTAGTTTCAAATTTTGTGGAAACACCCCATCCGTTTTGTGAGCTCATTGAAGAGTCTATGGAATGTACGAGGTTTCTCCATAGTATTCCAAACTAGAGAATTTTATCAAAGATGGAGAGTTAGAGTACAAAGTGTAAAATCTGTGATGACTCTCCATCTCCAATTAGACATCAATTTTCTACTAGTTGACTTAGAAAATTTTTACAATATCAATTGTTAATTAGAATCAACATCTTAAATTGTTCTTATTTTTAAAAATGACACTGCACTATTTTAGGTTTGGCCTTTAAACAACGTCAATATGCCAACAATGCATCACAAATATGTAATAGTGTATATAAATTAACACAAAGTACGACCTATGAAATCAATATTCTTCTCATGAATTTGGCTCTTCTAAATTGAAAGTTGAAGTTTTGAAAAATAAAATAAATAATCATAGCGGTAGTCATTGATGAATAAATCATTGGAAAATCTCACAAACAAAAGCGTGTATGTCGGGCACTGCTGCCTGCGAATAATTTTTACGAATTTAGAAATTATTGTCATCCGTCTACACAGTATTTTCGTTTATTTTCCTTTTTATATAAGACGCTGAAAGGCCAACCATGAAACAAATGGATGTTAGTTAAGAGAAGAAAATGATAACCAATTTTGAATAAAGTAGAGACTCGGTAATTTCTTATATGTCTAGTAGAATTAATTTATTTCAAATTATTATTAATTTATGATAATCTTGTTTTAAGGGGCATATTATTGTTATTATTTTTTAAGTTATAAATGACAGACATGAAAAATGTAAATAACATACAATAAAATAAATAAAAAATAAAAAATACTTTAAATATTCAAAAAAGCAAAATAGAGTAAATGAAGAAATTAAATATTAAATAATTAAATAATACAAAAAATTGGCATGGAAAGGGAATGTTGCGGGCGGAAAACATAAAACTTCAACGTGACTCAAGGAATGAATCCCACTTTCTCAATAATAACCTTCGGTTTGTACGGTAATTTTGACGTGTCCATTTTCTCCTTCTTCATTTTGTTTATTTTATTCTTTTTTGCTTTTCACTTTAACAATCTTGTATTTTTTTAATTTCCCCTGCTCTTTTACACGTGAAAACAGAACAAAAAAGAAAAGGAAAAAGCCCATCTATATACTATAATAAATAAATAATATAGTAATTATAATAATAATTTATTATTATTATATCTCCAAAATCTCCAATATCTCTAAAAGGAAAAGAAAAAAATCAATGAGGATGGAGAAGAAGAAGAAAATGATTTCATAGGATCTATTTCCAGAATTTTGATATCAAAATATTATATTTTGGTCAAACTTATGAAAAAAGATTGAGAACTGGAAATAGTTGTCTTATTTGATACCGGGGCAGATATCAATTGTATTCAAGAAGGCTTAGTCCTAACAAAATTTTTTGAAAAAACTAAAGCCAAAATCAGATCTGCCAACAGTTCTCTTCTTGAAATTAATTTCAAATTATCTAATATTCAAATAGTAAATTCTTCCCATAAAACAAATCAAGAATTTTTACTTGTTGAAAATATATCCAATAAAATCATTTTGGGTAATCCATTTATCCAAGCCTTGATTCCTTAAAAGGTAACAAATAAAGGGATTACAACCAAAGTTCTTGGAAAAAAAATCGCTTTCCAGTTTGTCAAGAAATCTCAAAAGATTAACTTGATAGACTGTAAAGAAGCTCAAATCAATTATCTTGTTGAAGAAATTTCATTAAAAAGGATTGAGCAGCATTTGCAAAATCCAATTGTTCAATCAAAAATCAAATCTTTGGAAAAAAGGATAGTCAATACTGTTTGTGCTGATTTACCAAATGCTTTTTGGAATAGGAAGTAGCATATGGTAGATTTACCATATGAAAAAGGGATTTTTCTAAAAGAAAAATTCCTACAAAGGCAAGACCTATCCAGATGAATCATGAACTTCTGGATTATTGCTAAAAGTAAATAAATGATCTCTTAAAAAAAGGGATTATTAGGAAATCAAAAAATCTTTAGTCTTGTGTAGCATTCTATGTAAATAAGAGTGTTAAAATAGAACGAGGCACACCTAGGCTTGTTATCAATTACAAGCCTCTCAACATTGCACTCCAATGGATCCGATATCCTATCCCCAATAAAAAAGATTTATTAAACCGACTTTATTCGGCAAAAATCTTTTCAAAATTTGATATGAAATCTAGATTCTGGCAGATTCAAATAAAACCTGAGGATAGATATAAAACAGCATTTATGGTACCATTTGGACAATACGAATGGAACGTTATGCCGTTTGATTTGAAAAATGCTCCCTCATAATTTCAAAGGATTATGAATGATATTTATAATTCGTTTTCCAAATTTATCATTATTTTTATTGATGATGTTCTAGTTTTCTTAGAAAGTATTGATCAACATTTTAAACATCTCAATATATTCCTTGATATAACCTAAAGAAATGGTTTAGTTGTTTCTAAAACCAAATATTCCTTATTTTAAATAAAAATCAGATTTCTTGATCATCATATTTATTAGGGAACTATAACCCTAATTGAGAGATCAATTGAGTTTGCTGATAAATTTCCTAATCAGTTAATTGAAAAAACTCAATTACAAAGGTTTTTAGGTTGTTTAAATTATGTTTCAAATTTTTTCTCAAATCTTATTAAACCATTGCATGATCGTCTTAAAAAGAGTCCACCTCCATGGACTGACATGCATACAAAAATAGTTAGACAAGTCAAAGCTCAAGTCAGGAGTCTTCCTTATTTACATATTTCAAATCCTGTTGCATCCAAAATTGTTGAAACTGATGCATCTGATTTAGGATATGATGGAATCTTAAAATAAATTTTAAATGGCAAAGAGCATATAGTTGCTTTTGCATTAAAATATTGGAATTCTGCACAATAAAATTATTTAACTCCTAAAAAGAAATTCTAGCAATCGTTTTGTGTGTTCATAAATTCCAATCTAAGCTTTTAAATTAAATTTTTCTTATTCAAGTTGATTGTAGTTCAGCCAAATCTATTCTTCAAAAGGATGTTCAAAATATTGCATCAAAATAAATTTTTGCTAGATGGCAAGGCATTTTAAGTGTATTTGATTTTGAAATAGAACACTTAAAAGGATCTTCAAATTCTCTTCCTAATTTTCTCACCAGAGAATTTTTACAGGGAACAAGTCAGCAAATATGAGGAAGTCCAAGAATACAGATCCTCCTGATCCAAATAAGAAAAAACCAACCGCTAAGGAAAAGGCCAAATAGATTGCCACCTCCTCCAAATCTAAATCCAAATCCTCATCATCTAGACAAATTAAGGATGGTGATTTTCAAATAGAGGTCCTCCAAGCTTTGGCGGTCTCATTTCAAAAACCCCTCCAAATAGCCAAGAAATCTTAGGCTGACATAGTCGAAGAAGACCAGAAAGCTCAAGAACTTATCCTTAGCCAATCTAACATTCTTCAAGCCATAGCCAATCAAAAGAAACAAATAACTAGAGCAGGAACTTCATCCAAATCAATAGTTCCAGCTAATCCCAAACCAATCACCTTGACCACCAAATATGTCAAGAAACCAAATCACTAAAATCTGTTATATACAGAACCCAAATATTGGGCCAGTAATCCTTTAGACCTAGTTCCTAAGGTCTTTCCCAAAGACTGGCATTTTATCCCGAAATCTTTTCTTCATACTACAGATTTCTATCAGCATATTTTAGAAGACTCTGACTCAGTTTATATTGAGCATCACAAGAGCAAAGAACTTTATAATTTTAGTCTTCAGACTTTGTGGGAGAATTGTTTGAAACTTGGGACTCCAGCTCAGCTTTAGATTTTAACATAAGTCGAATGTCTTCAATCTTGGAAGACCATTCTTCTGGATTTGAAGCTGTGGTAAGAGCAGCCATAAAATGTGATTTGGTTTGTAGGAACTGATTAGTTCCTTTCCTAGGATCCTTGTTGAACTCAGGATGCTTCTTGAACCATTTAAGGATTTGTGGTTCTTCCACCATAAAGAAATATTTGAATTTAGCCCACCATTTGACAGACCCTTGTCTTTGAAGGATTGGGTAGTTTCCTTCAGGGTTTTGGACTAGCTGATATTCCCAGAAATAATACCATGGAAGGCCTATTTATAATAATTATAATAATAATTTATTATATTATATATACAATATATAAAACTAAGAAAATTTATATTTATATTTATAAATTTTGTTTATTATTTCATTTCCTTTATTCAACTTTTTTTATTTCATATTGAATGCATGATGAATTTGAAGTACAAGTCGTGAATGGATTTCTTTCATTATTCATTTTGATATTTTTTATTTTTTATGCATATTTGATGGGTTTAGATATAAGTACTCTTAATATTTTTATTTTACTTTTTCCAATATTTTTCTTTTTTTTGACATAATAGAATGGTATTAATTTATAATATATTTGAGTTTTTGTTCTTATATATTTAAGTTTTCAGATCATTTTTATCTTTAAAGTGCCAACTTACAATATTATAACATAATAAAGCTATACTACGATACTGACATAAAATTCACCTGTACTTTGTAATAAAATATTAATTTCAATTCCAAATTTTAACTTCTTTCTTTTGCCTTTTGCATACATCTTATACCTTCATTTTATGCAAACAAGTAATAATGATTTCATATATATATATATATATATATTCTTATACAATATTTTATATTTTTTTTATTTAAAACGAGAAATTTTTTTATAGGTTTATATTTATTATTATATTAAGAATTTTCTGTTTCTTCTATATTCTTACTAATTTTATTTCTTTTTCTAAATTGATGTTGATTATGGAATGAGCATGAAGTATGGGTTGCATATAATACTTATTAAGTAGGGATATAAGTATTTTTTTAAGTTAATATGAGATTGTTAATTTCTTTTAGTATTTTTATCTTTAATATATTGATAAAAGAGTAAAATACAATTTACCGTTCCAAATTATGGGGTATGTGCCTATTCTCAAACTAAAGGCAATTTAATGCTTAAAGTATGATTATTGTGCAATTAACCTCCTAATATTGAATTGTTATCCAAAATGATAAGAATAACACCCTATTTCTCTTTTTATTTTCTTTCACCATTATTCTTTCCATTCTCTCTCTTTAAGACATCACTATCTTGAGCTAAAAAACCTCCTCTTTTTTCTTCCCCTAGTTCACAATCTTTTTTTTTACTAAAAATTCTAAGGCATCGATTTTTTATTTTACTTCTTTTCTCCTATTTTACAGTAAAATTTTGGGTTATTAATTGATTATGTTTCAAACCAATTGTTCTTATAATTTATATAGTAATTTTGTGGATGGAATGATTTGTATAATTATATTATGGACCAATTATGTTTCAGCCCAATTATTGTTATATTTTCATATTGTAATTTTTTGGATTGAAAAGATTTGTATCAATGTACAAAGATAGTGTATTAATTATTAAGTAATATGAATTAAAAATAAAATATATATTTAAGTAATTTAATTAAATTAAATATACAATTAGGACATATTATTGTGTGTATTATAAATAATAAAAATGATAAAAATTAAAATAATATAAAATTTATAAAATTAAGAGATAACATAAAAAAAGAAATGAAGGCCGTGAAAAATTTGGGCGGGAAAAAGACTAACGTGGAGGTTACATGGGAATTATGGATTATAAAGAAGATTATAGATTATAGATTTGAAAGAAAAATATATTGTATTATAGTTATATTTGTTAATAATATTAGCATTTCAATTGTAAATAATATGAATTCACATAAAAAATAGAAAATATACAACAAAGTAAATAAAAATAAGAAAAATAGTGCATTAGTTGTTAAGTAATATGAATTAAAAATAAAATATGCAATTTAGAGATATTGTTGTGTGTATTGTAAATAACCGAAGTGATATTAATTAAAATAATGTGAAAATTATAAAACAAAATTAAGGGATCACATAAAAAATGAAAAAAAGAAAAAGAAAACAGGCAGTGAAATTTTGAGGGGAATAAAACTAACGTGTTGGTGACATGTATACCTAAAATTACGAACTATAATGAAGATAATAGATAATAGAAGATAGATTAACAATAATAAAAATAGATGAGACTGGTACAAAGCGTACCTTAAAGGGCAAATCATATCTTACAAGTTCATATTTTGAAAAAAAAAAGTACTCTTTGTACACTTCTCATTAATCATGTTTATAATCATTTTAAATATTAGTAATTATCATAAAAATATTAAGCCTAATAAATTTATGATCTCTTTGACTTACAAGACAAACATATTTCCTAGTTAATTAAAGAGCCTTCAATTTTACAATTTGGACTAAGGAAATACAAACCAAATGAAAAGTATAATTCTATCTATGTCCTTTTTTTCCGCATTTGATTTATGTTCCCTTCAAAATTATTTACTGTTAACAATAGTCGGTGTGACGGATTCCGTGAACACTAAATATAACATTGTTGATCCCAAAAATGGTACTCGCACACTTTGATGGCTGAAAAATAGGAATGAGGATTGTATTGGATTGGCAGACGCCCAAAAAGATCATAGGTATATTTAATTGCCATTTTTAAAAATATTTTTTATTTTTTATTTTTTATTTTTATATTTTTAAAAATAAAATTTTTGCTTAACAATTACATTTATGATCAATTTTTTAAAAATAATAATTTTATACATGCAATTTAAAAATAATAATAAAAATAATTTTTGAATATTTTCTTAATTTTTATTTTTGATATCAATCTATAATCAAACAAAATACTTTCTTATTTATTCATTAACCTCTCTCTATTCTATTTTTAATTTTCCCAAATTTAAAAATAATTTTTGAAAATGATTTTTAAAATAAAATATAAAAACACATTTAAATATACTATGTTTGGAGCTATTACGTGTTTTTCAAAGGATGGAAGAAGATTCAAACGATACAAAAACTGAAAAACTGTGGTTTTAGTCCTAAAATAGTAATGAAAACTAGATGTCACCCGTGCCATGGATGAATATTTATTTCAATGATTTAGTATCATAATTATATATTAATTATTTATAAAAATAATTAGAAAAAATTTATATAGCTAATCAATTTAAAAAAGATTATTTCTCCACAATTTTGTTCAACTTAAATAGATAATTGAGTTTGAATTCAAATTTATGATTAACTAGATACAATTTTTTAATATAATTGTTATTATTAATATTAATATTTAATAATATGATTTATGCTAAGAATATATTTTTTAAATGGTAATATATTTTTTTACTTACCACCTTACAACACAAAACAAATTTTTAAAAGTAGTAATTTTATATTATGTATGAATATTTATTTTAATAATATAATATTATTATTATATATTATAATTTTTATAATCATGTATGTTATAAGCAGTATTAATCTGATATTGTATTAATGATTATGAATAAAACATGCTCTTTTTTGTATGTGAGATTAAGTGATTTTAAATAATATTTGATTCTAATCTGATTTGTTAATATGAATGATTGTCGTTATTAAATCAAATAATGATATTTTGATTATCATAGAGAAAATTGTGAGTAAATTTACTTTGAAAACTCAATACCAAAGAAGTCCATACAAATTAACAAAAACCACAACCATGAGCATCAAAACTCCCATTTATATCTGTAAGTTTATTGGATTTGACCACTGCAATTATTTATTGGGGGAGCGAAAACACTCACACTTAAACAGACATATCATTAAAGTAATACCTTTTTATATAAAGAGTAATATTATGATTCAAAATTGGGTTTCGAATAAAAATTAATAACTATTATTAAATAAAGAATTATGAGCAAATTTATAAAATTTAGTCTAATATTTATAAAAAAAATTCAAAACTCATTTTTAATATTTATTTTTTATATCTATAATATCTTTCTTATATAAAATATATGATTAAACACATTATTTAATTTTTTAAAAAATGGATAATTACTATATCTCTCAAATTTTATAATTAATATAAATAGTTCTTTATTTTTGTTATAATTATTTGTTCATTAATTTACTTATAATGTTAAAATAAATAAAAATTATTAAGATGAAATGTTAAACTTAATCACCTTAATGGTATAAAATAAATGCTTATTTTTAATTATATTATTTTACTATTCATTTTGTTTTATGAGTTTAAAAAATAATGAATGACTTTAATAAATGTATAAATAGAGGATTAGCAATGAAATTTGACAAGTATAATGCTATGACCTAGTATTTCACCTTTTTTTTTTCTTTTTAGTATTAATATCCAGAGTCATTGACTGACTTGATCCGTTGTTTCGTGGTGGGCTGAAAAGTCTAACATCATACAAGGGGGCGTAAGTTACGACACCCGAAAATGCAAACCAACTATGAATAAAAAAAGAATAGGAAGTTGTACTTACGTGGCTAGTAGAATTAATTTATTTCAAACTCAACAGCATTCGAACTAATTATTTATTTTTTATATAATAATATGTGTATGTCTTATTTCAAGTGGCATAAAAATCATTGAAATTCAGCGCATATGAGGGTTGAAATTCAGATGCAATCAACTGCACGCGCTTGGCAATATGCTTAAATCTAACAAAAGGCTACCCGAACCCATAGACTTACGTAACAGATTTTGGTTATACATTTCGAGGAAATTTTTGGCAAAAAAATACTTTAATTTTTTCTCATGTTTAATAAATCTATACAGTTCTTTTTAATTTAAGAATTTATTCATATCTCTTTCAAGATATAAAAAATGATATACTTATATTTCGGTTTAAAATTTTCATAAACAAAATGATGAATAAAATGTTTATAGATTAGATTCAAATAAAACCTGCATCATAATAAATTTTAGATATTTTCTGGTTATAAATATATTTTCACTATCCATTTGTTTTGTCGGAAAGTATTTTCCATAAGAAAATGTCATTTGTATATAAATTAATGAAAAGATAATATGTTATTTACATTGATGATTAAAAAATGATATTTAAAAGTTTGGAAATAAAGGAAAGTAAATTCCTTTTTGAAATAGAGGAAGTATTGCTTTCCTCAAATTCTTTATATTTAACATTAAATAAGTAAAATAATTTTTTTCATACTATCATTCTTATAACTATATTTTGCAAAAAAATATTTTCCAATGAAACAAATGAAGCCTCAAATAGTTAAAATAGTATCATACTTGGGCTCCATTTGTTTTCCAAAAAATGATTTCCGTAGGAGAATCTCATTTCTTTATATATAAATGAATGAATATCATGTATTTCTATAGTTTGTGATTAAAAAATATAATATCTAGGACCATAATAGCAGATAAAAACAATTTTCTCTTTTAAAAGGAGTAAGTTATCTTTCATCAAATTCTTTATATTTAACATTGAACATTTAAGTTAGTTTCTATCATTTTGTTATTTTATAACTATATTTTTACAAAAGATATTTTTGGTCAAAACAAATATGACTTTGATGAATACTAATTTTTTAGAGCTATAATGGTAATTACTCAGTTAACTACTTAATTACATTACAGCCACCCTATCTAAGGGCACCTTTTTTATAAACTATACAATATACTTTTGCTATATTCAGATCATTCCCTTTACTATGCATAGTGGCTTGACTGTTGGAGGCCCAAGAACCTCGCCCCTGTCCCCTTCTTGTTTTTCATATTCTCCAAAAGAGAAAAAATCTTCACTTACATCGAAATTTATCTTTTTCGTAAGTTATATTTTAAATATTTGAACTTAAATAAAGAACATTTGATCGGAAAAAAATAAAATATAGATGAAAAGTTTGTTCTTGACATAAAAATTAATTAAAAATAAAAACAACAAAATTTAATTAATCAAATTAATTTGGGATTATGTAAATTACCTATATTTTTATATTTAGCCTCTTAGAAACACCGACAAAATCCCATACAATACAGGGCAACCCATTTAAAAGTTTGGGATAATTATCTGAACCATGAAGCTTCCTCTTAAACCTATAAATAAGTTGGGGGGGTTCACAAATGTTGGACACATAAGAAGATTATAGACATTAGTTTCTGGAAGCAAATCGAGGCTTAGTAAAAGGGTGAAAACATAAAGCTTCCTTAACCAAGGAAAGAAAACTTCTTAGGAGCTCCTAAGGAAGAGTCTTGAAATCTTTAAGAAATAAGACAATGTTCTATAGAGAAAACTTCTAAGTACTTTTAGCAAAGAATCTTTAACTATCGAAGAAGGAGGGAAACAAGAGATAAGATTAGAGTTTTTGTAATTAATGGGATATAATTTCAAGTGCTTCCAATAAATATGTCTTCATTTTTAATAAGATCCTTCAAGAGAATGATTTTGAGGCTCTATTTTTCATAACGAATAAGTTAACTTATAATTTATTGACCTGATTAATAAGTTATAAGTTAACCTCTCTAACTTCTAGAGTTGTTTTTCACATTAACTTATTGAAAAAAATAAGTTCTAATTTAATAAGTTATTTAGAGTAACTTATATCTTACAAGCTACAATCTCTTCAAATTCTTTCCAAATTTATCCTTACTTTTTTATTAATTTACAACTCATGCCATTTGTAATATAAATCTAAATATTTTTTATAAAATATAATTAATTTAATTTTAAGTAATTATAATTTATTAAGAATAATAAAATAAAAATTATGTAAATAAATAAATATATAAGTTTATAAAATATAATTAATTAAATATTAAATATTATATTTTTATTTTAAACTTCTTAATTGTATTAATATAATTTAATTTTTAGATAAATATGAATTATTTTAATCATATATCTATTTCTATTAATATATCCTTTTATATTTTTTTACAATTTCAATTAGTTTAACAGCTAATTTTACGTAACACTTCAGCTAACTTATCAATTATCAGTTATCAGTTATTAGTTATAAGCTATTAGTTATCAATTAACTTATTAATTACTAATTAACTTATCAATTATCAGCTAACTTATCAGTTACTTGTACAAAATGGAGCCTAAGTCTCCCATTAAAGTAAGCAATTAGGCTTAAAAGCCTCCTTCTTTATTAAATCAAGAAGAAATCCTAAAATCAAATTGAAAGAGATTAAGCCTAATAAATGTCACCCATCATCTTCAACAAAAGTGATAAGTTAAACGAAAAATCACATTCCTATACATTGAGAAATATATTAAACTTGTATTTAGTCTATCAAAAATTTTAATAATTTCACTATAGGAATGTTCTTAATTTAGGGCAGCATTTTGAGGTAGCACAAGCCACTTGAAATATGTGCCCTAAATCTTGCACTTCTACCCTCCCAAATCCAAAACTCAATGTTTCATAATAATAATTAAAGGTCAAGTTAGATTGATGGTTCATTATTGTCTTGCTTTATATAGGCTAGAGTTCAAATCCCCATATGACATAAATTTTGAGAACTATTATTTTGGATTTCATTAAAAATATTTGATTGCATCTTTAATCCCCCCTCATTCTCTCTATATCCATCATTTTGGAAACCTTAGTGTTGTGCCTTTTATCAAATGACCTAATGTTGTGCTTTCTTGCTCTTCCTCATTATTTTCTTTCTAGCTCTTATGTTCATTAGTGCTCACCTCTATCGACTCATCTCCCATTCCTTTCTCTCTTTATGCAACCATTTCTTCCTATAATTTTTTTCTTTTACATGGATGGATTATGCAATAGATTCTAACTTGCAAGGTAAATTTTGAATAATTTTGTTATATTTTTTTTTGTTTCATGTATTTTTTAAAACAAAATCCCACTAATGTTCCTTAGTTCTTGAAAACTTAGATTTGTCCTAATTTTTTTTAGTAAAAAGATGTGATGCAATAGATAAAGTGATGTATATTCTCTTATGGAAACTTCATTTTTGGTATGTATGATAATCAAATTAGTTGTCTTCAAACTATTTAATGTAGTGTCTCAAAGAAGCTCCCATTAATTTTTTTATAGGTAGTTAGTGAATTTGCTTAATTGTTGTCATTTTATTCTTAGTGAGTGGTGTTTGTAAGGTATTTTATTACCTCCTGGTGATCGCACACAATAATGGGTAATTGTTAGATTTGTTTTCTTTCATTCTTTACCATTGCCTAATTTAGATATACCACTTTGGCTTATATTAATAACCAACATAACATATTCTATCCTTTACCAACCATATCCCATTCCCTTGCTCTAGTTTCTCTCTTCCAACTCTGACCTCCTATACCAATTTCTTCTTCCTAGGTTCTCCTTATTTGCCTTGTTTTTCATCTTCCAAAATATTATACCTAAAAATAGAAAACAACATTAAATATGACACCAAAAAATCTCGATGACAACAATTTTAAATAACAAAGCTTATAATAGAAGTTTGAAAACTATTAAAGCTTATACCATATACCCTAATCATAGATAGGTAATGTGTTAAATACTTTTTTAATACTTGTTGCTCAATATGTGAGTCTAGCACTCCTTAGAAAAGCATGGTTGAATCCAATCCCTGCAAATATGATGAACATTCATCAAATTTTAAGAAAATGATGGTACATACCTCATATAAATAGATGGTGGATAATATAATTGAATACCGAAGAAAATGAATGGAATCAAATTTCTTACTTGTACGAATTTATACAAGTCACATCAAAATAAAAGGTAATAAAATATAGTAAATTGCAAGAATAGAAGCAAAAAATAAGCAAATCCTTGTTTTTAAAATCTTTAATTTTCCAGTAAGTGCATAACATTATAGATTTGACAATGGACTAATATAGATTCATTCCTAAAAAAAAAATTGGTAAGCAAAACACAAAATCAAGAAGAATCATCCTTAAGTTGGAAAGAGAGCATACCTTATTAAAGAGAATCATTTTAAAGTTGAAGGAATCCTAAGATGATATTTGCAAATGGCTTTACTGCTTGATTTTTTTTATTTCATCTGGTGCCATTGTGTAGGGTTTAGACATTGATTATTTGTAAAAAAATTGATTTGTAAAATGCAATAACATCATCCTACAAACAAACAAAATAAATTTGGTTGTTATATAAATAACCAATGTTGTAGATTAAAAGATGTTAGTTTTAAATAGAAAACCAACATCTTTTTATGTACCAATTTTTTTAAAAAAAACACCTGTTAAAGACAACCAATTGACAACACACATAAGAAACAATCAATTGACATTTGCAAAAACAATTACACAACAATTGCAAAATGAGATAAAAATTAATAATAGTACAACCAATTGTGGGAACTTTTATACAAAGATTTTGAACTCTTATTTACATATCAAAATACAAATTACAATAAGTCTTTTACAACCAAACCAGTTATTAGTAACTAATTTATAACAACTTAATTACAACCACTAGTCATATCTAAGAATACCCAAAGCCATTCATTACAGTTAAGATCTTATCCAAATGAAATATCATGCCTAATTCTATCTAACCTTATCAAGTTATTCTTAAGTGTATGGTTGGAGCTTATTCTCAAAGTATTACAATTTGTACATAATTGACATGTTATAAAAAAGATCAATTTAGTGAATTAAGCTACCATGTGATAAGCTAAAAATAAGAAAGTGATTACCTTATGGGGGAGTTTAAGAGTAGATAACAAATCATGCATGTAGTGTATGCCATAAAAGCCATACTCCATATTTTTAGGTTGTTTTGGATAGTGCAAAAAAATAGGAGGTTGGTTTAATCCAATTAACATAAATCGTCTAGGTTAAACATAATACAATCTTACTATTAATAACATACCTTCACTTTTACCTATTTGAAAGGTCTGCCCACCTCCAATTTCATGCCATGCTCATAAATTATTGTCCAAACTCCTTTCAAGAAAATTTTCAATCTGGATCATATGTTTTTTAACAAAAGATCCATCTAATAAATAAGCCTACTATTTGGTAATAGTATGGTAAGCATCCAATAGCGATTATAATACAATAGCATAACTAAGCTATCAAAATCTATTTAGAAAAATATATCATAATTAATGCATAAGTAAAACTTACCCCTTATAGTATGACATAGTGTAGCATTTTTTTTCTTAGGCTCATGAAATAAAGGCTTGACAATATACTTCTACCTTGTAACTTTATCTAGTATAGATTGTTCATCGAGTTGATATGGATCTAGGAATCCATTTGTGACATTCTTTGATGACAACATGTCATAGTAACGTCTATAGAAGAATTGACTTAAGCTAAACTTATATTTAAATAATAGTTCAATTAATTTGTGTTTGTTCAAAAAAGATAGTATAAACTTACATGATTCAAAGTTGGATGCAAGTCATATAAAGCTTTTAAAGCTTCAACAATTTCTTAGTGGAAGTTTTTTCAATTAATTCCACCACTTCCTCCCTAATCAAGAGCTTAGCCTAGGCCTATTTTCATTAGAAACTATTGAGGCATGCTTATAACTCCTTCTAAGCATGATCAAGAGATTACTAAAACATAAATAATGATGGTTAGTAGTCTCATGACTTCAAAAAAATATGTAAAAAAGCTAGTGATTAAGGAAATACATGATGATACTTTCATTGGGCATTGAATAAGGGTTATCAACTATGCAATGAAGGTTTTATTGACTTTTTGTACTATCCAAACCATGTCATTTAGCATTGGCACCATAACCTTCTAGACTATGGGTTTGTCAATTACCACCTTAACTCCACTATCAGGCAATGGTTGATGGTGTAGTCGACAAACTACTAAAATCTTTCCATCTAGAAACTTTTGTAAAAGTGGTCTTACCACTATTAAAATACATCAAGCATTAGCCTATGTGATAAGAACCCTTAACATAGGACATTTAATTTATGCATAGACATATATGAAAAGGTTGAAGGATTAACGTTGATATTTACCTCGGGTACAATATTTAGAAAGTCTTCTTTCATAGGGTTTGTGCTATAAGTGATGACACAACCTCCTTGCCAAAAGGAAGAGAAGTTGAAACCCCTTGTTCACGAGAACACTGGCTTGTTAGGTACTAGTCAGAGGATATAGCTCATCCGTAGGAGTAGTGGACTTATAGAATAGCTAGATAGAGCCAAGAAACTTGGATGTATGGTATATTAGTTAACTATTTACTCTTATAGAGAGTAAAGTAGCTTGGCTTACTATTGTAATCACTATTACACTTGCAAGTGTTACTCCTTTGTGTGTCATAGCCTAACCTTCTAGTTTGCATTGAAATTTTATACCATATATTTGGCAACCCTTGCAAGGAGAGCCAAATTAGTGCTTGATTGTGCCATTGGATGGTGCCATAGGGGGTAGCACTATAAGTGTTAGTGCATCCTTCAATCCTAAGGGACTTTCTTCTAATAAGGAATAAATATTTATACTTTGGATCGTATAATCATTCCAACATAATTGGTGTATTAGTTGTTCTTTTCTACATCCAACTACAATTTCTTATTGAACTTAATATGTAATTTTTTACCCTTATATTGCACTATGATAATGCCATTCAAGGTTGTAAGACACTTTGTATTTCTTTTGGTGGGGGCAATTGTGTTTTTAAAAGGATTTATGTTCTGGATTTAGAAAAAAAACTAATATGAATCATGTATACAAAATAAAGTTATAGTTTAACATTACTTAATGATAAATAAAGTAGTAGATATGAGATTGGTTCTTTTAATAAATGTTGGACTAAGTATGACAAAATACATAACTTGCATGACAATCAACTTTACTAAGATTACATCAATTATCATAGGCTCCTTCATTAATCTATATAACTATAGAGTAAAATAGAATAATTAAAATATGTGATAAATTTGATGCCTCAAAAAGACATAATAACATACAATGGTAAAAATAACAAGTAAAAATGGTAAAGACATCATCACAGAATAAAGCATGCCATAACCATATATCCTAAGTATGACTAAATCTTAAAAGTATCACCAAACACAATATATAATATAATTCTAAACTTAGTGATAAACAGAATAGTCACAATGTTAGTATATATATACATATATACATCCCAACTATACAAAGCTAGATTTAATCACTTAATATTAAAAAATATAACAAAATAAGAGAGGAAAACATATCTAAAAACTCTGTTAATGATTTGAACAACCATAAAGGTATCTTAAAGTGTATAAGAGATATAGTAAAGGTTAGGGACTCAGAAGAATTTCAATGGCAGAGGTAATGCTAGAAAAGTAGGCTTCAAAGAGTAAAAGTGATGAGAAACAAAGGAGTAAATAAAAGTTATACAAATAAAGCAATTACACATTAGTTTCTTAATTGATAACTAATGTCTTAAATAAATGATGTCAGACCGATAAAAAATAAGTATATAAAATTAAGATGATATTTATGAAAATACCACTGAGCAATCAATTTCAACATCGGTTGTTTGAATAACTAATGTCTTAAATTCTTGTCTTTTTAAATATAATGATTCATATTCACTTTCAATATTGGTTATACATAGAATTGATATCTTAATATAACTTTTATTTTTAAACATGTTGACCATGATAAAAAGACATTGATTTTTCAATTTAACCATCATGTAAATTTCAACATGCCACCGTGTAACTATAGATACCAATTATTTTTATAATCATCATCTTATTTGTTCTAATAATTTTGAAAATGTACATTTATGTAGACATCCATTTTTCTTTTGATCAATGCCTATTAACTAGTATAGAATTGTAATTTTATAGTAATGTATCTTGTTGAAATAGAATCCAATGACGTGATAGTTCTTATGCTTAAATCATGGTGAGCTTCCTTAGTTACTTAGTTAATTTGTTTTAAAATCGATTAAAAATGATAATAATATAAGTTACTTAGTTGATTTGCTTGCTTATCAAAAGTGCGGCATTGGAATTTAAGGCTATTTGTACATTTCTCTAAGATCATTGTGTAAAAATGTGAAGCCAATGTGATAGTTAATGATGTTACTTTTAAATGATCATAATGTCATTGAAAGTGTGTCACTAAAAGCATGGATGAATCTTTTCTTATTTTCCTTTTGTTAAAGCAATTTTCTATTTTGTTAAATAAATCTATATTTTAATTGGTGTTATTAGAATATATCTTGTTCTTTGAAGATGCTGCCATTTGAAAACTAAATAGAATCCTCTAAAGAACAATTTTGAATCCTTTGTAGAAGCCAAATCTATGAACAAAGAGCATTGCAAGTAAGGTCATTAGGATATAAACTAGATAGTTTTACAACATCACTTAGACCAATAAGTAAAGATGGATTATTTGGTGCATGGTTCAAATAGTTTTACAAATACTTGCAGAGTTTAGGAACCAAATACCTATTATAGTTGGCAAAATCCCATGCTTTAATAGTTACTAACAATTCTAATTTTTATTCCTTTTGTTTAGTGTAGATTGGACGTTTATGAAAACATAATTGTAATTACAACACTACAAAAACATGAGCAATAATTTTTTTATCAAGTACATCTTATTTATGTTAAAATTAGGAATTTTTACTTATCAATGAAAGCAAGAATACATGAATTTTTCATATTGCATTATAAACACTATTTAACATATTTTTGGTGTTTAATGTCCTTAAAATTTTTCTTTCTAATAATTTTTGTTTATATATTCCCTTAACTATCTCAATCAAATCTTTTTTAACTTGCAATAACATTTTACTCCTTTTTTAAGATAGTTAATGTAAAATGTATTGACATGTATTTTCTCTATTGTAGTTTAATAAGCTCACTCTCTTCATTAAGTTGATCACCAAAAACTAAAGGTAACTCTTGATTTAGAATTTTTGTGGCTATTAATTCATATACTATTCACTGTAAAAAATAATTAAGTAGCAATGAAAAAATCCATTGCTATTAAGGATGATTCCATCATTAAAGAATTTAATAACAAAACTAGCAATGGAATATATAGCATCTGAAATAGTGTGCTGGTAAAATATCAGCAATGGAATAGCAAACTCCATTGCCATATCATGAAATGAAGATGAAAGTGATGCATGACAAATGGAATTAGTTATAGATATTTGTATCACTAATTTTGCAATCAATAATAGAAGCTCCATCCTTGAAATTCAAAGTAATGATGGATATTTTCATTGCTAACCTTAGTTCATCACTAATTTCATCAATAAATATAATTTTAGCAATTGAATAATTTGTCTCTAATTTTGACCCATTGGTAAATCCATTGTTAATCCCAAACCTCTAATTTTTTTAACATACTATTTATTCATGTAGCAATCCAAATTGCATAAACCTTATTTTATCAAAATTTGTAAAGTGTAAACCCTTTCAATAATCAAATAATCTAGTCAAATATCATCAATTAAAATTTATTCATAAAACAAAATTAAAAGTGGATATTTTATTCATATTAAGTTAAAATAAAATAAAGTTAATAATTTCCCATATAAAGCCTAAAAAATTGATGTTGAAGCCATATACATATACAAAACTAAAAATAAAACCCTAAATCATTATATTTTAAATAATATATGAATGTTGCGCTTATATTACTTGTTCATCAATTGCTAAGTTGCAAATTGTTTCTTCTAAATTGTCATCCTCTCAAACAACTTGTGTGAAAATATTGATTTGAAATAGACAAAGATGATCTTATTTCAATTTAATGATTGTAAACTTAATGGAGTGAATATAAAAGTACCATTATGAAGAATGAACAACTATTTCTATTAAGGTTCACACCTTAAGGATTGAAATGATTGTCACTATTTCAAAGAACCATTTTTATCCATAAGGCTAGTTTTAACAAGTTCTTGTAAAATTACTTGCCCATTTTTCCTAAGATACTCTCAAATTCACTATATTGAGTTTACAGTAAATTAATTGAAATAGGATTGTTTTTTTCTATTTCAATTCATTCACTACCAATGCAATGAAATGAACCTTCAAGTAACCATAGGAAAAAATATTAATCATATTTCATTAAGAGTTTGATAATATGACTTTAGGAATTAAACCAATTGTAATAAATATGAAAGCAAGGAACTACTTCAAGTATCCCATAGTGTAGGGTATTTTGAATCATTGTTCATTTTCTCTAGTATGTGACCACTTCTAAATACCTAGTTCCCTACACCTTCTTTTCAAAGCCATGAGACTTACACTAAGCTTCTTGGTTGCTTTTGTCATAAGCATGTTAAAATGACTCATCCTCCTACACTTAAGAAATAATTAAATAATTATAGTGAAGTAAAATGAAAAATTTCTATGGTAACTAAAAAAAATATGACTTATATATAGTTTAGAAGATATTCAACCATAAAAGTATAATTTCCCTTTTCCTAGCTTGAATGTGTTATTCCATATCAATTAGCAAGTCATTTCATTCATTATTGCTTCTCTTACTCCTTTACTTCTACTTGGAGAACTTGAGTAAAAATACCCAATTTTCTCCAATTTGACAATATAATTTGTTGCTCATTTAGTTGTCATGAAAAAGAAATTGCACATTTGCTAATTTTAGTGGTGATAGAGAGAAGCATTAACCTAAGATCCTCTTTAGCCCACTTATAGATTGCACTTAGTATCCAATAATACAATCTTTATAGCATTGTTGAAAACTAAATGCAACCTTAAAGCAACCCAAGGAAGATCTTGGGTTAGCCTTTGTCTCTACCATCACCAAATTGGTAAAGATGTAATATATTTTTAGGTAGAACCAATTTGGAGAGAACCTATAGGACTAGCCATAACACTAAGTCATATTGAGATGATTTCTCCTAGCAAAAGAGAGAAAGTGAGGGAAGTAATAATAAATGAGCTGACTTATTACTTAATGTAAAATAGTACATTTAAGCAGGATAAAGGGAGGTAATGCTTTTGTAGGTTAAAGATCTTCTACCCTATGTGTAAGTCATAGGTAACGTATTTTTTAATTATCTTACAAGATTTTTTTATTTTACTTCACTATAATTATTTAATGGGTTTATTCATTATGGAGGGAGAAGCCATGTTTACATGCCCATAAACAAGTAACCATAGAGTTTGATGTGGGTTTTATAGCTTTGAAAAAAAGATTTAAGGAGTCAGATATTTAGAGGTAGCTATATAAAGGAAGAAATGAATAATGATTCAAAATACCTTATACTATAGCATACTTAAGGCAGTTCCTAACTTTCATATCCATTGCAACTAGTTTAATTGCAAAGGTCATTACTATCAAGCCCTCATTAAACTATGAGTAAGATCAACACTCTAAGATTCACTCCATTGGATTAGCAATGAGATTGAACCAAAAAATACTAGCAAATAAGCATAGGGTACGAGTACTAATAGGAAATTTGTCATAGGTCTCATACTCAGAAGCAAAAATTATAAATTACAATAAACCCAAATAATGTAGATCTTCCCTAATCTACAAGCTAGAACAAAGTAGGCTTCAATACTCATAAAAATCATGACAATATTCACAATTTACATGTCATCTCATTCATTAAAGCAAGCAATTCAAAAGATGACACTATGTGGATATCAATAGATAACAATTTTAGATTCAATTATGTTATTGTAAATTATTATGTGAAAAAGACCATGAACATGTCAAAACTTAAGACCATGAGAACATTAATCATACAATCATATATGCGAAGTTTTGAAAACTTTTAATTTTACCATTACATTACCTATAAATGTCTCTCATATTCTTGAGACATATTTCATAGATTTCACAATGCAAAAACACAATAAAATAAATTGCAAATGATATTAACTTAAAAATTAGCTTATTTCAAATGGTTTTTGGTCAAAAGAAGTTTGTAGCTTCAAAATTGAACTTAAACTCAATGGAGAATATCATAATAAAGCATGCACAATGTAAAATTAGAAAGCACAAAATGACAAGATAAAAATTAAAAATTTAAACTTTACTAATTTGCAAATTTCAAATGAGCTGAATAAAACCAAATTGAAATATAAAAGTTGAGATTGAAGTGAAAATATGGACAACACTTATACAAATTAGCAAACCACAAATCCAAAATCAAAACAATACAATTGCAATAAGAAATTGAAAGATAAAATTCCTATTAAAACTATGATCTAAATTGATGTTAATATCTTTAATTCAGAAAAACTAAATTTTAAATCATAGTTTTTTATCTTAATCTTTATTTAAAAAGATATGTATTAATTTAAATAAAGGACCATATTTATGCACCAAAAATAAAGGAATTTACAAAGACGAAAACAGAAAGATAACATAAAGATTAAGATCTAAAAAATTGAAAGATAAAATTCTTATTAAAACTATGATTTAAATTGATGTTTATCTCTTTGATTTAGAAATTTTAAATTATAAATCATAGTATTTTAGGTCTCTATTTACAAAAAAAAATAAAGGAACTTACAGAGATAAAAATAGAAAGATAACATAAAGATTAAGATAAAAAATGAAAGAAAATTTTCCTATTAAAACTATGATTTAAATTGATGTTTATCTCTTTAATTTAGAAAAAATTAAATTTTAAATCATAATTTTTTAGATTTTAATCTCTATTAAAAAAGATAAGCATTAGTTTTAATAAAACAACACATTTATACACAAAAAATAAAGAAACTTACAAAGATAAAACGAGAAAGATAACATAGAAATTAAGATCTAAAATCTAAAAGATAAAATTCCAATTAAAATTATGATTTAACTGTTTCACTTTAATTTAGAAAAACTAAATTTTGAATCATTTGTTTTAGATCTGAATCTCTATTTAAAAATGTAAGCATTAGTTTAAAAAAAGAAACATATTTATACACAAAAAATAAACAAACTTACAAAGATAAAAACAAAAAGATAACATAGAGATTAAGATCTAAAAAACTAAAAGATAAAATTCATATTGAAACTATGATTTAAACTGATGTTTATCCCTTTAAGTTAGGAAAACTAAATTTTAAATCGTATTCTTTGCCATCTCCGTTTCTAAGTCTTTGTCATGCCCTAATTGGCTGGTCAATACACCCTCCTAACCCTCCTTGGGACAGGCACCCTTTACTTTTGTACTTCGTGCCTGTGCTAGTCCACAATTGGAGCCACGGGCAATTTGAAAGTTTGAGGATTTCGGTCGAGAATCTTGGCCATTATTTGTATAATGGGTTCACCTCGTTCATTTAACTTTCCTGCTCCATGTTAATCTCCATTTAAAAAGATAAGCATTAGTTTTAATCATAAAGTTGTAATTTTTAAAATGGCGAAAATCATCCCATCCAAAAGATTAATAGTGGCATTCATAAAGTTCTATTCAAGTTTTTCCAAACAACTTCATTTTTAAATTTCATTATCTCAATCATCTTTAGCCAATTTGAAGAGATGGACTTAATGAGCATAACAGTAGAAAAATTATATATAAAACACTTCAACAAGTCAGATTATAAATTAAGAATCATAAATTCAAATAAAAAATTAAAGATCATAAATTATTTTTAAGAGATTAGAATACATAAATGAAGCACTACAAATTGAAACCAATCAATCAAAATGAAACACAAAATCATATTTATAAAAAGATTAAAGATCATAAATCATGCATCATAAATTGAAATTAATTAGGACTAAATGATAAAGATAATTTACTATTGAGTTATTGTCATTCATATAAAACCTTCTCCATTTGTATCTTTATAAATTGATTTGTATCATTACAACATATTAGAAAGTAACAAGAAATTATAGCAAAAATAAGGAAAAAATTTATAGCAGAAATAAAAAAAATCATTTAACCAATTACTTCATGTAAGTCTAATAATCTTAGAGCTTCTTAAATGCCATTGCAATCAAGTTTGTAGTTCCCACACCTTGCAATGTATTGCTAATGGTTAAAATAAAAAAGTTTGCTCATGGAAATCAAACTCACATTTCAGCCACCAACATGAAAAATAAATGCAAGAAAAATCACTAATTTTTTTCCGATTACAAAGATGTTGAAACTTGAGAGTTGGCACATAGATTATACAATAAAAGTACTAATTTTTTTCAGGGAAAGAACCTAAATAAAGCTCAACTCAAAGGCAGCAATGGGTGGCAAAAAGGCATAATGCAATGGTGGAAGATGAAGGAGAACAAGAGGAGAGCATTGGTAGCTGCACCGCAAAGATGAGGGGGTTTAACAGTGCAAGCAAATAGATTACTCCATTGCTAAAAGCCTTAAGTGGAATGATGCATCAAGATTACAGACCAAATTAACAATAGATCATGAGATTTCCATTGGTAAATCCGTTGTTAAGTTAAAAAAAAATTTCAATGCCAAACAAAATTTCAAATTTTCATGCAAAAATCCATTGCTAATTTTGTCAGCACTTTCATAAATAATTTGAAACCCTAATTTTGTTTCCGTCACTAAATCCATCAATAAAAATTACAAATGGAATTAGCGATGGCTAAAGCTTTACTTGAGAAAATTCTAGAAATATTTACTTTTAATGGTGGAATTAGGGATATAATTAGTGATAAAATGAAAAATTCATCACTTATTATATCCTTAAATATAAAATGGAATGATAACTCTTAGAATACCCTTTACTAATAGAAAAACTGTCCCAAAATTCATCACTGAACTTTCATTGCTAATTTCCGATACTAATTACAAATTTTCTTGCAGTGGTTGTTTTCTTTTTTAGACTTTACGAAATTTCTTCCCCATAAACATTACTTTTTCTCACATGGTTTAATTAATTACAATTCTTTCAATTCATTTTGACCATTTTTCTTAAGGCCATTTGGAGTAACTTATACAAGTTTGCTTCACTATTTAGTCAAACTCATGTAAGGTTAACTTTAATCACACTCAAATTTTGAAATCTCATACTATCTTCATATCAATAGTGTGCTTGATTTGTAGGTGACTCTGAACCATAGATGTTCGAGAGAACAGCAAATTAGCGAACAATCAAATTATTAACTAACGATGTGATCCTTCAGAAAAATGGTTGGTCTTGATTGGTATTGCTCCTAGTTGCCCTGAGGTATAACTTTGATCTCAGATATGTTAGGCCTTTGTGGTAAAATTGATTTTTACTATACTTTCGCATGGCTTCATAATTTTGTTCATATTCTTCTCTTTTTATCTGTATCTACTAGAAGTGGATGACTGTAATTTAGATGGCAATCATGATCATTTTACTATAATTTATATTCTGTCTTTTGTTTTCATGTTCTGCCTTTTTATTTAACAGATTGTTTTATAATAATTATTGGTATTATTTAGATTTTTCACATCATAAGAAGCTTAGTGGCTGAATATACAGATGCACTTAGCATGTGATGTATTTATAGTAGTAGTTAGATGTCTTTGATTGTGCCTTTTTATTGTGCCGATATAATTGAGCATTTTGATTCCTGGATAATAATAGAGAAAATAGTCATATGAAATTGAAACAAAAACAGAGGAAGCAACAGTCTTGTTTAGATTTTAGGGCAACTAATGGTTCTTTGTTGAGGGATTCAAGGGATGGATGGTTTTTATTTATTTATTTTAACTAGATAATAATCCTCTCCCGGACCATTTTTTTTTTGTTTAAACCTAAGACTGCTTTCATGTTCTTGACAAAGATGACCATACCTCTAGCCGCCGTGTGGGAGAGGTTCTTCAATGACCATCAAGAATTGTACACCATTTATGTTCACACTCATCCTCCACTCAATTGGTTTGTGTCACAGGATTTTGTCTTCTATGGAAGAATTCCTAGCACGGTGGTCTCCAAGACTTTCTTTACGAGTAAAAAGCCAAAATCTTCATCTAATATTTTTGTAGTGTGTTAAGATTGTCCTAACCATTTTGTTGGACATTCTTGACTGAGGTATGGTTTGCATTTCATAAACTAAGCTGGCTGCATTTTATCCAAGATGCATCAATTATAGAATCCATATTATGGTGAAAATCATCTCCACAATTCTGGTTTGGACACGCCAACTAGAATATTCCAACCGCAATGAACAAGAGTTTGAAAGTACGGTTACTATTTGGATATTTTGTGCTGGAATCACAGGTCCAGAACAGTTGAAAAGTTCGAAAATTTGTGGTATCCTTGATCTATCTTCCTAGCTGTGAACATATCAAGTTTGTCTATGCCAAAAACCAATGTGGTGTTTGTTCATGACTGCTTAATTCAACTATCAAATATAGCTTGATTAGGTTGTTTGTCATTGTACTTTATTAATTTAAATGAGATGAAATCTGTATTTGATGAGCTAATTGGTGAAATTTGTAAATCTTATTATATGGCTTGGTCTTGATTCTCTTTAATGTTGTTTCTTTTCAGGGAGGTGATTTTAACCAAAAAAATAGCCAAGTTTCATAAAGAATCTGATATTGCAGGCACATCTAATGCTTCAGTGGTAGCTGGAGCAGAGAAATCTAGTTATGAATAGCTTCCAAAAGAAATATATGGATTTAAAATCAAAGATAAGGAAAACAATATCCAAAGTGAAAAGGTATTTTTGTCATTTTTTGTCATATTTAAGTACTTTTAATATCTGTTTTAATAATTATTCTATTACTATGAGAAGTTGTGGAAAATCAGTTCAAAATATACTTATTCATTGCTACTATGCACATATGCTTGTGTGCAGGTGTCCAATTCAATTGAGATGTCTATAACTAGATTCATTATATTATAAAGCTTCATGAACATAACTTCAAAACTCCTTGCAACAAATAGAATGTTTGCAAAATCATTTATTGGGTGGGAAATTTGCTTCGTGCGGTGTTAAGTCATTATATCAGTCTATTGAAGTATTGATCAGAAATTTAAAAATAAAGTGGAGGAAGAAAACTTCTTTTTTTCCTCCTTGTCTGAATTCTTTTGGTAAATGGTGATTGACTTCTTAGTTGGGTGTTTACATCTCATTAATCATTGCTTTGGCTTTCTTTATGCTGATATGGGAACAATAAAGTTGGAACTTCCTATAACATAATTGAATAAATTGGCATAAAGGGATTAATTTCGGCTTCATTTAATTTAAACTCTTCCTTAAATCTGACTAATGCTTATGTTTTATGTGTCATTGTTCTTTTACTATTCGTCTCATGAAATAAAAATTGTAGTAGTTATAATGTTACTATATAGTATAGATATAATATAAGATGGCAATGTCAGTGCTTCTTATAATATTATAAGATGGCATAAAGGCTATGTCATTGCTTCTTCATTTCCTGACTCCCTCTCTTAATTGAATTGTAGTAGTTATCTCCACGGCTGTTTTTGCGCCCACATCTTTTTTGTTGATTGATGGGATCTAAAATTACTTGATCACTATTTATTGAGCTATTTATCTCATGATTTTTCTTTCGATGGGCAAATGGCACCATTGGATGAGATCATTAAGTTGAAGGAGAAATTCCATTTTCGAGTTTTGTTGGATGAGAGCAACTCATTTGGTTTGCATCAAAGTTATATATAAATTTATTATTAAGATGAAGTTATATATAATGGTTCAAATAATTATTCAATGTTTATATTTTCCATTGTATTTTTATATTTTAATGTCAATGAGGATTAGCCATTATCTCCGTAAGAGGGATCCATTTTTATACTTTTTTTGAATTTATTTTGTAATTTTTATATTTTTTTAAACATTAGATAATTTTTAATATTTATCTTTTAAATTTTTAATCATTTTGAGGTGGGTTTCCCGGTGCTATTTTCATGGAAAATTATTTTTTAATTTTTTCTTTAAATTTGAAGTAGCTATTTTCTGCATGAATTTCACCGAAAATCCATGAGAAATCTATAGAAAATATTCATGGAAATTATTTCTCACGCCCTGATTTCTCAATGATTGATTTTCGCGGAAAATACGGCAGGAAATCGAAAATTCATAGGAAATCTTTGAGAAAGCCGCGGGAAATTTACGAAAAATTCCATCTCAAATTACTTGCATTCATATAGTGTTTAACACACAAATTTTTGTTACATTTGTTTAATTTTATTAAATCTAAGACATACTCAAATTATTTTTCTAAAAAAATGGCGTTGTATTTGAAGGTAGTGTTAGTTATCATATAATAGGAATTATTCACACATTTTTCTAAAGTTTGCCAGGCTTTCTAGTTTAAACCTGTGCATAAATTGCATTTCATTTAGATTTAATCTACTAAAGGTTGATTTCTTCTATTGTTTCAATGAATTTAATTTGCTCTAGTTTCATTTTGCTTTTGCATTTGATTTTCTAGAATCATATACAGAATATATATATTTTTTAATTCTAACAATCTAAAAAAATGATTTTAATTAATTGATGAATAAATTTTATTGTTGGAAAGATATTGAAAATTATATGTTGATAATACCAAAGTTAATAAAATAATATTAAAACGAAGATAAACGTTTAGATTCTTATATCATACCAAAAGAAATACATAATAGTTATATTTTTTACTAGGTTTATAATAACATAAATGCTATTAAAATAAGAATTATAAATGAAACTAAATAAAATATTATTTAATTTAAATTTAAATGTTATTTTAAAATAAAATAAAATTTTATTTTTTAAAATTAGTTTCAAGCGAGAGGATAAAGAATATGGAGTACCTAAGGAAATAAAATAACTGTACACATTCTTTATCTTTATAGTATATACTAGAAAGTCACCCGCGTGTTGCATGAATAAATATTTATTTTAATAATATAATATTATAATTATATATTAATATTTAACAAAGAAGATTAGATAAAAAATTTAATTAACATATAAGTATGAGTTCTAAAAAAAGTTATTTCTCCACTAATTTTACTCAACATCATTTTGAATTCAAATATTGCATTTACTAAATACCATTTTTCAATATAATTATTATCATTAATATTAATATTTAATAAAATGATTTACAATAAGAATAAATTTTATTATAATGTAATATATTTTTATTTATCACATTATGGCATAAAACAAACTTTTAAAAATAGAAATTTTATATTATAGAAAAATATTATTTTAATAATATAATACTATAATTACATATTAATTATTTATAAAGAGGATTAAATGAAAATTTGATTAATATATAGCCAACAACTCAAAAAATTATCATTCCCCTTGTTTCACTCAACATTCAAGTAAATAATTAATTTTAAATTTATTTTACTAAAAAATTGATTTTGAATTTAAAAATTGCATTAATTAGACACAATTTTTTAAGATAGTTATTATTATTAATATTAATATTTAAAAACATAATTTATGATAAGAGTAATTTTTTTATCATAATAACATTTTTTATCTATCACATCACAGTATAAAATGAAATTTTTAAAATAATAATTTTATACTACAAACAACTCATTAAAATATACAAATTACAATATTCATGTTAGCTAAAATTCAATGTTTTCATATTAAATATTTTACATTTTTTTAATTCATATGAAAGAGAAGAATGACTTTTGACTGGAATACAACAATAACTAACTCACTTTTAGTATCTTTTAAAAGTTATATTATAATGAAGTTCTTTTCCTAGAATATAATCACAAATATAAAATAGTAAACAAATAAAAAAATGTGTAGTGGGTAATGAATTTTTAAAAAAGAATTGATCTACCCCTAGTTGAAATTTAAGAAAGATATGTTAAGGATGCAAAGGAGAAAAAAAGGTAAAGAAGATAGAGACATTGAATTTAAGCTTTCTCTAATGGGTGCAAGTGGATTGTTTGTTTGTTTGTTTATGGAGGCAAAGGTTGATTTTATGAAATGAAGATAAAGAGAAGTATATTATAGATGAAAATTTATAAATTTTAAATTGGAGATAAAATGAGATGAAGATAAGGCTAAAAAATTTCTAATGAAATGAAGATAGAAAATAAAAAATTTTCAAATAAAATTAGATTAAGCTTAAGATAAAGTAATTTTCAAAATTCAAAAATAGAAAATGTTATATTTGTTAATCTTAATGCTTTCATACAAAATAACCTATTCATATATATTATCAACTATAGAATCGTAAATTTCATAATTAATAGTTATATATTTACATGGTGATAGTTTCTCTCCTTTTATAATTTCCTTCAAAATTATGCAAAATTGTGTTTTATTTCCTATTAAATAGTGTAAAATAGTTAAACTATATAAAATGTATATTTTTACAATTTTATACATAAAAAATTTATTAAATTAATGAATCTATTAAGCTATAAATTTTTTCCTAAAAATAGAAATCTAATAAAATAAAACACTCATAATAAACAAAAATTCTTGGTGAATCCACTAAAAAAAAAAGGTTATACAGACCACAAAAATTGTTTGTATAGACCTAATTTGTCGACTTTATTGCTATTATAGATGACAATGTCATCTATATTGATTTGTCTATATAAAATTGTGTCTGTTGCATGCTATATAGACAACATTTTTTTCTATCATTTGTATAGGTTGCACCTATATAGGTGACACCTATCGTTTGTATAGACAGATCTATATAGATGACAAGGGCTATAAAAACCACAATGTCGTCTATTAGGTTAGGACCTATATAAGTAGAAAGGGCTATGTAGACCACAATTATTTTCTATGTAGGTCAAACCTATACAGACAACAAAAGCTATATAGATGACTCTATGTAATTTATATAGCTCTATCATTTGTGCAGATCCTAACCTACATAGATGACACTATGGTTTGTATAGTTTTGTCATCTATATAGGTCCTAATGCACATAGACAATGTTGTGGTTTGTATTGCCCTTATTGTCTATATAGGTCTCAATCTACACAAACGACAATGTCGTATGTATAGCCCATATCACCTGTATAGGTCATTTTAAAATATATATGTATAAATAAATAACAAAATTCTATATGGGTTCATTTTTTTTACATATCATATACAGCTATTTATTTTTTACATTTATATTCATTATTTTTTTACATTTTTGTTCATACTTAGTTATTTACATATAACTAAAATAAAATGATAATAATTTTTTAAATTTGGAGATGTTAATGATTATCTAACACAATCAATTGTAAAAACAAATGATATATAAACTAACTCTAAATAATATATCATAAAGCAAGTAATTCACATACATACTTACTATAAAGTATAAAAAATTCGCATGATATAAACTATCTAAAATAATAGTCCCCGCTACCATCATTGTCATCGTCCTTTCGATTGTCTGAAGGCAGATGCTAGGGCCGAGCTGGAGGTAAAGGTGGATGTGGCTATGGCTAGGATGGGAGTGAGGGTTGCTACTGCTGGAGAGTTAGGGGATGCTATGAAGTAGAAGGCAATTCAAAAGCGAACTTGGATGGTACTCTCAGTTAAGGGATTTTCATCTAAGGAGGAGGAGATGGCATCTCAAGAGCAGGGAGAGAAAATTCCATAAACTATAAAGCAGCATGCATGCCCTCAAGGAGAGTATGGTTCTTCTGTTGTAGTTCCTCATGCTAACGAATATGCTCATCTGCCCTAACTAAAGCTTGCTAATTCATGGTGATATAGGTCTGCACTTCCTCCATAAATGCTACATCCTGCTACAATCTCAAAGGAAATATTGCAGTGATGAACTGGTGTTGTTGGTTCCATATGTTGTCATAGCAAGTACATGACCAATTGCCTTTCTATGCCAAACACCTCATCAATAATAGTAAACTCATTAACATTCGGTGAACTTACTAGAGGGCTTTTAGAGGAAGGACTAATATGGGTAACCAATTCCAACATCTTGGACTTGATTTTTTGAATCTAAACATATAGTTTCAATGAAAAACTTTTCATATGGTAATCAAAATTATTTAATCAGAAAGTAGTTACCTAAGCATCCAGATGCACCCACTCTCCTATGTGATACGTATGATGCTCATGAAAATTCTCCCTCATTGGCTACAATTCACTTGTGTCTATATTTTTCTACACTAATTTCAAAACATGATATTAACAATTAATGACAATTAGTAAGACTTTGGATAATAGTACCATGCAAAAATGTTAAGTTAAAATACCTTGTCATGTTGTGCTATTGCAATACACTTTGATCCATGGCAATTATTGTATAACTTTTTTGATTTGTTCTTCAAATTTCTTTTGGATAGCTCCTGCACATTTAAACCAAAATATTTGTAATTAGAAGACAAACAAATTGAATGTAAAAAATGACAAGTAACTAATTAGACTTCAACCTTATTTAAAAAAGGAGTTAATTATTTAGAATCTATTGGAAAAAGTGATTTCACTTGTAAATATATTAAATAATATAGGAAGCTTAATTAAAAGTTAAACTTTGACAATAGGATAGGAAATAAAATATTATAATTAGAGTAATTTTCTTTAAAACATAGTTATCCAAAATAGAATAAATTTTACAAAAATTATTAATAAATTTCTAAGGTTGAAGATAGTAAAATCTAACCACTTTAAAATTGAAAAGGAATTTTATTACTTTTTTCCTTTTTCCTTTAACCCATTCTCTTATCATTTTGGCTAAGATACATATAATTAACTTCATATACTATATATCATGAATAACACATTTCTAATATTTTAAAATGTGCAATTAAACATCTAAATTACATTCATTCTTAAGAAAGTTTATTCACTATTTTTTCATTCAAAACCTTAATGGTAAAAAGATGTTTGTGATATTATCTTTTGTGGTCCACATATACAAATTTAACCTTTAAAAATTAACTTTACAACCAAAATAAATGCCAAACAAAAAAAATGAAAATAATAACTTTTATTTCTAAATCTCATGATTAAACATTAATTCATAATCATTTTTTTCTAGTGCACTAATACATAATACTAATGGTCATCAATTATAATTGAGATTATTTCTTACACAAAATAATTTTAAAAAAGATTTCATTTTTCAACTTATTTCATTCCTTTGAATTTCAAATTGATTGAAACTATAAAATATTTTTTAAAATAATTCCACATAAGAAATAGTTTTGAAAATAGTTAATTATAAATAATTAATTTAAAAATAACTATAAATTGATATTTTATTTTTTGATAATACTTAATCATTGTTTTTGAATGGAAAATTTTTATCTTAGAAACAATATAATTTTTATTACAAAGTTAATTTCAAATGATTAATTTTTATACAATAAAACAAATTAAAAATAAAATTATTTTCTTTATTGGGGATGTGAAATAAGATCTAATGGAAGAAAATTTTTGCATAATTTGTATAATATTAATATTTAAATAAAGAGTTTAAAATATTTTAAAGTACTTATATATAGGGAGCCTATACAAATGACAAGATCGTCTATACAAGCCAACTCTAAATAGACCACTCATGTGGTCTATATAAAGTTAACCTATATAAATGATAATTTCATTTGTATAGATCCTCCCAAATTTTTTAGGGAAGAAAATATGGGTAGGCCTATATAAACGAAACATCGTCTGCATAGTCCAACATGTGGTTTGTATAAGATTAGCCTATACAGATGATAGTGTCATTTGTATTGATCCACATATATTTTAAAAAAAAAAATTAAGGGGACCTATACAAACGACATTATCTATATAGGTCCATCATGTACAAACCATATGAGTGGTTTGTATAGAGTTGGTCTATACAGATGACAAGGTTGTTTGTATAGGTCCTCTCTGGTTTTATAGTGAAGAAAATATGGGTGGACCTATACAGATGACCTTCTCATCTGTATAGGCCAACTCTTATATAGACCACTCATAAAGTTAACTTATACAGATGATCCAATTTTTTGTATAAGCCAATACATATTTTTTAAAAAAAAAAGTAAGAGGGACCCATTCATACAACATTGTCATCTGTATAGACCTACTCTATACAGATCACATTAGTGGTTTGTATAGAGTAGGTATATACAAACAACATGGTCATCTATATATGTCCTCTCAAGTTTTCCATCGAAGAAAATATGGGTGGGCCTATACAAATGACCTAACCATCTGTATAGGCCAACCATTATAGTCTATATATTGTTAGCTTATACAGACAGCTAGGTCATCTATATAAGCCTACTCATATTATTTTTTAAAAAATTAGAGGAACTTATACAAACAATGGTGTTGTCTTTATAGGCCTATTCTATTAGCCTATATAGACATCATCTATATAAGTCCTCCTAAATTTTCTTAGGGAGAAAATTTAGGTGGACTTATACAGATGATAGGGTTGTCTATATAGACCCAATCTATACAGACAATATGAATGGTTTATAGAGATCAAATCTATATAGATGACAATATCATTTGTATAGATCCACTGAAATTTTCCACTGAACAAATGTTGGATGGCCTGCATAGACAACCATGTCATCTATACAGGCCATCTCTATGCAGACCACTAATGTGGTCTATATAGGATTGGCTTATACAGACGACATTGTCATTTGTATAGGTCTTATAACATTTTTTATAATTTTAGGGGACCTATGGTCTATATAGATTGGGTCTATATAGACGTAAATGTCATTTGTATAGGTCTACTCAAAATTTCCACCAAACAAATGTTGGATGACCTACACAGATAACCATGTCATCTGTATATGCCAACTCTATATAAACCATTCATATGGTCTATATAGGGTTAGCCTGTATAGATGACATTGTCATCTGTATAGGTCTTCTAACATCTTTTTTAAAAAATTTTGGTAGACCTATACAAACAACTTTGTCATCTGTATAAGCTTAATCTTTACAGACCATAAGACTATATAAATGATAAGGTCTTTCTAATTTTTTTTAAATTAAAGTTGCAAAAGCTTATATAGATGATTGAGAGTTTATCATTTGTATAGGTATTATCTTTATATTGTCAAATTGTTGTAATGAGTAGACAAAATGGATTTATACATAAAATCATATTTTATTTATTTAGTTAATTCATATTTAATATCAAATGAAGCAAACTTTTTTTTAACAATATGTTCAAGAATATTAATTAAATGTTTAGATAAATTTAAATTTAAAATTATATTTTACTTCTTTGTTTGATTTGTTAGAACTAAACATTAAGTTAAGTAAGAATTTGCTAAACCTATTTAGTAGCAAGCAATAAACTAATGATATAATTGAATATATTCAGTAATTGTTCCTATATTGATAACATATTCAACAATATTTCTATCATTCTTTTACAATAATGAGATATATTGGATACATAAATATAATATATGCCATATAGGTATAGAATTTTTAAAATTATTATAAGGATAATTTTAAAATTATACAAAATTTTGGCATAAATTTTTCAAATTATCAACTAAATTTCATGCTTAAATTTAAACACTATAAATATAGCAATTAATGAATAATGAATTTAGTATTTAGATTTATTGCTTAATTATTATACTAAAAATATATATATAAGACATATAGTGTTTTTTTTTTGTTAGACCACTCAATATCTGGACACCACATTAGGTATAAGACTTGAACTCAAGACCTTTAGTTAAAATAGAACAACCTCATGCCAATTGATCTATGTGCTTTGTGGTGCCATATAGTGTTTTTATGTAAAGAATGAGTAACAAATATCATGTGATTATCTAGAAAATAAGAAAATTTCATATTTTAATCCTAATATTTTTAATGAAAAGTCAATAAATGTAAGAAAATTTCTTTTTATTATATAATTTATATTCTAAATGGAGAAGAAATGATAGATTGACTTTCTATTAAAAAAATGATAAATTAACATGTGGTGAATAATAAAAATGTTATAATAAGAGATAAGTAATATCATGACTAATATATAATATATATAGATTAGTCATGATATTTCCTACTTTCTATAATAAGTGCCATTTTTATAATTTATTATGTATTAATTTGTTATTCCTTCTCCATTTGTCTTCTAATATTAAATTAATTTTTAATAAAATTTTGAATTTAAATTATTTTTTATCTATCATCAGAATTTATAAATATCAAATTATTTCAATCTTATAAAAAGCTCCTCAAAAAGTTCTTCAAATTATGTTTATTTATTTTCTCTCTATACCTTACTACTATTTTTTTCTAATATAAGAATTTTTTATCTTTATCATTTTTCTCTTTTATGCGATCTTACTACTATTAACCTTTTTCTAACTATTTGATAATACTGTTAGTGTGTATCCTAGGAACCAATCATATAGATGATTGAAATAATATACAATATATTATGTTTATTTTAAGCAATTTAATTATTATATTTTATTCTCATAATTTTATTATTATTCTGTATGATTTATAACTTAATATAATAATTATCCTTGGAATAGCTTCGCTATTCCTAAAATGCCCCTAGTTAAATATTATTACTAAAAAGATAGTAATAATATATCGAGACTAGCATGTATAGTGACTGATGATTATGAATCATGGATATGTGATATCAAGTCAATACATGAGTACATTGCTAGTGAACAATGTACTGGACTGACTCACTATGAGAATATTGCATGGATAGACGTGTCATAATCATAAGTTATTCTCATATGATCATAAATACATATAAACCTTTGACCTGAAGTCACTACGGTTCCCTACATGAGAAATAACTCACTTTAATATTATCCTATGTCACCTTTAATCAGGATGACGAATAGGGCATTGGTTGGGTGTGTCATAAATCGTGCAAAGGAAAGTGAGTGATGTAGATGGGATTTTGTTACTCTTGTATAAAAGAGAAATATCCTTGGGCCCCTTGATTGAGTGAAACTTAAAAATGCATGGCAATGCTCAATTAGATTAATATGTGATATTAATAATTTATTTTAAGTCTATTCAGTATCAAGAAATATAAATTGAACATTAACGAGGATGACACATTTCATGCCTCCAGTTCAATTTGGATATTATTACAAAAGGGATTATGATGCAAAACGTTGATCATGTATTAGGTGAATATTGAATCATAGACATTCTTACTACTTAAGTGGCAGTGATGTATTGCTAGATACCGCTCACTATTTATGGCTCAATAATGAGTTATTGTCAATGTAGTAAGAACCTATAAGGTTCATAAAAGGAGTAGGAATAAGACAATAATTAATTGGACTTTAATTATATTAATATCCAATTAATTAAACTTATTTTCGTGCATATATATTATTATTAAGAATAATAATGTGTTATTCACATAATATATATATATAATATTATATGATATTATTTAATATTAAAGTAATATCAAATAATTACGTTATCAGATATTAGATAAATATATTATGAGATAATATTATCTAATATTAGATAATTAATAGATAAGTCTTATCTCTCCTCATTATCTCTAGGATAAGGATAAGATGAGTTGTTAAGTGTGATTAGGATTTTGGAAGCATTATCCTAGTAGGATTAGGATTGTGGCCTGCCTAAGTTTTATAAAAGGGACTTAAGGGCAGCACTTTTTACAACACGCTCATAAGCTTTCTAAAACTCTAAATTACTCAGAAAATATCAAATCCTAATTCCTAGAGAGAGAAATGCATCCTAGCAGATTCGTGGAGGGCGAGAGGTCATTGTTCACTCCGTGTGGATACGTAGAGACGCTATACCTTTCGGTCGGCGTTTGATTCATCTGCTCTCAAATTTTGATCAGTAGAAACATGAGTGCCCAATAGGTAAAATCCTAATCATTGATTTATGCTTTTTGCATGGATTCTAGGTAGAATTCGGATCAAATTTTTTAATTTTCGCTGCATGTAATAATCCAAATTCCCAACAAATACTCCTACCATTTAAATTCTATTTATGATTTAATTTGCTTCTTTTTTTATACTATTGTTGTTCCAATTTGATTATCCATTTTTTCTTATAAATGTTTTATTTCATTAAATTTCTATTTTTTAAAGATTCATCACTTAATTCGTTTTCATTAACTTTATAGATTTTTTATGTATAAAATTATAAAAGCATATATTTTTTCATGATTTATTTCATTAGGTAAATTCTTTAATTATTTCACACAGTCTTTAACAAAAAAGGATAGTTACGCTTTCTAGAGCAAATTATGAGAGATGTAGAAGTACCCTATTGTGAACTGCTATTTCTAAAAAATTTTACAAATTTACAATTGAACTTAATAAATTTACAAATGAATTAAATAGTATTTCCTATTTTAAAATTTAAAAATCATTTTATCTCTATTTTCATCTAATTTTATTTGAAAATTTCTATTTTTTATCTTTATTTAATTTAAATAAAAATCATTTTATCCTTATCTTTGTCATATTTCAAATCTAATTTAAAATTTGTAAATCCTCATCTACAATGCACTTTTTCTTTATTTGTATTTGATAAAATCCCCATATAAAAATAGAAAACCATACTTGTAACCATTGGAAAAAGTCTAAATTGATATTAAGTTGATTCCTAACAATACTGTTTTTTCTCTAAGAAAGTTTGAGTTTAGTATCCAGCAACATTTTCAACTAAATATCATAACGGTTTATCTTCATTTAATGGATTTTCACTATAGTAATTATAGATTTATTTTTTTATTTATAATCTCACTAATTAGTCTGTCTTGGTAATATTTTTTTCTAAATATTTAAATTATTTTTCTAATATTTTTTCTCATCTATGTTCTTGTCATATTTTTCTTAAATTTCAATCAAACTATTTCATATTTATGATTATATCAAAATTTTTAATTTTGCTTCCATTTTTTTTATAAATTTGTGGCTTCATAAGCGTAATTGGTTATGGTTTTTAAGAAAGCAACAATTCATTATATTACTCTATGTCTATATAGATTTTTTTATGAAAAGTTTTGGAAGGAGCATTTTTATGTTAATTTCTATGCAATGTAACTTTTGGAAAATATTTAAATATGGGTCCCTTATTGGTGTTTTCCTAGCAAAAACTATTTTAAAACCTATGCCTCTCTTCCATATGAATTAAAAAATAAAAAAAACATTTGATACTAAAATATTGAATTTTAGTCAACAAGTAGTAATTTGTGAATTATATTTAATGAGTTATCCACAATATAAAATTGTTATTTTAAAAGTTTATTTTATGATGCATTAATATGGTAAATGAAATATTTATTGCCATTACAAAGAAAATCTATTCTTATTATAAATTATATCATTAAACATTAATATTAATAATAATAATTATCTTAAAATGATATGTTATTAATGTGATTTTTAATTTAAAATCAATCGTTTTAGTAAAATAAATTCAAAATCAATTATATACTTGAATGTTAAGCTAAATGAGTGGGTAGATGACTTTTTTCTTTCCCTTAATTTCTCTCAATTTTTATTTTATCAAATACTTTTATTTTAACTACCTTCTTCCACAAACATTTTATTCTTTTAGCTATTCTTCAAAAGTTTTTTTTAAACATTCTTAATTTTCTTCCCCCATTTTACCTTAGGTTTTTTCCTTTTTCTCTTTCATAGATTTCTTTTTAGAGGTTTTATAATTGTTATTGTTTAAAAAATACTTATAATTTAGAAATATTTTTCTATTAGATGAAATTGTTATACACTTACAAACTACAATTTAAGATTATAGATGCATGAATGATTTTCTTTAAAGATTATAGCACATATTATGAACAATTTGAAGTAGTTTATCTTTGGTTTAACATATGAATATTTAAAAGTAAGAAAATTTTAAGATTTATTTTATATGATTTGATGTATAAGAAAAAATTTGTAAGTTTAATTTTTTATTGTATTATAATACCAATTTTAATTATTTAATGATATATATGTAATAAAATTACATTTTATTTTATAAGAAATTTCTTAGTGTTGTTAACTATGTACTAATTTTTTATCTAATCCTTTTTATAAATAATCAGCATATAGTTATAATATTATTTTATTAAAATAAATATTTATCTATGCAATGCACAGATAACTAACTAGTATATATATATACATACATACATATATATATATATATATATATATATATATATATATATATATATTAGGTGAGAAAATAATATACAATTAGGCTCTTTGGTACACATAATGCTAAGAAATAAAATTTATTTACCAAAATAATATCGAATGCAAACTATTCATCAGAATAATATTAAAAATTTTAAAAAATTGTAAAAAAATTAGTAACAATGTCTGAAGGGAAGAAGTTACCGGTACCAACATCTGCCTACACTTGGGTACAAGTTGATTCTGTCAACTGTTGAAAGTATGAATTAAAATTTTAAAATATATAATTAATCATAATAAAATTATGAGCGTACATGGAACATAATTTGATAAGGTCACGATTGATCTGAATGATGAAGATGAATAGAATTACAACCTACTTTGCTCCTTAAGTTATCCAGATAGAGAGAAAAAAGGGACAGAAAAATTTTGGGAATAGGAATTCTTATTTTTTCAGTATCAAATAATAATCCTGATCTTTCTATTTAAGGTTAGACTTGTGGTAGGAAACTAATGATCACTAAAAGGCTATAAGTTGGGACCTCTACCCATATGAGCTTGTGCATAATCTAACTGATCATGGATCATATACATTAAACTAGGGCTCAATTTGTTCTATGCTTAATGTTAAAAATACAAACTAATTACTTAAATAAATATTTCAATAATTAATTAATGTTAATTTATATAATATTTCTAATAAAATTAATTATTTTATTTTTAAATACAACACCAACTTCTTCCAAAAGGAAGAAGTTGATAACACTAAGTTCTTCCACATACAATATCAATGTTTAATATTAAATATTTTACTAAATTTATTAAAAGTAATAGTGAAGAATCAATTATGAATAGAAATTAACATAACAAATCAAATTTTGAAAGAATTCAAGTTTAATCCACTATTAGTTTAAGAAGAAAGCTTAATTTGAGTTTTATGGTGTTGGTGTAAAATTCTCAATCAGAATTTTATATATGTATGTAATTCCCAAAAACTAATTAATAATTATATCTTTTGAGTAGTAATTATTAGTGGTGAGATAAAAAATAATATAAAATTCTGATTAAGAACTTCATAATAAACACCTATAAAACTTCACCTAATTTTTTTCTTAGTATAAATGTTTTTACATCATTAATAAAAAAAGGATGCACATCATTCAGAAAATCATAATAATTAATAATTTCTTAACAATAATAAGAAACTTTTAATATTTTTTATTAATGTAGCAACATGAATATGTGTTAGTTTAAAATTGATTACACTTATAATATGAAATTTAAATCCAATTTTAAATAGTAAAGCAACAAATTTTAATGCATCAAATACTAAATAAATCAATTAAGTAATTGACTTAATTTTTTATCTTAACAGTACTTGAAATTTCTATTTTTAACTTGACAGAAAATATTAAAAACTAATGCAAAAATGTTAATGTATAAAATACTAAAATTTTTATTGCATAAAATACTAATTTACATTAATTTTAGTATTTCACATAATAAAAATTTTAATATTTCATAATTTACTATATTTAATACTATAGAAATTTTAATTCCAATTAATGTAAAAAGTTAAATGAATTACTTATTTTTTTAATATTCGATATGCTAAATTATAACCCATTAATTTTTTAAGAAATTAATATTTCATACAATAAAATTTTTAGTATTTAATACTTTAATATTTGTTGTATTTGTTTTTACTATATTTGATCAAATTAAAAATAGAAATTTTAATAGTTGACGATGTAAATAATCAAATGGATTAGTTAATTGTTGTTTTAGTATCGTTTTTGAGAAATTTTTTCTTACCAAGTGAGCACATGACTGGTAAAAATTACGATACGGTTAATTCTTTAATAATAATGAAGTGATAATTTTTTATCGGGAGTAGGTGTACAAGTTGTAGGCCCACTAGACAAGAAAAAATTTTCATTTTTTTATTAAAATTTGTTGATCTGATATTCAAAATTAAATTTATCAGTATAATTAATTTTACACTAACACATAATCTTGTGTTATTATGTTAATAAATAATATTAAATTTTTTTAATATTGATAAAATTATTAATTATTATTATTTTTAATGGCATATAATCATTTTTATAATGTAAATTACATTAACAATGAATAAAATTTAATCTATTTAAATTTTGATTTGTTGTTTTAATTTTTAATATAATTGACATTAAATATTAATATTACAAGTAAAAGAAGATGGTACTATAAACTTCTTTCCGGAAGAAGTTGGTGCCAACCTCATCCAAAGTCGAGGCAAAAGTTGGTGTTAGTAACTTTTTTTCATTTAGAAGAAGTTATTAGCAACAAATCCTTTCAATTTTTAAACTGTCTTCCACATCATTTTAAGAAATAGTACACATTTCACGTCATTTTGGGAAATTAATTTTTTTTTTACACATTATGTATGCCAAAAACCCTATATAATTGTTGGATGTATAATATTAGGCATTATTTGGAATTGTAAAATACTGATAAAACTTGGAAACTTTAATCAAACTGTAACGACCAAAGATATTCTATGATAGAGAGTGTAAATCCGATCTGATGAGATAGATGAAGACGCAAAAAAAAAAAAAAATCGAGAGAAGTTGTGGAAGTTTTGAATTGAATCCATGTAATATTTTCATTTTTTATTTTATTAGTAATCAATCTATGCGAACAATACTTTTTTCTATATTGTTTAACGATTATTCATGTATGACTTTGATAAATAATATTTATATTTATATTTAAAATGACAAATAACATAGAAAATATAAGAATATATTATGAAATAATTTCATTTTTAGAGGAAAATAATAGGTCATTTGTCTTTTATTCCATTAACCACTAATAGACTATTGTTTATATGTGTGAATTACTAACAAATTTTAATTGAAAAAATGATAAGAAGCATCCATTTACAAAATGAAAAATAAATATAAAGATCCAATTAAAAACTTTTAAATTGTAAGTATCTACTTAGAAATTTAGAAATTGAGTTAAAATATAGATGCCAACATTCAAGAATAGAGAAGAAATAGAAAGAAAATGGTCTAGATGTGTTATTTTGTTATATTCTATTAGCTTCAAAAGCAAACCTATTTATGCAAGATAATGTCTAAATAAGAAATAAAAATACATTAAATTACATTTATCCCTAATTATATACAAATTAAATTGACACAATCACTAATAAATCACCATAAATCACACACATCTCCTCTCAAACTCAACTGGTGTAAATGAAACTAACTTGAATTTGGAAAGTAGGGTTAGAAAACAACTAGGGTGATGAGATCTAGTGAACAAGTCAGGAAGTTGATTGAGAATGCCAATGGAAACAAGGTGAAGAGCACCACGAGTGATATGTTGCCAAATGAAGTGACAGTTGTTTTCAATGTGCATGGTGCATTCATGAAAAACATTATTATGGGCAATTCAAGTAGCACTCTAGTTATCACAATACAGAGTGGTAAGAGAGGATTAAGAGATATCTAAGTCATTAAGTAGCTAACAAATCAAAATTTTTTCAGAAGTGATGCTAGCCAAAGCTCAATAACTTTAGTGCTAGAATGAGCAATCAAGGTTTGTTTCTTGCTATGCCATGAAATAAGCACTATTATAGCATTGCAACTCTACATTAATCATAGGTTAAAATGATGTTTATATAGATATGGTAGTATTTTTGAAATTATTAAGATAAATGAGATAATAGCTTTAGGACAAACGAACGTCAACTTAGAAAACCATCATTCAAAAGACATTTAAAAGGTCACATAGGAAGAAAAAAATAATGTCACATTGGTTTTATTATTAACTAACATATAATGGCATTTATAAAGTCTTCTCACACAAAGCAACTAGCACTTATTTATAATGAAACAACTCTAAGACGTCAATTTTTATTTAATAACCAATTATAGTTTAGTTTGTTCATTGTATATTCCACATTCACTCTCCATTTCAAAACATCTTAGTAATACCTTAGCATTTATTATCTAACTCTATCGTGTGTTGGAGGAAGAGGAAAATAGATTCCTTTATATCTCATTTAGCATCTTTTGGAGATGTTACAAAATCTTATTATTGTTGCTTTATTCATTAACATCTCCAAATGTGCCAAATGAGATGGAAAAGGAAAAAATATGCAAGTGTTAGTACTAGAGACAAATATATTATTTAGATCTATAATTTACTAATATCAAATTTTGGTGGAGAGCTATGAGAACTGGGACTAAGTTTAGCGACAATAGTAAAAGACCAAAGTTCTCTTTTTTTTCCTTTGTGTAATATTGTTGTAAATTTATATTTGTTGATATAATGATATACTGAATGAATAAAATTGTACAATAAATTTTCTTATATTGATGTATTCTTTTCCATATATTTGTATATTCACATTCAATGTTGTTGATATTTGTATCATTATAAGAAAATAATGCAAATATAACATATAACTTATGACAAATTTATGATAATTAATAAAATTTGAAGAAACATTCTTTATTAATTTTGAAAGTAACCTTCCTTTTTTGTAGATCTTACAAAAATTAATGTTCTTTTAAAATAAAGCAAAATTTTCATCCTGTTTATGCAACTTTCAAGTTTTCTCACACTTGATCCATCTCTAGGACCATTTGTAGAATGGTCAGCTTATTTTCCAATAGCTGAAATAATTTTCTAAAACTTAATGTTGTATTTAATTCATCAAAAATATAATAAAAAATATCAATTTTTATAAATAACTAACTTTGTTATATCAAGTTACCACATTATTTCACATAACCATCATCTAAAAGACATCAAAATTGAGATATTAAATGTTTAGATGTTAGTTACTTTTAAATAATAGATGTTTATTGTCATTCTCCTACCTATAAATTTTCATCTCCACTTCATTTGTTATATAAGTTCTCTGCCAATATAGTTTCTCTTCCACTTAATTTTTATTTGTCTTCTCTCTCACTTTATATTTTATTTATAATTTCAATCCATTTCTCTATGTTGAGATGAAAGTCACCACTTTTGTGATGTCATCCTTTCTCATCCACAAACATAAATAAAAATTATGACTCGATTTCTTTTCTGTATTTCTAAAAAGGTTCATTGACATTGGCCATAAGCTAGTTGCCATGGATATGGAGATTTAAAAGGTTCACTAATATTAGCCATAAGGTGGTTGCTCTTGGATATCAAGAATTGCTTCATGGATTCATAGAGACAGTCACCATCACTTTCTCTAATGTAATTACATCAAATGTTGCACAACAAGATGGAATTAATGTTGTAAATAACCTTTATTAAATGATCTAGATGGGATTCATATTTGTATTTGATATCATGATAACATGATCTATTAATGAATAAAACTTTCTTAACCATTACTTTTCTTCAAAGTCATTGTTAGAAAAATATCAAGATAAAGTAGTTGAAAAAAATCTAGAAGTTACTAAAAAAATGGAAATCTAAACAATGTGGATTATTTATTAAAAATGACATTGTTTGTAAAAATTAGATTTTGATACCATAATCATTTTTAACATAATAGACATCTAAATATGACATAATAGCAAACTAACATGTAATAAATATTTACTAACTTATAAAAAAAAATACCAATACAAATGATGACATTTTTAGGTGCTTTGTATTAAGGGACAAAAACATGAATCATAAATACTAAACTTTATAAAGAGTAACGTGTATTGGGAATTTGGCAAAAATTATGACATTTCAAAGTATATTAATAATTAAGTTTTATGATATAAAACATATGTGAAAAGTCTGTATAAGACATTAGTTTTTTTTAATTAAAAAATGGCATCTAATGATTAACCATGACCATTCATCAATAGTGTATACATTATGAAGCTTTTCATAAATAGTTTGCATGCCATGATAATTCATTAATAGATAACATATCATGGCAATTCATCACTGATTTGATCTTAGCCTATAAATAGGACTCTCCTTCCCTATATTAAAAAATTCTCAAGATAACTTTCCTTAAGGTGCTTGAATATATATTGCTAATTCATTTATATGAGCATTTGATTGATCTTATGCTCACTACAATAATCAAAATCAAAGCTTTCTTTTGGAAGGGGAACAAAGGCGGTAGATGACATACATAGAAATAGAGGCTACCGAGTAGACTAAATTCTTTTTATCTATTATCCATGCTAACTATGAATTTAAATTCTATCCGTTGATGGTGTATAGGAGTTTTACATTGTCAATCAATTACGTAATGACAAGTCATTAAATTATCCAACTAATAAAATAATTAAATGTATTTTCTATAATTAAAATAATTAATTAAATAAAATCAAAAATTTTGACTTGAATAAAATTTTTTCAATTTCTTCTGGCACATTAAAGATAGAACCTCGCAAGTTAAGGTAATGGCTGCATCACTGTCTTCTGCATCCTGTTCAATGTTCAGGAATTAATAGTACTAGAATTATCCCATGTTTTATTTCTTTGCATTTAGTGACTTTATCTTTTTGGTTAATTGATTGATTGCTGGTTTTCTATCTAAAGGATTATAGCCATGGCTTTAGCATGGCAATACGAGGAGAAATTAGGATCTGAATCTTGGAAGGGTCTTTCTTGGGGCATGGTGAGTTTTTCTTATTACCTTTTTTATTCAATGAATCAATCACCCTCATCTCCTTGAATGTTTTTACTTGTAGAAAATAAGAAAAGATGACAGTGATTTCTAATTGCTCTATTTTTACTAGTTTTGCATCGATTATTTGTTAGTAGTCATCTCATGTAATATGCCACACATATTTAAGTTTCTTTCTTGTCATTTTCCATCATCAAATTTCTTATTATTTCAAGTCTCTTTTTTCCATTTGCATCATTGCCTCAAATGTTGACGAATGTTATTGGCATTTAATTTGATGGTTCTAGGTACCTTTACTTAGTGGAGCATTTTGTGTGTGCACATATCATTTCTTTTATAACTTTTGAATCTCTAGACGTAAGAACGAGGTTGTAGGCGAGGGGCTACCACAGCAAAAAACACACCTAGAGGAGGTTTTGTTGATGGGAACTCAGCCATTACTTCAAGGAGACATTTGAGTTCCAACCACCCATTTAAAGTACTCGTCCCGTAATGGAAATTTTTAAATTATCAATGGAACGACCAAAAATTATCAGACTTGAAAATATAATGCAAAAATAGAATTAACAATTCTTTTTCTTTGAACCTTCCCCTGAGGAGATGCTAGGAACTTTGACTTTTCTACTTCACTAGGCTCAAATGCATGAGCAGCCAAAGCAGCTAAAGCAGCCTGCAAGAGGAACAATAGTAACTATATCTTCTTTTTCCTTGAAAACAATGTTATAATAACAAATAAAAACAATCATTTACATGTTAAGAAAAGAACAAAAAAATAAATGGCAATCTTAAGAGGTGATGATTAAAGACTTTTCGAGGAAGGTTCAAGAGATCTACATAACATGCTAATGCATTTAATTAAGTATTTTTTAAGTCAAATTCTCTGATTTTGTTTAATTAATTATTTTAATTACAGAAAAATACATTTAATTATTTTCTTAGTTGAAAAATTTAATGATTTATCATAATGTAATTGGTTGATAGTGTAAAACTCTTATACATCATTAGTGGATAGAATTTAAACTCACTAACTATTCTATGTATTGTGTCAAACTTTGATATACATAAAGCAACACCATTCTTGCATTGAAAAATAGGAATACTTAGATGATCAAAACAAATGATCAATGAAGCACCTTAAGGTTAATTAATAGATACAAAGTTATAGTTTCAAACCTTAATGGATTGTAAAATAATGATAAATTATTGTAAGAAAAAATCATATCTCTAGTCTTGCATTAGTAAGTTTAAGTACTATACAAGATTCTTGATTTTTTTAACTATAATTTATCATCAATTTATAACTATCTACATCATCCAACTAAAAAGCCCTAAATAAAGGAATTATCAAAAAAAGGTGTTCTACTTTTTCTTTTCATTAATTAAAGTTTATTTTTCATTGTAAATTATAGTTTTCTAGATTCTTCAATCTATTGATATTGTTATATGTATAAATGTATAAGAAAAACATGGTTATTCAATAAAAAAATTCTAATGCTACTAACTTGTAAAATTATAAAGATTTTGCTTAATACTATTTTTTTCAAAAAATTAAGAGTTACTACATCTATTTTTTTAAATAAAAAATGATGTTAAAACCTATATAGTTGAACTTTGTCATTTATAGTTTACATGTTGGTTGTTTCTTAGGAACCAATGTTTAATATTATAACAAGTCAAATCATATGGCATGAAATCAAAATAAAAAGAATGAACTCATGATATCATTTCCAAATTTTATCACAAAGTAAAAAGTGATTCTCTCTCTAATGAAATATATTCTCTTTCTAACATTAAGATAATTCCTTTCAATTTTGTGTTTGTGCTTATTAATTATTTTGTAGGACTAAAGCTTCATTAAGCTATGATGTGTGATGTTTAGCACTCATTGTAAAAGTATAGAATATAAATGTAAGGATTTATTTTATATTTTGTATTGTTCTTGCAATTTAGTTTCTTGTTTCATAATTGATTATATTTTGTTGCCTATCACTTTTATGCAATTTTTACAAGTTTCTACAATTAAGAAACTTGATTTTCCACATGAAATTTTCATGAATATTTCTTATGTTAGTAGTTATTGAATTTAAGAATGCTTTTTTAGTAATTGCTAATTTCATATATTAAGCATGGAATATATATCTTTGACTAAAGTAACCCTTCACTATTTTCAAACTTCTTTTTTACTTTAAACACATTTTGATTGTAGTAAAGATGTTGGTTTAGTAAGGAGTGGAAAGTACAAGGAATATGGATACCCACAACAAAGTAGGAGGTAATTTTTCTTTCATCATGATAAACCTTCTATTTATAATTATTGTAACACTCAATTTTTTTTATGTTTACTTTTGTTCCCTTATAGTTTGAAAATGTTGTGGATGTATGCCATTTAGTAGTGCAAAATCATTAGACTTTCCCTAATCTTATATATCAAAATTGCATTATAATGTTAAAGTAATGTGTTTTTGGTGATTTTAGATGCATTTCAAGTTAAAAGTAATATAGTAAAAATTGACTTGAGACATTGTACATAATGAAAAAGATGTGGGAAAAGTTATTTTTTTAAGGTAAAAGTAATCAACATTAGTTATTGTTAATATGGTCCATAACAAGTTCCATATCAGTTAATAAAATAAGCTAATGTTAAATTTTAATTTTCAATGAAAATTACCTAAAAAATTGGCGTAGTTAAATGTGGCGAGTTATCATGTTGTATGTCCTAATAGAAACCATGATGGTTTACTTGTTATGAAAACCAATGTAGTATTTGTTCTCAATGATGGTTGTTTAAATGATGGTCCAAAATCGATGTTAAATTCATTAAATAATTGACATTAAATAACTTTTTTAGTAATGAAATGAATCACCAAGAAAAATATAGTAAATTGTAATGGAGTAGCAATCAATGAAATCTCCACCCCTACATAGCATCTGAATAAGCTTATGGAATCAAAGAGGAGTCAATAGAGTAATGAAGTCCATGAAACAAAGTTTCTTTCACATAGTGAGTAATACGAAGAACAATAACATAATGAGTGGAATGTACAGTTAACATGAGCTAGCTAAGTGAATAGTAAATGGAATATTTGGTCAAGTAAAAGTAAGATGAATCAAGCTACGTAGCAACCATTAATAGAAAGTAGGATTATCAAGCATAGTATTAGTTATAGGTGTAAATCGACCATTAGGCTCGAGAAAAGTGGATTCAATATGACTATCAGTAATACTTAATTGTGATAAGAAAAGGCCATTAACAAAGGAAAGGACTTCAAGACCTAGAAAGTAATTGAAAGGGCGAAGATCCTTCATTTCAAAATTATGGCTTAGATTGGTTCACAATTAGTAATGCTAGTTATGTCATCACTAGTAATGATCATGTCATCAATATAAATGAGCAATAGCATAATACCTTGCTTAATTTTACAAATAAGAGAGTGAAGTCATGAGGACTAAATGAGAACCTAAACTAACCAATTATGGAACTAAATTTCACAAACCAAGCTCAAGAGCTTGTTTAAGATTGTCCAAGGCCTTGTGAAGATAACAAACCTTATTAGGTGGGCAAATGTAGCTAGATGATAGGTGTACATAGACTTCTTCTTCCAAGTTACCATTGAGGAAGGAATTTTCCATATCTATCTAGTTAAGGGTCCATTTACGAGTACTAGTAATAGTAAAAAGAGTATGAATGAAAGTGATATGAGCAACAACAATAATGGTTTCCTCATAATCAATTTAAGTGAATTGCTTGGGCACCAAGGGAGCTTTGTAATGATCAACAATGCCATCAAAGAAAGTTTTAATTATATAAACTTATCTACATCTTGCAAGTGCATCTTTAGAAGGAAGGTCAACCACATTTCAAGTACTAATAGCCTCCAAAGCCGATAATTCTTCTTTTATGGCTTGTTACTAACAAGGATCAATGGATATCTCATGACAAGGCTGAGGTTCATAAAGGTACAACATAATAGAGAAAAAATGATAGTCATGAAAATAGGTAGGGATAGTTCTTATTTGAAAGGCAAGTATAAAGGAAGGAAGAGTAATGTTAGGTATAGGATCAATGAGTAGGATAGCATCAATAGGATAGGTTAAAGCCTCAAAGGTTGTTGAGAGCTTACTTGGAGTGTTAAAAGCAAAGCTTAAATCTAGAGGACCTATGATTGAAGTACTTTAAAAATCTATATTGTAATCACTCCAAAAAAGATCAATAAAGAGATTAATAAACAAAAGAGCAAAAATGAAGGGAATTAACTTCAACTAGGAGAAAGATAGTAGAATATGGTGTCTCCCCAAAAGACAACATGGCAAGAGATACAAATGCCTTAGGAGATAAGATCTCAACAATGATAACCCCTATATTTAGTACCATATCCAAGAAAGTAACGAAAACATGTGTGAGTCTCAAATTTAGTGTACTTACAAGGATGAAAAAGGATAAAGCAAGCACAATTAAAAACCCTAAGAGAACTATAATTTGGAGGAATGTGATGGAAATGTTTAATTGAAGAAACATCACTAAGGATAGAAGAAGGAAGATGGTTGATGACATAGACAATAATGACAGTGATTTCATCCCAAGTGCATTCGAGACAAGATAAGGAAATGGACATGGTTAGGATAGATTCAAGAATATGACGATGTTTTCTTTTACCACAACCATTTTGTTGAGATATGCTAGGACATGAAAACTTATAGGGAGTACTTTGTTCAACAAGAAATGTGAGAAGTTTTGAATCATGATACTCAATAGCATTATCATGATGAGAAAATATTAATCAAATTTAAGAACTTGGTTTTAACCATAATAGAAAAAGTAATGTAGATTTGAGGAAGTCCTAATTGATTTTTCATCAAAGATATCCAATTGAAATGAAAATAATCATCAATAAATATAACAAAATATTGATATCCTCTCATAGTAGATGTGGAAGTTATTCCCTAGACATTAAAATGCATAAAATCAAAGGAAAGATTAGAAATAAAAGTATTTTTCTTAAAAGACAAAGTTAGTTATTTAACTATTTGGAAAAAAATGCAATAGATAAATTCTTCCTTATTAAAACCTAAAATTCCTTGAGAAATGAGTGGATGCAAATTACTAAGGAAACTATAACCAAGAGGGGCAGTGGAAGCGACATAAAAAGTTAACATAAGAGATTAAGGAACATAGAGATTAGTTAGCTTAAACAATTTGCTGACTTTATGACCATTCCCAATTATTTGCCCCATTTATGTGCTGGAAATCGCGCATCATACATGCACAGCAGAGTAAAATTTTTGCATGATTTCCACCAAGGATCCATGCGAATTAGAACGCCATAGATTAGGGATTAGGGTTTATACCTTTCGGCCAAAAATCTTCTGACCGCTACAGCAAGTCCGATTTGCTTCCAAATCACGAACCAGAATAGAAACTCGAAGATCAGATCACCAGTACAACGTTTATGTGGCTGCACCTCTGTGGTATCCACACGAACCCGTGAATCACCGATGAATGTCCGCTACACACACCGGTTGGAATTGATCTCCTTACACCTCGTAGTGCTAGCTACACCTCTTCAGAGATTTTGGTTAAGGAGAGTGGCTAGGGTTTTTCCATGCTTTTGCTTGGGTGCGTGAATAATGAATAATGAATCCCATTATTACCCAATAAGCCTATTTAAATAGGTGCATAGAAAAACCTAACCTATTTGGGCCTTATTCCATGTATATTTATAGGCTTACTATTGGGCCTTATAATTATAACATGAATTCCCAAATATTAAGCCCAAACAATTTGGTCCATTAATTCCAAATTCACTAAGCTCTAAGTGTACGACCCTACAAGCTCTCATTACGTTGGTAATGACCATTAATCATATTAATGATCATAAACAATGATTGGTGTCTAGCAACACATCATTATTACCCAAGTAATGAGAAAGTCGGTGATTTGACTAAACCTTTACACGTGATCATCACTTATGTCCTTTTGTCCTATACATCTAGATTGAGCACGAGACATAGACCGTGTCATTCCCGTATAGCCCAATCTTAAGGTTTCTTGACTCCTAAGTAAGCTGACTGAAACAAATGTAATCGACATCTCATATTAATTCATCTGAGCATGGTCATGCATTTTCTCAGCTTTACTTAATCAAGGGGCCCATAGATGTTACTCCTGTTATATAGGAGGAACAAATCCCATCTTGATCACACAAACCCCTCCGCATGATATGTGACATATCCAATATCTACCCTTGCATTCACTTAACTATTAGTGACATAGAATAGTATCAAAATATGAAACTCACATGTAGGAAACCTTGGTGATCTTAGGTCAAAGGACCATATTAATAATGATCACTAAGAACCACTTATGACACTCATATAACGATCCATGTAGTGTTCTTAATATGGGTCGGTCCAGTATACAAGTTCTCTAACTTGTACCTAACTTGTACTCATGTGTAAACTTAATATCCCATATAAGTCTTCACACTTGCTAGTCTTAACATATCAAAGCAACCTAATCCACAATGACATATGACTAGGGACATTTAAGAATACAATTATTCTAAGGTTATCATTATAATTAAATATATTACGCAGACAATATATATAAATATAATAATTAGAATTGCCATTAAAATAACATGATTCAAAATTACAATCACCAATATGATTGGTTTTAGGGCATATACACTAACATTATGGATCCTGCATAGAATAATTGATAGAAGAGAAATTGAGAGTATAACCAAGATCACAGAGTTATCAATAAAGATGATATTAAAATGCAATTTGGGAATAAGATAAGTGTTAGATAGTCTAAGGGTACCTAAGGACATAGGACCTTTATGACTTACTTTCATAGGAGATCCATTAGTAGTGTGAATAAGGTGGATAGTGTCTTTAAAGGATTGGGAGGATAAGACATGAGACAAAAAAGTTATATGATTATAGCAAGTGAAATCAAATTACCAACAATAATTACTTGGTGTAGTTACTAAGGTGGTTAGAGTGTTAGTAGAATGGGAAATAACTCGCTTGAGATAAATTTGAGATCACTAGTGGAAAGTAAGATTTAGGAAGCAAAGGAAAAGGCCTTATTGATAGTTGTAGTAGTAAACACAAGCAAGGAGGATGAATTGAGATGAATTTGAGAGTTACTTTGGAAAAGCCTTAGGGTACAAGTAGCCTTGATCAAATGTCATGCCTTTTTATAGTATCGCATAACAGAATAGGGCAATTGATCGCAATATAACCTTTCCTTTTGCAAGTATGACATTTTATTGTTTATTGCGGAAGAAAATGCCTAAATTGGCCACAATAGTGACAAAAGTTATCCATTTTATGACAAGTTATCCTAAAAATAGAGTAATAGAGATAGAATTGCAAAAAGGGATTTTAAATTAGGAAATGAAAAATCTCAAGAAAGATTTTGGTGCACAGGTTAATTTTTCTCTTCCATATCGAACGGCTATAATTTTTCTTAACCACTATCTTCTCTAGAAGCTTCCAACCACTCTACATTTTTTATATATTAGTTTTATTAGTTTAATAATTTATTTTCATTTTTATTTCAGTTCCTCTTCCTGCTCGGGGTTTCTTTTCTTCCAATGTTTTGCCACAAAATGTTGCTCCATCTTTCACATGATTTCTTCCTCTCTCATTTTTTTTGGGGGTATTCAGTTTCAATGAGTGTGAAGTTGCCACCTTTCTCCGGTCTCACAGCATGTTGAAAAAAATTTGCAATTTAAGTGATGAATCAGTTACTGATCTTAGTTGCTTGTCAACATTGGAAATATTGAAGCTAAGTGGGAACAATTTTAGTGGAAATTCAATTTTTATGAGATTGAAGTCTTCTCACTTTTCAAATTTGTCCAAGTTAAAAGAATTGGAGTTAAATAATTGTGGCCTCAGTGATGGATCAGCTCTTGATGATCTTCGGCACTTGCCTTCATTGCGATATTTAAGTCTAGGTGGGAATGATTTTGTTGACCTACCTCCTGGCTGTATTTTTCTTCTTTCCACTTTGAAGTTTCTGAATATAAGGGGTTGTTGGAAGCTTCAAATGTTGCCCATGTTACCACCATCTCTAGAATCAGTTAAAGCCGAAAATTGCGGTCTACTGAAAACTTTGCCGGAGATGCTAATATGCAAGTTGGCGATGGCTCATGAGGTACGCGTGTCTACACTCAACGCTTTCCTATTCTAACTATTTCAGTTTTATTTTAATTTATTCATCACAACAATTCATATCAGGTGTGTCCAGGGGCTGAGGAAAGAATTTTCCCGCCCAAAACTGTTTATCTTTTTAGTTTTTATATTTTTTTTTACTTATTACTTATATTATTTACAACTTAAATATTATTGAGTATTATAAATTTAATACAGTATAACTTATTTAGGACAAAAATAATTTAAATAATTGAAATTTTATATTTAATTAAATTAAATTAATTTATCATATATTTTATTCTTAACTTTTTTTCTTTATAACTTGATACTATTTCTCTTTTTTTTATTTGTTTCATTCCATTTTTTTTATTTTTCATACTCACATCTATTATTTATAACTCAAAAATTAATATCATTAAATAGTATAGATATAATGTTATATATTTTATTTTTAAATGTCTATAAATTCTTTAAATAAATTAAAATTCTATTATAAAAACCAATTGAATTAATTAATTAAATATTATATTTTATAATAAAAAATTTTGAAGATTAAAATAAAATTTATTTATTTAAATTTTACAAATGTTTTCTTGTTATCAATTTTTAAGCACTATATTTCAAATTAAATGTATATCAATTTGGTTTTTTTTCCAAATCTTTATACTTCATGTATTATTTTACATGATTTTTTATTTCTTTCTTTTCACTCATGTTATTTGAGTAATATAAATTTAACATAATATTATTTCTTTTTACAATAAAAATATTTTAAATAAAATAAAAATTTTATTTAATTAAACTAGTTTACTTCACTATATATTTTATTTTTAACTATGATTGTTTTTGAAAGTAAGCATTATTTTTCTTCTTTTTATTTGCTTCATTTCATACTTTTCTATTTTTTATGTCCACTTTTGTTACTTATAATTTAGATATTTTTATTATTAAGTAGTATATATAAAATTATTATGTATTATATTTTTATAAATATTTTAAATAGAGTGAAATTTTAGTATAGATTTTATTAATTGAAATAATTGATTGAATATTCTATTTTTCCAAAATAATAATTGAAGATTAAAATAAAAATTTTAAATTATTTAAATTTTGTCAATGTTTTCTTAATATCAAGTTTTAATTACTATATATCAAATTAAATAAATATGAATTGAGATGTTTTCAAGACTTTATACCTCGTGTACTATTTTTATGCTCTTTTTTATTCTTTTCGCTTATATTATATACAACTCAATATTATACCTTATATACTATTTTAAATGCTTTTTGTTTATTCTTTTCACTTATTTAAAATTCAAATGCTATTGACCATCAGAAAGTTATCATAGTATAATTTCATTTAAAAAAGTATTTTAAATAAGTTAAGAACTTTATTTTATTTAATTAATTTATTTTATTATATACCTTATTTTCTACTCTAATTATTTATTAGCTTAGGCGTTGTTTCCCTTCTTCAGATTTGCTTTGTTTCATTTTTTTTAAATTTTCATATTTATTTATTCAAGTGCAGAAAAATGTGAATTAATTACTAGAAAAATAAAATATGTCAATTAATATATTGTTAATAATACAAAAATAATTTTACTTGTTATTATTTGAATTTGTAATATATATTATTTAACAAATGTAATAGAAAATAAACATGAGTAGAAACTAATTTAATAAAAAAATGTAATACATGTAATCTGCTGGGAAATATGCAATGTATATTAGTAAATTAAATTAATCTAACTTATTTATTATTCCTTGAAATTAATAGTGAATTATTAATAAATTAATGTAAAATGATAGTTATGAAGTGAGACAATCATTTATTATTTGTATTGGGATGGTGTGATTATAATTTAAATTTATATTACGTAAAAAAAATATTTGCACTGGTCCGACCAGCTATTTATTTATTACCAACTTGCCATAATAATGTATACATCCATTTATGTCATTGATCAAGTGTTAACTTTCTTGTTTTTCATTTAAGCAAGTTAGTTTGAAATCTGGTTATTTCTCCTATCAGGCTATCACATTTATTAATATATTATTTCTATTTTGGTTTAATTATTTCATTTTTTCTAATCATTAATTGTTAACAATTACTTGATTGAAAAAGTTTAGGAAACTAGATCCAAGGACAATATACCTTTAAAACAAGATCAATCAAATACCGTTGTAAGGTCTTAAATACTATGCCAAACAAGAACATCTAAAATTTGGGAAATTCCAGGTTATTATTGTCAACATCTCACATTGTTTAAGGTTTCCAATATGGATAATTCCACAGTACAAATAGGGAGTTTGTTGTATGCTATACAACAAAGGGGTTTAAGCCATTGATGGATGGTCTATAAAATCTAGGCCTTTGATCAATGGCAACTTGCAACCTGATAAAGTAACCTTTTGTTTTTTCCCCTTTGTTTTTGTTATTTTGTTTATATACCCTCCTTGGTAATCAATTAATTAATCCTTCTAATTCATAGATTTAAACTTTTAATCGCATGTTGAAAGAATTAAACAAGATAAAAAATAAAAAACTTTAAATGTGATTTTGGTTCTTAAAAAATAAAAATTATACAATTTTTATTTTTAATTTAAAATAATCTATTTTAATATTCTTGAATATTTAATTAGCATAATTTTAACCATGCCAACTTTATTAACAAGTGTTGATGTGGACTATAACTTCATCTATTTTAGGAGTTCCAATCAATATTAACAGTAATCTAAAATTTTTTATTTTACTTCTTTTATTTTTATTTTCTTTTCTTTTTTATCTTTAGGTGAATTTTTTATTTAGGTACAAATGCCCCTAAAGATTAATGGACAAGATTTAGATATGTGAATAAAGTAGTTAAATCATCATTTATTTTTCTTGAATGAATGCAAAAGATTTCATAAAATGATCCTTATATAAAATCTAATTATGAATTTCCTACTAGATTAAATAAAATAAAAATTATGTGTGTTTTCTTTTAACAAATAAGAATCCAGTGATGATATAAAGTAAAAGAAAAGTGATATATAACAAATTATGGATTTTGAACTTAAGCTATCAACAAAAATTTAAAAAAATAAAAAATAATATAAAATATTTTTAATTTATTTAATAAATAACAATTTTAATGATATGTCTTACATTATTAAATAAATATTTAATAATAATATATTATATTCAATAAATTTAAAATAAAAAATCATAAATTCCTCCTATTTCTTTTTAATCATGGTTCTAAAATATTTTTGTCCATTTTATTTGTTACTTTACACTACTAAAAAAATGTATTTATTACCTTTTTTCTAATTTTGCCTCTATTATTTGTAAAAATATCTTCATATTCATTAATTGATAAAATAAATAAAAAATTAATAGTATAACAAATTATTTCCTTATTAAAAAATAGCCCTATTAAATAATAAATTTCATTTTGTAGATACTATTAGTAAAAATAATAGCCTTAGGTAAACTAACAAATCACGGTAATTTCTAAAATAAAATAATTTATTTACATCAATAACGTTTAGTTGTGAAAATATTTTATGAGCAAATTAATTTTAATGTAATAATTAATAAAATTCTTTCATTTTATTTTCAGTAGTGGTAAGTTCATAATTAAGATTTATAGAGAAGTGAGTATGCAAAATTTTTGCACTCATTTAAATAAAGTAATATAGTCTAAATACTTTATCCATATATCAAAATCTTGCCCATCAATCTTCATTGGTGTCTATGTCCAAGTAAATTTCTTGGATGTAGAAGTCTTCACCTTCTTTTATTGTAGAAGTGTTTCTAACGTTGCATCTTGATCCATTAAACACATTAAGTAAGTACTTATTTGGTATAACGATTAAAAATTATGATTAGTGATTATAAGTCAAATAATTAATTGTTATATTTTTAAGAATGTTTGGTTTGCACTTTTAAGAGTTTTCAATGATCAATTATATGCAATAATTACAATTAGAAACTAAACTACTAATTATGATTATAAAAATAAAATTTTCAAATTTTATAGCCATACTAAACTTATTTTTTTATTCCTTTACCTTCATTGCCCTTCTTCTAATAGTAAAAATTTTAATTTTTGTACTCATATTATTTTTATTTTTATTTTAAAATTATGAATGACTTTCAATATTTTATAATTTAATTATTTGTAATTTTTTTAATTTAGTGAATGTCAAAATGAATATAAATCCTATTTCAATTATAAAAAATCAAAAATTCTTATTTATGAAAAAGTAATTTAAATAAATGTGAATACATATATTAAATAAGAATGTTCATGAATTATATATCTTGTGTATATTGTCTCTTACAAACAATAATATTGCAAAGATTAGAAAATTAGTAATTTTGACATAATCATGTATATTTTATTATTTTTTAAGTAATAGAACATTAAAAAGTAATCATTTTGTACATTACCCAAACAAAAATAATTATGTATAATTAATTATTAACTAGTATTACCAAATATAAAATTAATTGTTATAATTAATTATTTATATTTATATATTCAACAAGCCCTAAATTACACAATTTGATGAAAATCATGTGAAGAAACAAAAATTCATCAATTAAATATTGAGGTACTTTAAATTGCATTTTAACAAAAAAAAATACATGCTTAAATCCTATTCAATTTTTCATAATTTGTTATTAAAAATTATAATTAATAAATTTTCACTCCTAACATTATTAAAAAAATTATAATTGATGTCATTCAATGACAATTTTAGCGAGGGCTGAGAGAAGACTTGATAATAACTCGTTAAAGGCAATTTTGAGAAAATATCACCCGTTTAATATAAAAAAATTATTTGTCCACATTTTTCATAAATAAATTTAAAGAAAATAATATTCACATATATGTTTTTTATCTTTAACATTAACAATTATATAAAAACAAAGTAATTTGATAGATATGTAAATTTATAATTTTTTTGTGTTTTTTAACTATTATAATTTTTTCTGAAGCATGTACATGATAAATATATACAAATTATAATTGTAGGAAATAAAGGTATAAAAAAATTATAAATTTGTGATTTTATATGAAAACTACTTGTATAAAAATTACTACGCTTCATATGTAATAATTAGTTTTGATAAGAGTCAAAGAATAGATTAAAATGGAATGAATTAAAAATGGAAGTCATGGGAAAGAAGTTAATTTGTTGTAAATTTTCACTCAAATACAAGTTAGATTAGTTTTTATTTTAATAAGACAAAATCACCTTCCAACATTTTATTAATCAGCAATACCTAAACACAATATAATATAAAAGGCGGTGGTTATGTAAATATTTATGATAAATTTTATTCTTAATTTTAATTAATATATTTTTTAAAAAAATATAAGATACTTCCTTTAACATCAGTAAACAATCACAATATTATAATAAAATGTCTTATCTCATTTTTTAGATAAATTTTATACTATATAATTAATAAAAATTGAATCAAATATATAAAAATTTAATTAAATATTTGGAAATAAATTACCAAAGCATATGAATCAACATATAATTATTTTTAGATTATTATTAAAAATGATAAAAAATAAGCAATTAAATAATGTAATTCATTAAATAGATATAACTATTAATTTTAAATTTTATATAATTTTATAATTTTATTTTTTCATTTTTCAAAATTAAAAAGAATAAAATTATTTATTATAAAGTAATTAAGGGAGTATTTTATAATTTTAATACTTATCCTCCTAACAGGATGCAATCTAGGCATTGGGTTTTATTGTGAGGAAAACAACCGGAACCACTTCTCAGTGTTGGAGATGTGTCAAATGTTAATTGGGTAATTGTGTGTCGTATTACGTACAACAAAGACCAATTTGCACCATAGAAAGGTCCTTCAAATATATAATGCACATACAATTATGCATACATCCCGGAACGTTATAGAAGATCAGTTAAATTATTCGCATCTTTTAAAGAAGTCGCATGAGACACTGCATTTTTAGTAGTAGCTATCAAGGAGCTTAATGCACTCTTAATATAGTACAAACTTGAATCCTTCTAAGAAGGTGGTATTAGTAAGCTACTAATTCATGATCATATAACAAAAAGTACATAAAAACACAAGATTACCTCCCAAGTATCATAGTTACCTCCCAAGATTACCTCAAGGTGGTATTATTTGCTTAAATTGTTAGGAAGGGGATTTAAACCCTTATCTTATGTATGTAAGGAAAAGTTTACCCATTAAATTACTAAACAACTTTAATTATTAATGTAATAATTTAGTATATATTAGAATGCAATTGTTTTTTGTATATAATAAATAATTATTTAATTTTTTATTAATTAAATTTATAGAATAAAATTATAAATTAAAAAAGTAAATATTATGTTAAAGATTATGTTATATTATTATCTAATGAAATCAAATTCCTTCCATATTAAAAGAGAAAATTAATAAGATTAAATTTTACGCATAATATATATATACACACACAATAGCTTTTCCGATTTGCAGTATTGTCTAATTTTGAGAACATCACTTAAATAAAAAGGAATAATTCAAAGTACAAAATATTATAAAAATATTTATTTTTGATCAACTCATATTCTTATTTGAAAAATATGATGATGATGAAGATACACACATATAATATGTTGAAACCATGATATAAAATAATATAAAAATGGAGACAAACATTTAAATATATTCATTTCTTAAAACAAACTTGAACAATTGTAATTAATGTTAATTATTTATTTTTGAAATAAAATTTTAATAAGCATAATAAATTACAATAATTTATTTTTAAGAATAATTTAAAAATAATAAATTCCAATAATATATCTTTTGAAAGAAATTTAAATTTAATAAGTAATACATAAAATTTAAAATATTATTAAAATAAAATAATATACTTAAATAAATTATAAAATATATTCATATTCTTATATGTTTTTTACATATAAGCAATTAGTAATAGCAATTAATTTTATCAAATATTTTTATTTAAATAGTTAATATTATTAGCTAGTTAAATTAATTAATATAATTAGTAATCAGTTAATAACTAATTAAAATAATTAATTATTAATATAATCAGTTAATTATCAAATTGGGTTAGCATCTTTTGCTTGGAACTCATTAGCACACTCCTTGCTCCTTTCATGCTTAATAGCTTCAGGTGAAACAATGAAATATATTCTTAGCTCCCCCAAGAATTATTATTCAATCTATTCCTGAGCTTTTGGTAAACGTCCTACTAGATGTTTCATATATTTAATTGTGAAGAATGTGATAAAAATCGAAAATAATGTCCTTTATTTCAAGGGAGAATATATATATATCTTAATATTTTATAACTATATTTTTATAAAAAATATTTTTAATTAAAAAATAAATCCAAAACCTCAAAAGCAAATGACATGTTTATGTGTGAATAGACTTGTTTATGTGCCAATTTGATCCAAAAAAAATATATAATGTGTGAATTCATTTTTTATTACCCAAGTACTAAATGAAATTTTTTTTCAAAGCCTGATTAACATTCAGGTAGGGTTTTGATCACTATGAATTAAGTCAGTCCAACTTAAATCAATTACATATTTATTTTTATTAATATATTAATATTAAAAATAATTTATATAAAATTATTTTTAATATAAAATTATTTATATAATTAAATATTTTATATAATTAAATATTTTATTATTTATTTAAATATATATTTTTAATAAAAAAGCACCATAAAATATCACATAAAAAAGTACTCAGGAAATCATCAATAATAATTATAATAATAATAATAATAATAAATGAGAGACATCTACCCACCATTATAATATTGCAAAATTGATCACCAATGAAAAGATTACTACTATTATATAAAGGAAAAATTTTAATATACTACTAATCTAAATTATTAAATTTTTTTATTTATATAATAATATATGAATAAAATTCAATAATTTAAACTAATCCTTAAAACTATATAACGTTGGATAAATGTCAGCATCTCAGTCTCATCCTATCTCAATCTCAATTAAAGAGAAAGCTAGGGTGGGTTGTCTTGGCAAAAACACTATAACATTGTAGTACAGCCCATCAATACTTCAACTTTTAGATTATATGTTTAAATTTTCATATAAAAGTAAGGGCCAAAACTACTACACCCTACTAGTAAATACCTTAGTTGAAGCCCCGACAGCTAGTAATAGACTTGACAATCCTAATACATATCTATTCTTATTTTAATCCAATCATATCCATCTATTTTAATTTTACGGTAAATATATGTTAGGTCATTATTAACCAATTAAAATAAGAGTCATATTGGGTCAACTCATGAATAACAATTTATCTATTTATATTCATAGGAGATTGATTTGTACACTATATAAACTAATATTATAAAATAAAAAATATTATAATAAAATATTTTAAAATTTTAATATATTTCAAATATATTTAAAATTAATTATTTGGAATAAAATATTATAATATTATTATAAACATGACAATATCAATTTCTTTTATAAAAAAGTAAAATCAAGTCCAATCTTTTGTACTAAAATCTATAATAATTTATTATTTTTAATTTTAAAACTTAAAAATAATCATAAAATTACCTTTTCTAATTTTCAAATAAAAAATTTTATAATGTTACGTGTCACATGTAATATACCGTATAACTATATGATAAATTCTTAGTTATACTTTATAAATATCAACACATCAATAAGGTCAATTTTTATGTTTTAGGTGATACGTTACAAATTGAAATCTAATTATTAATATATATGTAATTTTAAAAATACAATTTATTATTGTAAATGAATACATATAATTCATAATTTTGAATTTTTTTAATTTTATTGTAATATCTATTTTAAATTAAATAATTTTTATTTAATATATATTAAAATTAAAAAATTTAATCAACTACATTTAATATTAAAACAATTTTTAAAAACTAATGTTAAAAAATTAGATAAAAAAATTATAATTTTAAAAAGTAAATAAAAGTAAAGAATAAAAATTTTCATAACATAAGTTTATTTTGAAATAATACCAATAAATATAAAATATTGGTAAAAAATAATATCAATAAAAATAATAAAATATAAAATTATAATTTGATGGACAAATAGATAGGTTAAGTTAATTATATATTCATGGGTCATAGGTCATCCATGATCCATTTAAAATTTTAGATTAGGTTATAAATGGATAAATTGATCAACAATAACTTATCCACTTTTGATCTAATCCATATCTATCATAACACATCCATTTGCCACCTCTAGCTAGCAACTTCTGAACCACACAATTAAAGAAGGGAGGGAGCAGGAAAAAAAGGTCCAACTGAAAGTACCAGTTACTTATAGATTATGTTTAAATTTTCATTTTGCACATTAGGACATGGAGGGGCTAATACTTACAAATTGACTAGAATTTTTGAAAACAAAACAGCAGTGCATTGACATTGACGACTTCTTTCCTAAAAGAAAGAAAGGTTTTTGTTATGAAAATCAAAATGAACAGAAAATGGGCTAATGAAAGTGAAAAGAAAGCAATAACGAAAATATCCCAAAAGAAATTTAAAACTTCAGCATTAGATTCAGAATAGAAATCTTGTAATTTTATTTAATGCTCATTTGATTATTATAAAAAAAAATTGGTAAGATAGAGGCTATGGACTCAACTAGGAGGGCTCGATTTTTTAATAATAAATTAACTATAGGGTCTTTGAAAAATTTTTCCTCCCAATTCAATTTAAACCGAACATTTTAAAAACTATTGGTTAAAAAATCTAAATGGACAATTGCATTAGATCCATTGAAGAGAGAATTGTTAGTCGATCTTAAGTATCCCTAACGAAGGAGAGGTAGTCCAACTTATGCCCTATGAAGCAATGTATCTCATGATAGTCTATTAAACAAGTTATCATTTTCTCTTTAAACAGCAGCTGGGCAATTGGAGTTAATTATAGTCATTGTTCAAATAAATGAAATTTTAACTGATAGCTGTGGTATTAGATCTAGGGTGTATTTTGAGCTTTTCTTCTGATATTCCTTCAAAATAGAGTATATACATATATGATTATTTTGAATTTTATATGATTTTTTTCATAAAATTGTAATATTTCATATAAAATTTCATAATATTTTTTTAAAAAAATTTATATTGCAAAATCACTATTTCATATTGTGATATTTATAAATAAAATTACAAGATTTCTATTCCGAATTTAATGCTGAATTCTCCTTTCCCATTCTCATTTTGGCGACCTAGGATTTAAAAAACCGTCCGCGACCGCAATATTGCCCGTAATATTGTATTTTTTGGGGAGACCGCATCCGTAATTTTCCGCAATTTTAGACTGTTATTACCGCATTTTTCCGCATTCATCCGCATCGCGACGCGACCGCGATCGCGACCGCAACCGCAATTTAAATCCCTGTTGGCGACTTAACAGTGAATGTCTTTATCATCGTACGTGATATACCGCATTCAGAAAAAATGCGTAAGGCGCCAATTTAATGCTGAATTCTCTTTTTCCATCCTCATTTTGGCGACTTAACAGTGACTGTCTTGATCATTGTTTTCTTACCGAATTCGACCGGTCGGTTCACTGATTCAATTGCAAACCGAACTCTTATTCGATTCAAATGTTGTCAAAATTTTGTATAGTTGGATAAATGGGACACGTTAATCTAGCCGTATCGATCATTATTTTTTAGTTCGGACTGGCTAGTTTAAACTATCCAACCGGAAATCAAATCTTGATCCAATTTGAATATTATTAGAAATTCAAATAGTTGATTAAATCATTTGGACTAGTCTAACTAATGGTGGAATCAAGAATTTTAACTTAAGCGAACGAACTGTAAGTAAACAAAAATTTTATTTTAATGTATACTAAAAAATTTATAATTATTTACAAAATTATAATTTTTTTGATAATTTTGATTTGATATATTGTAATTTTTTATAAAGTAAATATGAAAAATAATGAAATATTAAATAAAATTATATAATTTTATTTATAAGGGTAATAATATATAAATTATTCATGCTTTTATACAAAAAGTTACAATAAAGACATATAAAATCTTAAAAAATTAATTAATTTAATAAATTTCATATCAATATAGACGTGCTATATAATATAAGAAGAGTCAATTTATAATGGAGCAAGTGAGTATTATGTACATCATTGTATATATAGTTAAGGTATTTTTTTATAATAAATTTAAAATTTTAAAATTCAAGATGATGTGATAATTTTTAAAATTATAAAATTAAAATTATTTAATAAAAAATATTTATATTTTAATAAATATAATTAAATAATGTTAATTTAATAATTTTTAAAATCATCATATCAATTGAATTTTATGATTAATCTAAAAGATACGGTCCCTTGCTATCTCTTGCATTTTTTTAGTTAATATCTTTTCTATGATGCATTATTCTTTATCCGTTTCATCTATTTTATTAATTCATTTAAAAGAAGGGAAAAATTATATTATATCATTGATACAGTAATATATTGATATATTATTAAATTTTTATAAATTCAAATTTGATAGGATAAACAATGATATATTAATAATAAAATTTAATAATACAATAATATATTATTAAATTAATTATGTATAATAATCATGAAAAAATGTAAAGAAATAAAAATAAAAGAGAATACTGCCTGATCAATAAAACGAAAAACGAAATCCTTTTTGGTACGGAAATTATTAGAGTCGATTGGTTAGGAGCCGGTAGTCACTCCAAGGAGAAGTAATTATAACAGAAAAAAAAAGGGGGGGGGGGGGGACAACTAATGATATGTATACATACAAGTATGCATATATTAATGAGGTTGCCACCCAATCGAATTGTTTGGTTTTGGCGTTACCGATGCTGTAGGCTCCCATGTGAAGCATTTTGGCTGGGAGTTAGAAGTGTTAAATAGAATCCGCGGGCTTCCATGGAGACTGTAGTAGTTGGTTATGTATATATATATTGGTAGAATAGTTGGTTATATAATCTATCGCAGTGACTATATACAATAAGTGGTAAGATTTTTATCTGCCAGCCGTCCAAATTATGCTCTCAAAAGCTGCAAAAGATGAAGCTTGAAATAAAAAACCATAGCAGAGAGGGGCCTCTGATTTATTGGGTTAGAGCGTGCGTTGACATCATCGTGAGAAGCAAAGATTTATGGTTGAATTGTCTTCATAGGGCATAAGTTGGACTACCTCTCCTTCGTTAGGGATATTTAAGATCGAATAAAAATTCTCTTTTCAATGGATCTAATGCAATTGTCCATTTAGATTTTTTTATCCGAAAACCAATAGTTTTTAAAATGTTTGTTTTAAATTGAATTGAGAGGAAAGTTTTGTCAAAGACCCTATAGTTAATAAAAAATCTAGGCTTTCTGACATAAATTACGAAGAAACTTATGTATTTTTAACTATAAAATGTATCTTTTATTCTCATCAGAAATTATTTTCAATTCTATATAATTTAAATATTTTTATTAAATGCATACTTTTATTCTCATCTTTAACAGCCTGTTTGGTTCTGAAAAAAAAGGAGAGAAGTGAAAAAATGGGGTGAAAACAGGTTTGAATTTATTGTTTTCTACCATTTGGCTGCAAGTGAAAAATAGGAAGAGAAAAAAAATTTAGGAGCCGTACATGAGTCCCACCAAATGAATTTCTCCTTAGTTTTGAGGAGAAATTAGAAGCCAAAATCGGAAGCCAGCTCCACAGTGAAGAAGGAAGCATTCTAGTGGCGACAAACTGACAAAGAGAAGGACGATGTTTCTTGGCGCCCACGAAGCTCCGGTAAGCATCGGTACTGCCCCATTTTCCATTTTCCTTCTTTGTCTCTGTCTACTGCACGGAGATCATGTTCGGAAGCTATTCTTCGTGGCGCCAGTCAAAGGTTGCAGTGCGGCCTTTTGTGGTGGGCGCAACCTCCAGCCGGCGACCAAAATGGCTACAGATGACGTCCGCGTGGAAGCCGTTCCCTATTGTCGGTTGGATCTGGAACTCCGTAGCCGGATTCTGTGCTGGTTTCACTGTTCTGCTGGGTGTGGGTGACCCGATTCTGGGTTCGAACATGGAGCCAGATCCAGTTCCTATCCGACCCAGTTTTGACAGGTCACACAGACCCAGTTGCCAATTTTTTTTTAAAAAAAACACATACATATTTTTGCTTATTTACTTAAATTACTTGTGAGATGTATATTGCATAAAATAATTAACTTGCAATGTGTTAATTAATTTTGGATAGCTGTAATAATGTGTTATAATAATTAACTTGTAGAAAATAAATGTGACTTGTTTATTGGTGGAGGGCTTATGTTTGTCTTCATCTTCTATTGTTACAGATTATATTACAACCAGCCAAATTACATTTGTTACTAGAAGTGGGAATTTACCTACAAGTAGTTGATTAGTGTATTGTATGCTCATGCAGTGTGCACCTTATTGCACTACCCATCCTCATGTCTATATAACTAAATAATTGTCAGATTACTGTGTGGTGTGGTAATTTTGGAAATACAATAATTGCAATTAACATTTGTTTTATTGTTTAGGAAAAAGTGAATCTTACTTCAATGTAGGAGTTATTAACAATTGAAGAGTTGTTAAAAATGGCATCTCCTCTATTCATGTATATCTATCCCAAAGTTATTTAGGACCATGTGATTTGAGTATTTTATGCCCACAACAGAATTAGTAATGGATGGTCAAAATAACAATGTATTTGATGAGCTAATGGAATTAAAACAATTGATTAACCTTGATGCAATAGAGGAATGGCAAATGCGATGGCAAATGTGTGCTGTGCAACTTACGTGTATCATTATGCATGCTATGCATTTGTTAACTGTACAAACAACACTTGTTCACTACCCTAATCATATGTTGGAAAGCAAGAGAGATCAAATGCGAGAACAGTTAATACATAATTTGTTAACAATTGATAAGGGTCGTGATGTGATACAGATGAGTCCTCATGCTTATCTTCTATTATGTGAGAAATTAAGAAGAACTAGTAGGGTGACGAATACCGTACATGCTATGATAAAAGAGCAAGTTGCTATATTTTTGCACATTTTATCACATAATGTTAAGAATAGAATTGTATCATTCCATTTTCATCGATCAGGGGAGACAATTATTCGGCATTTTCATAATATTTTATGAGCGGTTATATCATTGGAAAGCGAGTACCTGGTGCAACCCTCAGGTTTTGAAGTCCCACCACAGATACTTAACAGTATAAGATTCTTTCCTTACTTCAAGGTAAGATAACAATCCATATATATGTAGTTGTTATATATAAGTCATTTGTTCAAGTATATTTCTCTTTTTCATATGATAATTGTTACAATAATTAAATGACAGGATTGTGTTGGAGCTATAGATGGAACACATGTACGCGTAAAAGTTCCAAATAGAGATGCCCCTCGCTTTCGAGGAAGGAAGGACTTCCCAACCTAAAATGTGTTGGTTGCTTGCACATTTGATATGAAGTTCACTTACATATTAGTTAGTTGAGAAGGAACTGCATCTGACTCTAGGATTTTCAAGCATGCCTTAACCAAGAGAGGAAACAAATTGAAGATTCCTAGAGGTAAGTAAACATTATGCTTTAACCAAGCACTAAAGTCAGTGGTATTAAAATTACAACTCATAAATTACATCATAAGAATGCCACATAGCTTGTATTCATGTAAGTTTTTTGTTTAGCAGGTAAATATTACTTAGGAGATGCAAGATATCCATTGAAAGGGGGGTTGCTAACACCATATAAAGGTGTACGTTACCACTTAAAGGAGTGCTCAATGCATGTTCCCCAAAATGCAAAGGAAATTTTCAATCACTGACATGCTTCATTGAGGATGGTCATTGAAAGAGCTTTTAAGGTGGTGAAAAAAAGGTTTCCTATCATTGCTAGCAGGACAAAGCCTCATTATTCCTTTGAGACCATGTCCGACATTGTGGTTGCATGTTGTATATTACATAACTTTTTGTTGGATATTGACCCTAATGAACATTTGACAGAGAAAGTGAATTGTGAAATACTTCAAGGGTTGGCAGATGATCCTGGGGACCATGATACATGAACCTTAAAAGAGGATTATAGATAGGGACTACTTTTAAGGGATAACATAGCTACCTAAATGTGGAATGATTACCAGGAGAGTTTATCGTAAATTTGATTTGTATGACACGTAATCTATGTATTATCTCATACCATATAAGGATCAGCATGATTTGAAAATCATAATGTATGGTTTTGTTACTTGGCTAGTATATGAAATGCTATGAGGTTTACTTTATATGATTTGAAGAAATAAATGATGCATATTTTGATTATAAGCTGAGAGTGATGCAATGATGTTTTTATCTAACCATGCATAATTTGTTATTTCCTAAACCTTAAACTTATGTACTGAAAACACTGAACTATGTGGCAATGTGTAGGTTTAATCATGTCTAGGAGCTGTAGATCAAAAAAGGGACAATGTTCTATGAAAGATAACTTGCGTTGGACACATGAGATGGATACGACGCTTTTAGATGCATTGCTAGAGGAAGTCCATAAGGGGAATAGGCTGGATGGAACCTTCACCACATATGCATAAGCCATTGTGGTAAAGACAATGCAGGCAATGGTTGGACCCTCATTCTAGAAGCAAAACATTAAAAATAAACTAAAAACACTAAAGTCAGTTTCCATGAATGTTATGATTTATTCCACATGTGGAGTGGAGTTGGGTGGAATCCTATGGCCTAAATGTTTGAAGTAGAGCCAGAGGTCTGGGAAAAGATTATAAAGGTATTTATATAAGTAAATCAAATGGCAATTGTCAATGAATTAATGCACTCGTTATGTTCGCTTATATTATGCATTGATTATATATTTTAAGGTTATTAATGATAATGTCTACATCTAATGTACACTCATTTTATATTTTGTGTTGAGGATTACTGACCATGGCTCTATACACAGGAGAAACCAGAAGCTCAAAAATGGAAAAGAACCCCTATTCATAACTATGATAAACTGACGGATTTATTTGGGAAGGATAAGGCAATAGGTGCACGAGCTGAAAGTGCAAGAGATAAGGTGCTTCAAGGGAGAGAGAGAACATTGACCTAAATGACTATTTTAATGCTATGTCAGATTCTGATATCTATTTGGGAGCTAATGGCTAGAACTCTGCAGGTCTACAAGACACCTACAGTCCTGTATATGGTGGTTCAACTCCATCCCAAGGAAATCATTTGCAAGGAACCACATCTTCCAAAGGAACCAAAAGGAAAGCTCCTATGATTGATTTGGTGGAGAGTAGATATGAAAAAATGCAAATAGGAATAGACAACTTAATCGAGGTGATGCAGGAAGGGGTTGCATTGGCCAAAACATAGATTGAGATAGCTAGAGAAGGTTTTGTAATGCTTAAAAAATGGGGACCTCAAAACTATAGCCCTGTGGAGGTGAGGAGTGAGCTAGAAAATATAGGAGTGATGCATGAGCTCCGACTTCAGTGTTATAATTTCTTGTGTGATAATGAGAATGCCAAGCAAAAACTTTTTGGTGTGCCACCGAAGATGCGCTGGAGTCTTCTCTATTAACTCATGAAGGAAGCAGGAATCTTCTAAGATCTACTCAGATGTGTTATACATTTTTCCAAGTATGTATGTCACCAATACAAAGCATTTCTCTTTTTACTTGTTGTAGTTGTTAGAAACAGAGGGGAATTAGAACCTATTTTCTTTTTGGAAGTTACTTTAGTTAAAGTTAATGGAACACAACTAGACCTATGCTAATAGATGCAGAAAATGGATCAAGATTGTGGTATTTCAATATGTCTAATATTGTCATCATACTTGCATATATAATTACTATCTAAACTATAATTTTATTGATTTGTTGACGTATAGGTCACTACCAGAACCCAATTGCTTCAAATGTTGTGGAAGAGTACTTTGGTTCACTTGTTGCGACTTGGAACAAATGTTTAATTAGAGAAATGTATATTGTATAACATGAAGCCATTTGCAGTTTGGACTATTGTAGTATTTGTCTTTATTTCTATATGGATAATTTTAGTTTTCCTCAACTAATCCCATGAACACAAGCAACTTTATTAGATAATGTATGTTCTGCTTTGATGGATTCTGATTATTTTCTGTTATGTTACATTTGAAAATTGTTCGAGTAATCACATTTAGAAATGGGAGTAAATATGTCAATTACTTGATTACCTTTACTGACATGCTTTAATGTTAATAGCATAGGATTTTAATATAGGGGATGATGATTATTGTATTTACAATTTTTATAGAAGGGAAAAGTTTATGTATGTCTACTTCATGTGATTCTGAACTTATGTAATTAATACTACGCACGTGTTTTTTAATATTTAGTAATTAAATTTGTAAAAATTTTGCAAAAGTAGAAAGCTTAGTGTTATAATTAATTAATTATTTTAAGTGTAAATGAAATTAATATTTAAAGTTTGAATGTCATTTTGGTGTAATAAAAATTTCTTCTATCAATTTCATATGTATTAAAATAAAATTAAATCACTTTATCTAATTCTTTTCTCTCTTATTTTTTTCTCTATCTAAATACAACTAATTTCTCCTCTATTTTCTTTTCTCTCCTATTTTCTCTTACAACTAAACAACCTAAAGAAATTAACTTCTCTCCTATTTTCTTTCTCTCCCATATTTTCTTCTCTAACCAAACAAAGCTAAGAGAAGAATTGTCGGATACACTTTATGGATTATATTGAACTCCACTTTCCAAATCATACGTTAGGTCATGACATTATGCAAGATAATATGCATCAGAGTTCTCGAAAGAGCATACTGATCAGTTCATCTGTCTATAAAATTTTGGAGATTTAGATCTTTACATTTAAGGGCCATTTAAATACAAGTTAAATTTGGTCTTGTCTGTGTGACGTGACTCACAATTCACATGAGCTAATTAGCGAATAATACATTACAATTCACATATTTTTTATTTTTCTAAATTTTTATATAGATTTATATTTTCAATTCAAATAAAATCATACTCCCCTTGTAAGATTATGTTACAAATTATTTACAAATGATATTTTTATTTTGTGAGTGTTTCACAACTTGTTTATATATATATAGTATTTCTTTAAAGTTATGTATAAATATTAGATATGTTATTACTTATTTATTAATAAATATGTGGTATTTTAAAATATTTTTAAATTTTTTATTGCTTAAAAATTTAAAAATTAAAATATTTTAAAATTAAAAAAAAAAAGAGCCCACGAACTAAATAGGATTGGACTAGGTTTTTAAATTTATATGCCTGCTAAATTTGAGTATCTGGATATAGAAATTACCAACAAAAATGGGTAAGCCGGTATATCAACTACATGAATTAATTCATTTTGGCGAATCCCTAAATTATACTATTTTAATTGTAAAATAACTATTAAAAAATCCCTAAATTATAAAAATTTTAATATGCTATTAATCGAAATTATTAAACTTTATCTATTTATATAATATTAATATATGAATAAAATTTAATAATTTGAACTAATCAGTACAACTGTAAAACGTTGGATAAATGTCAGAATCTGGATCTCATCCCATCTAAATCTCAATTAAAGAGACAGCTAGGGTGGACTGCCTTAGCAAAAGTACCATAACATTGTAGTACAGCCCATCCATCTTTCAACTTTTAAAAATATGTCAAAAAGCTACTGGGAACACAAGCTTTACTTTTCTTGCGATCCAGCGAAAGCATGAGGGAATTTCCTGTAGTCTTCCACTGTCCAAGAAATTTCATTTTTCACATTTTAGTCAAAAAGATAAAAGAAAAAGAATACAAGCTTGGCCTCTTCCGGTGTCAACAAATTTCTAGGCAAATTAAAGTTGTCTAAAGTAGGAAAAAATTATAGTTATGTTTCCTTTTTTTAAAATTTTTTTTGAGATATTATTTTAAAAATTAATTTTAAATTTGAAGATACGAAGAAATTAAGGATATCTACATAAATAAATAAATAATTATTTAATCATAAAATTGATATATAAAATAAAGGAATAAATTATAAAAATATTAAAATTTTATTTTTATTTTTTATTTTTAAGTTATATATTTGAAAATATAAGTTTTAAAATTAATTTATCAAATAAAAATATCTATTTTTAAAAATAATAAACAAGCAAACCCTAGATTTCTGCATACGATTTGTCAATTTTTATTTAATTTACTTGTATTTTTAAATGTTAAAATTTATTCATATATGCTTTTTATCATTAATATTTTACTCATTTAATCTCTTTTTTGTGTAACAAAATATTTCATAACAAATGGATTAAATGAACTTGAATGAAATCAAGAGTAAAAAAAAATGTGATTTTTTTATATTTATGTAAATCGGTATTAAGGATTTTCAAAAAGGATTAAAAAAATATGTTAACTCTATCTTCTTATTTTAAATCTATAAATTATATATTACCACTATTTTCTTTACAAAATTATTATTAATAGAATATATAAATTTTATTATTTATAAAATTCAAGAACTTCGGTTGGTTTTTTAAGTCGTGATATATATTGCAATGGAAGGTATATAGTGCAATAGATTTTTTTGTTCTTTAAAGTAAATATACAAGGAGTTGGTTATTAAAATAAGGAGACGGATTAATACTGGTTATTTCCTTTTTAAAATCTCTGACATTCATGTGTGCATGCGTGCATACCCTTCATTATAAATTATTTTTAAAAGATGGATAAAAAAATTTGGATAGACAAAAAAATTAGTTAAAATTGGCCTAAATGTAATTTTTCCTTTAAAATTGTCATGTGTTCTGTACTTGATTTTATTTGTTTCATCAAAATGTATTTTTCATAAAATATAGTTTTGAAATTTTAAAATAAGAAAAAATATTCTTCTTTTTTAATGTTAAATATAAAGAATTTAAATGATAGCAATCTCATCATTTTTAAAGAGGAATCTATTTCTATGATTCTAAATATCATTTTTTTTAAATATATATATAAGTAATATATTACTTCTCCATCAATATATATAAATTATCTTTTTTATAAAAATTCTGATGAAACAACAAAATTAAGAGTGAAATAAACAAACAAAGTTAAGAGGAAAATAAAGAGAAAGAAAAGAAATTTTCAAAAATTAGTTGAAAAAGAAAAGAGAAAAATTTAAAATTTTAATACATAAAAATAATAATAATTACAGTTCTTTTCTTTTTATTTTCTTTTGATCCAAATAAAAAAAAATAGAATTTAGGGTTTTCTTTCATTTTTCTTTCTCCCTTCTTCTTCCATAGGGTGAGGAAGAGAAGAAGAAAGCAGCTCATACAATTCTTGAGGCGAAACGCGAGAAGACTTGACGTGGACGCCTAGCATCAATACAAATCGGCTTTAGTTTGCTTGTGAACACCGCATTGCTTTGATACGATGTTACACGGAACTTAAACTGCAGAAGCATTCTTCTAATTGCAGCATCTTTTGATTCAACTGTGAATTTGTGAAAGGGACACTCACTTATAAAGCTGTGATGTATGTTATTGTGACATGTGCATCATTTCCTTTCTATATAAACTATGAAATTTTAGAATACGGATATCCTACAAACACAAATTTTAGCAAATACCTGGGTGTGGTTAAAAACAAGAAAAAAATGTTTTATTTAGCATTAATGCTTTGTTTGGTTGTGAGACAAAATGAAAGGAAAAGAAAATGGAAAAAAAGAAAAGAGGATACAAGATATTTTTATTAAGTGTGTTTGACTTGAGAGAAAATGAGAGAAAGAAAATGAGCGAGAAGATATTTTCTCTTTGATTGTGTTTGGTTGAAGAAAAAATGAAAGAGAAAAAAAAAGAGAAAAATTGTTTAATTATGTTTGGATGAAGATAAAATTGAAAAAAAAAATTATTACAGTAAAATAACCACAATGCTTTTATTATATAAAATAAAAAATTAATTTTACTATTAACTCACCAAATTTATTGAATATTGTATTATATTATTGAAATTATTATAATTAATTTATTTTATTGTGCAAAGAACCCATCAAACAAGAATTCATTGGAGTAAAAATTAATATCACGCGAGTTCCAAAATATATAACACCACCAACATTGAAACAACTTTGTTCAAAAGCTTTATAATCAAATGTAAATATCTGAAACTGTTATAACTTAGCACTGTTACTGATAGAAATGCATTATGAAATCTATTTCATTTCTGTCTTTCATTGTCTCAAACAAGGAAAATTATTTTTCTCTACTGTGATATTATAAAAACATATGATTTTCTTTCATTTATATATAGATATTATAAAATATTCTTAAATTGAGACACAATTGCTACATCTTGAAGTTTAGCGAAAAGAGAACTATTACGCCAAGATTCTTGTATTATTACATCAAAGAAAAAAAACTGATGAGTGATGGGTCAGCCTTACTACAGTCAATGCATTTTATATTTCTCCATGGTGGTCAGTTCAACAAATGCAATCAATTTGCTTTTATAAATCCCTGAACTTTTACGCCTGGCTAGTAGCTAACGGGACAAGGTTATATGCCACCATCAGTGAGAGACTAACGAACATCACTTCGTTAGTATTCAATTTCCCTATTTTATAAATGGGTTTCGTGTTTACTGAAGGCAATCCTTCTTTCATCCTTAACAAAGGTAGATACAAAACGAAATTTCCAAGCAAGCAGAACTTCAACATGCATAAGAACATTAGAAAATAGAAACACTGACACTAAGGAAAGCATGGGCAAATTATACAAATAATTTTTTGATAAATTTAAAAAAAATAAAATACAGTCAAAATAAACCTGATTTTTACTTTTTAAATAATAAAAAGGTATTTGTACTGTTGAAGGAAAATATAATTGATTTGTTGTTATTAAAATGAAATTTTAATTTTTCAAAGAAAAAATTATTTGCACTAAAAAAAAATTAAGTTCGGGGAAAAAAATCATGTATGTTGAGTCGGGTTCCCCTATAAACCGGGTCGGATCTGTGCGACCCAGTTCGGGATCACGCCAAACCCGAGATGGCAAACCAGAGCAGAAAGAAGAGAGGCTGACTGCAGCGCCAAATCAAGCATATTCCCGCATACTTCTAGCAGATTGGAGACAGAGACACACCGGCGAGCAACTGGTGGCCGACCTCCCTCATTCATCGGCGACAGACGCCATAAAACAGCCGCACTCGACCATTACTCCACTCCATACAGCCCACAACTAGCAGTACAAGCAGTATAAATGGAGGTGGGAAAAATTAACATTAACATTTTGCAGATATAGTAGAGAGGAAGAAGAATAACATATCTGAAAGAAGAGATTGCCGTGCACACGAGATGGGGGCCGGAAAATTTTTTTGCAGAGCTGAGGAGAGCACACAAAGAGCAGTGTGATTTTTTTTTCTGGTTTTCTCGAAGTTTCTTCTCTAATTTTCTTCTTTGAAGAGAGAAGAAACTTCAAAGAAGAAAATTCTCCTGATGGGACCATCGTTTTTTTCTCTTGTAATTTTCTTTGTCTTGCATTTTCTTCCAAGGAAAATGACATTTTTATTCTAATATTCTGCTGTTAATTTATCTTTCTTTCTATTTTTTTCTTTTTTACATCCAAATAGGAAGTAAATGTGAAAATTGTAGTTAAAAATAATAAGAAATATTTAATAAATAAATAATTTATTAATTTTTAATTAATTAAGTCAAAATTATTTTAAATATTTAATAAATATTTATTTTAATTAATTAATTAATTACAATTAATTAATTTGAAAAAATTAAGAATTTTAATATTTTTAATTAATTTATTCATTAAAATTATATAAACATATAAAACTATCCTTAACTCCTTCTATTTCTATTTATCTATCGCTATTAATTGATTTCGCATATATTAAGAAAATAATTTAATTTATTTATTTTAGTGAACTTTACAAAATTACTTGTTATGCACAAAATTTAAAATAGTTAAAAATAGAGAGAAAAATAGAAAAAAATAAATATAAATTGATTAATAGTATAAAATAATAAAATATTTATTAATGAAAAATAATGATAAATTTGAAAGAAGAATAATTAATATTTCATTAAAATTGTAAAGTAATAGATAAAAAGGAATAAAAAACCTTTTTTAAAATGTGACTAATAAAAAGAAATAGAGGAAGTATATTTATTATTTACTTGAATTGTCAGGAAGGAAATTTGAACCCTTAGAAATGTAAGAAAAAAAATTAACTATTAAGCTACTTAACAATTTTACCTAATTATATATTAAAATGCACCTATTTTTCATATAATAAATAATTATTTAATTTTTTATTAATTAAATTTATATAATGAAATTAATAAATTAATAAAGTAAATATTATGTTAAATATTATGCTATATTATTATTTAATAAATTTAATTTTTTTTATATTAAAAGTAAAAATTAATAAAATTATCTTTTACAGATATATAATATATGTATACATACATAATAGTTTTTTCAGTTTGTCATTTCATCCAATTTACTAAGTCACATTCTTATTAAAAAAAATGTAATGATGAAGAAGATATATATATATATATATATATATATATATATATATATATATATATATATATATATATATATATATATATATATATATATGAAAATAGTACAACTATGATAATATATACATGTATTATGTTGAAAACATGATATAAAATAATACAATAGTGGAGATAGACACTTAAATATATTTATTTCTTAAAAAAACTTTAAAAATTATAATTATTTATATTTTAAAGAAAACTTTAACAAGTATATTAAATTATAATGGTTCATTTTTAGAACTTAATAAATTAAAAATTAAAATAATATATTTTAGAAGAAATTTAAATTTAATAAATAATATATAAAATTTAAAATATTATTAAAATAAAATAATAATAAATAAATTATAAAATATGCTTATGTTCTTATATGTTATTTATATATAAATAATTAACAACAATTAATAAATTTTATCAAGTATATTTATTCAAATAGTTATATTATTAATTAATTAAATTAATTAAACAATCAACTAATATCTAATTAAATTAATTAACTAATAATGTAATGGATTAATTGTCAAATAGGACCAATATCTTTTTGCTTAGAACTCACTAGCACACTTCTTGCTCCTTTCATGCTTGATTGCCTCAATGAACCAATAATAAAGATCCTTAACTACCCTAATGGTTGTTGTTCAATCAATACTTAAGCATCAATTATATGTTATAGTAATTGTTTCATTTATTTAATGTTAAATGTAAAAATAAAAATAATATTCTTTATTTTAAGTGGATATATATTAATATTTTATAGTTATATACCTACAAAAATATTTTCATTAAAAAAGGATCCAAAACTTGAAAAATAAATAATATATTTACATGTAAATAAATTTGTTCATGAGTTTATTTGGTTCAAAAAAAATATGAAGTTTGAATTTTTTTTATGACTCAAATATACAATAATTTTTTTACATAATGTGATTAATATTGGGATAAAGTTATAATTATGATCATATAAATTAAGTTGCTCAATTCAAATCAATTATGTATATTTATATTTATTAATATAATTATATATTAGAATTAAAATAATCATATTTAACATAAAATATTTAATTTTAAAATTAAATATTTTATATATTGAAATAATATTTTTATTATAAAAGAGAATTATGAAATATCATATGAAAGAGTATTCGAAAAAGTGAAAAAAATAATAATAAAAGGAGAAAGAAAGGAGAGAGAGACAACAACTTTTTTATTGTAATGCTCTATTTCTGAAAAGAAATTCTTAAAATACTGTGCCGCAAAATCTATTTATCCAAATACTTAAAAAAATATTTTTTTTTGTAGAAAATCAGTTGATCACGGGATGAGGGAACCCGTGATCAGTGACTAGTCTCAGGTGAGGGCCTTCTGATTAGATAATTTTTTTAATCATATATTTTTTTTATTTTTTATTTCTATATTTTTTTATCTAATTTGTATTAATTTTTTTTCAACTTGGATTCAATTTTTTTAAATTTTTGTAATAATTTTTAATTTGTGGCCCATTTATTCTTTTATTTTTAATTTTTATTAACTTCTTTTATTCTAATAAGTTTTTTCTTCCTTTTTTTTATCTAATTTGCAACAAATTTTTTTATTTCAACTTGGATCCAAAATTTTTAAAATTTTGTAATAATTTTTAATTTCTGATCCTTTTAATTTTTTTAAAAATTTATCAAATTTTTTTGTTATGATTAGTTTTTTTGTTATTTTTTAACTAATTTACATTAAATTTTTTCATTTCATCTTGGATCCAATTTTTTTAAAATTTTGTAATAAATTTTCGTTTGTGTCCCCTTTATTTTTTTATTTTTAATGTTTATTTAATTTTTATTTAATTTAATTTATTAAATTTTAAATATTTATTTGATCTAATTAATCAATGATCTAAATAATAATCAATAATATTATTAATTTTTAAAAAATTATGCAATATACATAATGTAATAAAATTATAAATATCGTAAGATTGGTAGAATAATAAATTTATATTTATTGAGATAATAATTATCCCACCAATCTTATGATATTTACTAATTTTATTATATTATGTATATTGTACAATTTTATGAGAATTAATAATATTATTAATTATTATTTAAAACATTAATTAATTAGGATAAAATAAATATTTAAAATTTAATAAAATAAATTAAATAAAAATTATGTAAAAATTAAAAAAATTAAAAGGGACACAAACAAAAATTTATTACAAAATTTTAAAAAAATTGGATCCAAGATGAAATGAAAAAAATTAACGCAAATTAGTTAAAAAATAGGAAAAAAATAATCATAATAAAAAATTGATAAAATTCTAAAAAAAATTAAAAGGGTTACAAATTAAAAATTATTACAAAATTTTAAAAATTTTGGATTCAAATTGAAATAAAAAAATTTATTGCAAATTATATAAAAAAAATAGGAAGAAAAAACTTATTAAAATAAAAGAAGCTGATAAAAATTAAAAATAAAAAAAATAAATAAGTCACATATTAAAAATTATTAGAAAATTTTAAAAAAATTGGATCCAATTTAAAAAAAAATAATACAAATTAGATAAAAAAATATAGGAATACAAAATAATCAATCAAAAAAATACACAATTAAAAAAATAAAAGAATTATCTAATCACAAGGGGCCACCCGTGACACTGATGACAAGTTCCCTCATCCCGTGATCAACTGATTTTCTATAAAAAAAATATTATTTTAAATATTTGGATAAATAAATTTTACAGTGCATTGTTTTGAGAATTTCTTTTCGGAAACAAAGCATTACAATAAGGTGCCATTTGATTCAAATTGGGAAAAGAAAATGGAATTAAGAGGAAAGGAAAGGAATGACTCCTGATTATTCAATTTATTTAATTCAAATAAAAAAGGGAATAAAGTATTTTTAATTTATTTTATTAATAATTATTACATTAAAAAATAATATATTTATAATTATTATTAAAATAATTATTATAATTATTATCTTATTATTTTTATTTTATTTACTAATATTATAATTTTTATAATTATTTAATATTAATTATTAATATCTTATTAATATTATTTTTATTATTACTCTTATTATTTTAACTATTATTAATATCTTAATAATAATTAATATTATCATAATAATGTTAATAATTATTATTTTTAATATTTATTATTTTTTAATATTATTAATTATTAATCATTTAAAAATATTATAATATTAAAAATAATAATTTTTAAAAATATTATAATATTATTAATATAATTAAATAATATTTATTATTTATTATTTATTTAGTATTTAATAATATTTTTAATATATAATAATTATTTAATAATATTATTAAGAAAAAATAAAAAAAAAGGAAAGGAGATGAGATTTCCAAAAGAATTGGGGAAAATAACTATTTCCTTAAATAAGATAATCCCATTAAAAAAAATAATTTTTTTTAATCAAATAAAAATAAAAAAATAAAATTTTACAACTTCTTTTCCCTTTCCCTTTCCTGAATATTCTTAATCCTAAATAAAGCTGAGAGACAATTACATGCCGCTGTAATGTTGCAAAATTGATGACCGGTGAGGCGATTGCCGCTATTGTACAATGCTGGATAAATACCAGCGTACCAATCTCAAAGCGAAAACCAGGGTGGGCTGCCCGAGGGAAAATACGATAACATTGTAGTACAGCTCATCAACTTTCATCTCTTAAAAGTAAGTCAAAAAGCATTGGCAACCTTTACTTTTCTTCTGTCCAGTAAAAACAAAAGGGAATTTCTTGTACTCTTCCACCTTCCTAGAAATTTCAGTTTTCCCATTTTAGTCAAAAAGATAGAAAAAAAAGGAATATAAGCTTGGCGTGGCTTTTTGACCACGTAATTGTATTTTGGAAAACAAATGATTTGAATGTTGCACCGCAAAAATAATTATTCGCTACATTTAATTTAATTTTATTTTTTTTTAAATCATGAGTCATGGAAAGGGAGTTCCCTTAATTTAGTAATCACATGGCCCCCTATGTGGTTAGTACAAAAAAAATTAAATTAATTTATAATTTTTTTAATTGGAATAAATATTATTTTGACTCAACCAATTTTTTACTTAATTTAAATTTACATATTTTTTATTTAATTGGATCTAATTTTCTAGAAATATTTATTAATTTTTCAATTGTTGCCCTATTTTTTTAAATTTATTGTTGACTTAATTAAGCCTTAATTTAACTGTTGACAATTTAAATATTTCTTTTATACTAATTATTCAAGATTTTAAATAATAATCAATAATTTAAATAACTCTCTTAATATTGTATAATATACATAATATAATTAAATTTGGTAGTTATGAAAAAATAATTGAAATAAATAAAATGTCAATGAATAAAATTCTGACTTACTCTTATGTAAAATAATTTGAAGTAAGATTTAAATGGTAAAATTAAATTTTTAAAAAATATTTTATCCTGATGCCATGTATATATCTGTAAAAATCTTTAACTAATTATGAAATTAAAATATAATCTGCACCATGAAAACAAATGTTTAATTTGTAAATTATGGTAACCCATTATTTAATTTTTATTATATCACATATAATTTTAACATTATATAAAAAGTAAAAGTTAAGAATGCAAAAAATTTTAAAATAAATACTTGAAAATAATGTATTGAATTCTACGTAAATTTTTTTTTAAAATGAAGATATTAAAATGTTGTAATCATTATGTATAAAATTAAAAAAATCACATCATTTAAAGAAATATTTATTTAATTCAATTTTACTTATTGCTTCACAAATTTATCCTAATTTTTTGTAATTAGTAAATTAATTATATGTTTTATATCTGTTAAAAACATTTCAAAATTATTTAATTTTATTAATATTGAATTATAATTTTTATTAATGTTATCTCAAGATCAAATATACTTCCTTTCTTTTATGACAATAACTTTATGGATAATTTTTAATAATTACAGATAGAAATACCACATCACCTCTTTATTAATATACATCCATGATTATTTTTACATGGAAAATGTTGTCTAATAAAAATAGTAGGCCCTAAATTATTAAACTAAAATTATTTTGAAAATTAATATTTAGATATTAAAGTCAAATATCACCTTTAAAATACCATTAAATAATTAAATATGTTAGTGATGAATTTAAGAAATTTAAACTTTGAAAATTGGATTTTAGTAAACTAATACTTAATATTTCACTACCTTGATTAATTAAGCAAGTTAGCAAATGGTGTGTTTTTTTTATTTTTATGAAGGAAATACAACAATATATTTTTCTAATTTTTAATAAATTTTTGGCATGTAATTCAACACATTATTTAGAAGTATTTAAATTATTTTTTTGCTTTATATATTTTTCTTATTTATATAACAGAAATAGTATATGTGATGAATGAAAAATAAATAATGTATCATAGTAGTAAATTTCTTATTTAGTAATTTCTTGAAAATATATTATGTGCATGCAATTAATTATTTTTAAACTAAATTGTATCACATTGTGGATTAACACAGTTTACTAATAGAACATTTATTTTTGTGATGCAGATTATAATTTAATTTGATGTTTAATTAAATATTTTTATGAATATGTACATCACATTATGATAAAATACTATTTGAAAATTAAATATTGTAATTTAAATATTCCATGCAATAAGTTTAGAAGAGAATAGGTAAAAAATATGGTATTAATATAATTTTTTTATAAATCTAGTGATCTTTTGATAGTAACCAATTTAATCATATTGTATATTTGACAATATTATGAGAGTAAATACAATTATTGATAATTGTATGCAACATTGAGTAATTAGTACTAAAACAACATTCAAAATGTTAAAAAATACATAAAATTTTAGTTAGAACATAATTACCAGCTTGGTTATACGACTGATTAGAGAGACATAATGCGATAATGGTTATAAAGTAATTAAATAAATAAATTTGATTAAATGTTATAATACAATAGTGAAATGTTAAGTTATTAAAATAATGGCTCTTAGTTCCACATTGAGGGCATCGCCTTACTCGTTGTAATCATTGAGCAAGGGCACCATACTATTCATCTTCGTTATCATTGTCATCATCATCTACGTGAGTCAGACGATTTTGAACCATGGATGGTGGAGAGTTCAAGTCCCACTGAGAGGACTAAAATGGTGGTATAGGGTTTCCAAGGGTGAAAAACCCTTGTTGCTGCTGGTTTAGGGATCCACTGGCATACTTAGTAACGAATGTAAATGAGTTAGTAAACAACGCCATTAGTGAACCGGTGGCTTATAGAGTTAAATGCAAGGGCAATACGGTGAAGAACGATGATTGTGGAGTATCATAATAGAGCTATGGTCGTGGTGTGAAACTATAGGAAAGCCCAGCATCTGTACCTATGAAGAATTGTGCTGAGAGGGTATAACTTGTTGTACCTACACCTCCTATTAACTTGCATCAATGGAGGGGTGTAGGAGGAAGGGACACCTACTTGTGTCATCGCTTGATGATCATGCGAGATGCTTTTATCATCATCCCCCTCCTCTAGTAAAATAGAATTTTTAAAAGACATGAATCCATGGCTTCTCTTGCCATGCCTAGGCTCGGAAATGGGTGGTCTCGGTAATTCTATAGTTAAGTAAGCAAGTTGAGAAGTTTTCATATCTTGATGCTCTCCTAGTGCATGTAGTATGAGGTCACATTCTCAATCCACTATCTCTCTAAATTGGTTGTACGGTTGAAAGGGTGAATCCCTGACACTGAGCCGACGTAATCTCTCAACTGCATCAGCCTATAAAGAAGTCCTATAGTTACAACTTAATGCTGTCACAATATGAAAATATGAGCACAAAAGTTTGTGAATGGTGAAAGGTTATCATAAATCTTGGACCATCACTAATTGGATGAATCCACCGTCTAGTGTATCTCCAATACCACCTCTTGTAACCCAAGTCAGGACCAAGAGCATCTGTCGACACTTCAATCAACAAAAGTGTGTTGCGCCATGCATTCTAAGTAACAATGAAAATGACGTGTTCTTCGCGCTAGTTTTTGGATGTTTTGCCCTGAAGCTGCAAGGTATGACAAAAATTGAGGTTGAATGGCTCCTATGAGATTAATTGCTGCCTACCAAACTGTTGTAGCATACGATCTGCATGGTGTCATTCAATGATGTGGAAGTAAATGATAGGGACTAATGCCAACCATATGTTAGGTGAGGTTAAGCAATACTATGGTATCAGGTGCTGTACATCAGGAATGTCACAGGGCCATCAAATAATCTACATTATACAAGTATAATATAAATAAGCATTTCACTAGAAATGAGGTTTGGTTCTATTAGAGACAATGAAGTATGGCTTTGTACCTCATCAGCCCTTATCTAATCAAGCAATACTTTGTATTGCTGTAGAGTCATTCTTGGGGGTTGAGGAGGTAGCCTAATATTCTTCCACCTACGAGGAATATAAATTGTGTATTATTAATATGAAATGTTTACCCTATTATGAGAAATTTAATATAAATATAATGTATGAACCAAACCTGAAACCCAAATGTGAAAGCAAAGGGTAGATGTCTAGGTGGGGCTCAAAATACAACAGTTTCATTGATGCTAGAGTGGGAAATCGATTCCATGCCCATAAATATAATAAGTGCAAACATCCATCAATATTAATCTCATCACATTGTGCAGCGGTACACAACTTTCTGTACAAGCATGTAAGAACTGTCGATCCCCAGCTATATTGGTCGGCATCTTCAAAGCTTTCTAGCAATGATAGATACATCAATAGCACTCTATAACCTAAAGTGTTGGGCATCAAGTAACTCCATATGAGTCTCAAAATACAAGTACGTGTAAAGTACTGCATTTGTTCTTCATCTGTATCCTCCGATAAGTGTGCAAAATTAGCTATTAACCACAAGATGCTAAGGTGCTGACCTTGTAAACATTCATCGAGTAGTCTGACCCCAAGTAGATCTTTGCACCCTCCTGGCTAATCCTATCTAGTGTATCCAGATATGGTGATGCCCTCACATAGCAAACCTAACTGGATGGAGACATCTTATAGGGTAATAGTACACTCCCCTAAAATGGTGTGAAACGTATATGTCTCCGAATGCTATCGCTCGACCAAGGTGGAGACCAAAGCTGCATTGAAATCAAAATATCCAAGCTAGTTAGCATTGTAGAAGCTTTCCTATTGAAGATAAGGCACAATTACAAGCGGTGAATCGAAGAGCCAATTCACATGGGCTACCCATCATAACATCAAGATTCGATCATCCTTTTTACATCAATTGAAAAAATTAGTTACAACATTTATAATTAAGCAATTACTACTTAGTGAATAAACTTACTTGGCCTAACACATGGCCTACAAAATATGTCTAGATTGCAAGTATAATAGAGAGTTATCATTGGGCCTAGAAGTCATAACACGATGCTAGCAGGTCCTTATAATCGGGAGATATGGGCTATGATTATATGGATGAGTTAAGTCAATTTTACAACTATCAATTTATGCAAGTAATCTAAAATGAAGTAAGAAATAAAATAATTCAATGAGACAAGCATAAAAATTGTTTAGATACAATAAGTTTTCTAGCTTCTACCAATATATTAACAAAATATGCATAGTCCGAACACTATCACAATACAAATCTTGATGAATGCATTGTCGTTGATCTTTTTGGGTCTTAGATTGTCATGGCATGTTTTATCGGGTGGATGGATATGTTGCGCGGTTGTGTCCAGTTTATTGGCATAACCCATACCTCTAAGGTTCTAATGTAGCCTTTCTCCAATCCAATTCATTTCTAATTCATGTGGAATGGGATCGACCGCTAGGATGCATCTACGCTGGATCCAGTACTAGAATTGGTCCATTCATTGGTGGCCAATGCTTCATTCCCCCAATTGGGTAAAACTCATAATTGTAATCTTTTACCATTATATCTAATCGGAATACAAGATTGACATACTGCAATGGATCCAGTGAAACCTTCGCACAGGCTACAAAAACATATTGGCAAAGCCAATGCTCTACTTGGAATTCACCATAATCGCATATTCGATCGGATAAGCTAACTTTACAAGTTCTTCTAAACTGTTTCCAAATCGGGTCATATGGCTCGTTAACCTTAAAGGATGACCTTACATGATCAAAGCGACAGACATGACAGGTAGATGCTTTCTGAATGCACCCTTGAATTTTTTTTCGGATATCTTCACTAAACACCTTTCCTACTTGTAATCATGCTACAATGGTTTCCGCTCGATTAACAAAGTATGCATTTGTTTAATGCAATGTAGCTTTAACCAACCCGGTAATCAATAAAAATTTAACCCCTTTGAAAATACTATTGATACACTCCGCAAGGTTAATGGTCATATGCCTCCATCATTGGCCTTTCTCATCATAAGCACGACTTCATTGATTTTTTAGGATATTACTAATTTAATCAACGGCTTTTAGGTGTAATTAGCATAGTTCATCGAACTTGCAATCGACAGCATATCACTCATATTGATAACTTATACGACACACCATTATTTTTGAATAAACAATAATTATGATAGGCAATGAAATTTAACGATAGTAGTATAAGTAAAATGCACCGATGCTAGTAAACAATTTCTTTAACTACGTCATCTTAAAAGTTAAGTTTAGGTTAGTGGTGATGTGGCGAAGGCAAAACACATGATAGGCATAAGGGGGTTGCCACCCTATATGTGGGTTTGCTACAATGGCTACTCTTTTAGGATGTCTATTTGATATTAAGCACATTTCCTATTTGTCCTGTACAACACGCTGACAAAGGTTTGATAAAAGCCAAGTCCATAACTCGTACGTTTCCCTTTCCACCATGGCAAATGCAAGAGGCACAACCTTTCTATCACCATCCTGTGATGTCACGATAGGCAATACCCCTTTATACTTTCCATACAAAAATGTGTCATCTACTTGGACTATTGATTTCAAATGATGAAATGCCTCAATGCATGGTTTGAAAATCTAAAACACTTGATAGATCGTTGTAGCTAGCTCATCTTCAAAACTGCTTAGCAAGTATTCTTTACTAATAATCTTAAAGTAAGAACTAGGATTAAAGTGTCATATTAGGGCCAACCATCGTGGCAGTATAGAATACAACTTCTCCTAATTACCAAATATGAGCGCGATGGCTCAATGTTTGCCCTTCCATACTTTCTTATAGGACACTGAGTACCTAAAAATACTGTGAATTCACTCAATGACTTCTCAGATGGACACATTCGGGTTTTCGATCACCATGCCAACAATGTATGATGATATAATATTTGTGTCCAATTTCAGATGATCTCGAGAAAGAGATGTAGATACATATGTATAAGGCAAATTGTATTTGGATATCTGCCAATGATTTTCTCTCGACTTATGACATGCTTTAACCCTTTAATTGCATTGTACGCCATAGTTAGGGCATTGATATTCTTCATATTTAGCCAAAGTGTAGTGCATACAAAATGTGTGGTGACTTTGAATTGAATATATATTTATTACACGGTGAAAGGACTTTTAGTCCACAATCACATACCCATATATGGTTCCTTGTTGTCATTTGTATTCATGTTATCTCCCACTTTAGGGTAATCATGACTCATCGCATCTTCAATATTTATTTATGAAAAAAAGGCAGTAACTGATTCCATATATCGGCTTACAGGTGTTATTGGTGGTATAGTTGTAACATCATCTCCACCATCATCATCTTCATAATTGTCATCATCACCACCAAACCCCTTAAGAACATCATCATATGTAGCTTCCTCTTCAAATTCATCCATTATATCCTCTGTTTCCTCCAAGGAACAGGGGGATTTAAGTAAACTATATTGGGATTGAGAAAAATATGGCTTTAGGGCATTGTCGACAATAGGGGTGTGAAAGGGCTGGCCACACTCATTTTGCCTATTTATTCCAGTAATGTATGGATTGTAATGTGACGGGCCTTCATTAAAGCTGTGGGGTAGGATGGTGGATGGTTGTGTGCATCGTTCTATGTATGGGCCACTATCATCAACCGGTTGACTTATGACATTCAAATCAAGTTCCCTGGTTGAGATGTATGTGTACAATTCTGGGCAAGACAATTGAGTGGAAAATCGTGCATTTGCTTCCCACATCTATTGAATGTCATCATCATCTTCCAATACACATACTTTGTACTATGTCAGATTCAATGAAAGTGGATGTCTATATACTAACTTAGTTACAACTTAATTTTCACCGAGTCATAGCTTTTGGCCCACTAGATTTTAAGATAATCCAAGATGATATTTGATTTTATTCTTATTACTTTCAATCTATGACACTTAAATGTATCGCCTTAGTCCGTCTTATAAATTTCTTCATTCGCATAAATACAAATATTTTCCTCCTTAGTACTTATTTTGGTTCTTACTATAGTTGAATTTACATGGCATATCAAGAATTAACAAAGTATGTAGCAGAGAAAAAGTACTATAGTTACAAAAATAGATGCAACTAACTATTAGTGCACATAGGCTCTTATTTATTCCAATCTCATTAATTAATTACCTAATTATCATTACTGCAACTTTACATATTTATTGAAATTGTTTATTAATATGTACTTACAAGTTTAGTTTAAAATCAGTTCTAACATTTAAATTGTATTTAACTACATATATTAGAACAAGTCTATAAATAAGCATTATTTCCAAGTTTCTCGTAAAATGTATGGTGTAAAATGTTATTTAATCAAAATTTTATGTATTGTAATATTTTTTTTGCCACTAGGTCAACGATAATAAAACACACTTTTAATGTTTCTTCAACAAAGGGATTAGTACCGATACTTAATTTTGATATCTACAAAAAATTATTTTTATTTAAAACATCCTAAAAAATTTTATTATGTAATGTTATACATATTACTTAACAGTTACAAAAAAATTGATATATTTATATATATACACACATTGCTTTCTGATATTAATATTCATCATCATAACTAAAATACATGGACATGAAAAATAGGAAAACATTAAATGAGGCATGTAAAAAGATAATAGCAACAAATGAGTTATAAAAATTTAAGAATTTGAAGTAAATTATATAGTCAACTAAATTAATCTAATTAAAAATTTTTAAGCTATTTCAAATATTTTTAGAATCAAAAATATTTTTTGTTATGCTAAATTTATATGACTCAGTATTGTTTAGGTTGAGAATAATATAATTAAAAAAACTTAAAATAATACAGGAGGTATAAAATCTTCAAGAAATTATTAATTAATACTTATCAATTTGAAAAATACCATTAAAATATTGATATGAAGTAAATGTTATTGAAAATTAAGTAAATAATTTTACTTCAAATATTAATAACATAATAGTGACAAGCATTATATAATTGTAAGAACTATGCTACTACTAAATAAAATAAAAGTAATAAGATGCATAATATAATTACTACTTTAATAAGAATTATAAGTACATTATTTCTCATAGTAATGGTTACCTATATAGTAAATTGAATACACTTAGACCAAATAGATTGGGTCATCAAAAATCATTCTTTTCCTCTCTACTTGATTCCTTCTACTAATTTTATTCCCTTTCCCCAAATTGGACCAAAATGACCCCAATATGTAGAATATTATTTAATTAGCATTTTGTGCGTCATAATGTTATTTTAAAATTTAACAAGTTAAGATTAATATTTAATACTTTTAATATTTTCTTTCTTACTTTCATTTGAGCACCTACATCATTTTAGTAATTAATAAATTACCTTAGCTTTTTTATTTATTATTTGTTTTAATGGTAAATTTACTTATTCTTTATCAAATCAAAATCACATGTGTTTTAATATTTACCCTTGATTACATCAAGTTTTATGGTTGGAAAAAGAATTTTAAAAATCTCAGATTATAGCATTCTACCTTCAACTAATGTTTCTTACTAATAATTTATTATTATTAAGAATTTTACTATTTTTTGAAGATTTGCAAGTTTTCGAATTTTTAATATTCTCCTTCCATGATGCCCTACCCAAGGTGTAGAATATTAGCAAATAAACATAATGTGCATTATAAGATTATTTTCAAAGGTTAATGAGTTTAGGATAATAATATATATTTTAATTTTTTTCCACTTTTGGATAAGTACCAATAGCATTTCTCATAGGTAGACAGAAGAAATTCTTTCTATTGTTTATAAGATACCTAAACTTATTTTATTATATTTCTCTTAAATATATAAATTTCTATTCTTAGTTAAATCAATTTTTTAGAGTCTTTAGACTTTTTATTTTCTTCTTTTGTAATGCCTAACCCATAAGTATAATAATTTCAATCATAACAATATACATAACATGCATAATCTAGTCAGACCACAGCCATGATAATATACTCAAACACCATAACAATAAAAATTAAATAAAATAATACAGTCAAATTAAAATAATTCCCACAAACATAATAATATAGAGAAGCAACAAATGTATAGATGCCATAATAAATAGATGACAATAACAAATATAAATATAATAATAAAGTATTTAATAAAATAGAATAACAATACTCTAGTTATAATGCCTACTACCATTATAAAATAAAATAAGGGAATCTTTATAACAAATATTATTCTTAACACAAATAAAATTTTCATACCATTTAAAAAAAATTTACCCAATAAACATTTTACTTGTGTAACGAGCTTTTGAAAAATCTTTCCAATAAAGATGAACAAATTATGATTACTACCAGAGAAGTTAAAAATAAATTTTAAGTAATTTATAATTGCTGTTGGAAAGGTGATAGTATATTGAGCAGTTGAGGATGAGAGAGTTTTTTCAAAGGTTTTTGAAGGATTGGGGAGGGGACCATTTATTTTATAGGAAGGTTGTTTGAAGGTTAGGAGGGGGTTATATATTGAACAAGGGAAGGGAGGGGTGCACAGGTGAATAGTATAGTCCGGGGGTGGCACGAGGGAATAGGGAAAGAGAGTAGGGGAGCAAGCTGCGTGACACTAACTTGATCACATGGTGTCAAATCCCATGGCTAGTGGGCTTGCGCAAGCCTATTGATCATGAGGTGCAGGTTAATGTGATCGGTCCATGCGAACCTGCCATCCGTGATTGCCTATTTAAAAAAAAATGCATTTTGGGAAATAATTTTCTCAGTGCAGCATTTTGGTCAAATTAATTAAAATTACAAGGCCAACGGTCATTATCCCAGCTTGGCCTCCTTCGGCGTCCAATAAATTTCTAGACACACTAAAGTCGTTCGCGGTCCGTTTGTTTGCAGAAAAAATCAGAAAGAAAGAAATTAGAACGGAAAAATTGGGGGAGAAATAATGAATTTCCATTATTTGGATGAAGGAAGAAATGACAAAAAAGAAAGGATTGGGAGGAAATTTCCCATGGGACGCACTAAACATTAGATCTCGCCTGAGAAAACGAAAAATTGGGAGAGAAATTACAACCGCGATATCGTCTTTCCCATCCCATCCTTTGCGAGACAACAACCGGCAAGCATTTCCACTCGACCTCCTAGTGAAGGCATCGTTAATCTGATAAACATATAGTATTTAGGTTTACTGACGTAGGTGAATGATTTTTCTTGATATATTTTTCTCATGTATTTTATTAAATTTAATAATAACCATTTCGGAATCGATATATTTTTTAAGGAATGTGTGAATGAGTTTTGAAGAAAGAATTGATATAAATTTTTTATTCAAAATTATTGGTCTAAATAAAAAATAATAAATTTCAGAATAAAAATTATATCTTTATTTTTCAAAAATAATATAAGAAAAAGGAGAAGATTCAAATCCCTTGATAATAGCTGTAGGTTATTTTGTTATTGATAAAAATAATTTATTAATTATAAAATAAAAATATATTTCTTTAAAGATGATAAAAATTTATATTGTATTATATCAATACCATTCAATGTTGTCTAATTTATAAATAATATGACTGGATGGAGAAAAAAAGAAAAATATATAATGTTATAGATAAAAGGGAGAAAAACAATATGTGAGTTTCAAAATCATTACAAAATCTTAATTATTGTATATTTAATTTGAAGTATAGCATGTTATAATGGGTATAAAAATATTGAAGAATTTTAAATAAATATTTTAATTGTAATTTTTAAATATTTTTATTAAAAATGAAATATATAATTAATTCATTCAATTTGTAATTTCTTTATCAAATTCTTAATTTATTAAAATATTTCATGCTATACTCATACTATTTATTAGTACTTGATATGTAAATAATAAAAATAGACATAAAAAAATCGAAAGTACTAAATAAAATAAAAAATATTATTGGTAAATTAAATTTTGCAAATCACTATGTTTTTATTTTAGAATTAAGACAATTTACAACATCTTTCTTCAAATTATTTGAGAAAATAAATTATTATTTCTTAATTTTCTATTTTAAATTTTAAATAATCTACGTTTCCCTTTTCATATTCCTAGCACTTTTTTAAATATGAAATGAAATTTTATTACTAAATTATTTCATTTTAAATATGTTATTGTATAATTTAGATATGAAGTATTATTAAAAATATTTTAGAATGATAATTTTTCACCCTATTATAATTTAGAAATAAATTAAGGGTGTTATTGTTATTTTACCCTATTACTTTTTCTTTTTCCTCATTTTTTTACTCAATCAAACAGAAAAATATTTTTTTTATTTTCTTTCTTTCCCGTTTTCCATTCAGCCAAACACAATGAAGAAAATTTCATTCTTCTTTTTTTTTCCTCTTTATTTCTTCCTTTCTATTTTTTTTCTCCTTATTTCTTTCGCAATCAAACAAAACCTTAAAGTAGGAAAAAATTATGGTTATGTTTGATATTCTTTCCTTTTTATATTTATAAAAATTGTTTTAAAAATTATATAAAAATTATTTTTATTTTTAAAAATTAATTTTGAATTTAAAGAAAAGAAGAAATAGAGAATGTTTGGATAAATAAATAAATAATATTTTATTTAATTATAAAATTAATATAATAAATCAAGAGAATATTTGTCACGACCCGACGTACTTTAGTCGTGACCGGCGTAAAGATATCCAATCAACAATCCACCCTGATAAGATATCCTTACTAGCCTCCAAAGACAACACAATATCACATATACTTATAAAAATAATATTAGGGCGCGCTGAAAGAAAGTAGGTAATAAAAAGTTAAAATACCAAAATAATATACATATAATGGCACAAAAATATTTACAAAGATAAGTCCATCATAACTTTAAATACAGTAAACCTAGTCATCCGACTCACTAACCCGATTAGGGCCTTTCTCCTTAGGATCAGATTCTGGAGGAGAACTGGAACTAGATGTTATAGGCCCTAACGGTGTTACATTACTCCCGGAATCGTCATCCGGGGTGACCAAAACTAGTGGGAAGAAAATCTGAAAGACATTTGGCTCCCTATCCATGGGCCAATAGTCCATGTGATACAAAATATTTATTTCATTAGGAGTGACCCGGATCTCTATTTGTAACTCTATTCCATACGTTCCAAGGGATGTTGTGGCATATCCTCTGTAAGTATTACCGCGCGTCCACGAATCCATGGTCTTTATCTGAAAAGACAGTTTAAAGAAAATACAAAATGAGTATAAATATACTCAGTGAGTAATAACCTGTTATTGCCTCTTTTCGATTTTCCCATTTAAGGTTGCTTTTCTAATTAAAAGCCCAAATTTAGATATTACATTATTTGAGGAATGACATTGGTTGGTATGTAATGTCACCTTATATCTTCGATCCAACCTTATCCCCCACCACCCTAGGCCCGAGGCCACCAACCTTTTCCCTCCACTACTTACCCCTCCTTTCCTTCTATGCGAAGGATATTTTTCTCCCTCCCACATTTTTATAAGTAGAATAAACAATTGTGGGACGCCACATGCATCAATCACAATTTTCCTCGAGGAATGTGTCAAAATACCAACTATGCCATAAGTGTTTTATGCTTCATTTATCCTTCTATGCTCATTCTCATGTCAAACCCTAAAGGATATTCATGTATACAAATTAAATCATTCATATGTCATACACACAAATTAAACAATTTATGTCACACACAAAATATTTTGTATGTAGACCCTATCTAGGCAGCATAAGGGCAGGAATTATTTGAAGGACTAAATAAAATTTACTATCTCTAAAATTTTGACTCATACCACATCACAAACAGAGTGATTCATAAAAAATTTTTCAGAATTTTCCTCAACCATTTGATAATCCTAAAAATTTCGTGAACAAGACAGGGCTTATTCGGATTTTGTCCTGAACAGCTCCTTTTCACCATTTTATTGGGTGACCAAATCATCTCCGATTGCCATGAAATTTTTTAAAAATATTAAAAACACCTTAATTGGTTTCCCTAAATTTTTTCACGATTTTTAATGATCATTTTAGGCCCCAAGAAATTCGAAAATAGAAGCCAACGTGAAAGTGCCCTGTTTCTGGACAGTACTGATGACCTGATTTAGGAAATTCTTCTAAAATACCTAAAAGTTTCTAAAAATCCTCAAAATTTCTAGAATTCAACCTCACATCATGAGAGACCTTAAGATATCAAAAATAAAATTTTTTCATGATAAAATACCTAGGTTCCACGTGACTATTCACCAACCAGAATTTCCACAGCATCCTTCACCCTTCTTGATACCATTTCTAACATAATATTAACAATTTCTTTGCAACAGCCAAAACCACTTCCATTCTCATTATTCATGATCCAAATACTCACTTCCAACAACATCATCACATGTTGAAATCATGTTGAACTAATTATCTCAACAACTAACACAAATCATGTCCAAGAAATCATATTCCTCATGACCATCTAGCATTAAGAATTCATAAAATGTATAACAAGCTATTACTCACCTTAAATCCTTACTTCTTTCTTCCTCCTTTCAAATTTGAATTCTAAGGGAGAGGGAGATGAATTCAAGAAAATAAAAATCAGATTTTAGAGTTAAGAGGAGGAAGAATTTCACAAGAATTTAGGGGTATTGAAATCTACCTATTTAACTTGCCAATTTCCCTTGAATTTACTTTGTCTAACTTCCCTTGTTGCTTCTCTTATGTGGTCACATTTTTTGCTAGAGAGGAGCAGCAAATGTGCTGCAGCTAAGCCTCTTTTGTTTTATATAAAAATTGCTTAAAGGATTTCTAAAAAAAATCTCACAATTTTCATCAATTTCAACATTAAATTTGCCTTGGATTTTGGGGACACTTGGTGAGCTACATAGCATGTCCAAGTAGCTGAGTTTCAGACCAACAAATCATGTTTTATCTAAATAAAATGAGACACAAATTAAAAATTTTTAAATATTACACTTTTGCCTCAAATTTTGTCATTTTCTTTCATTTTGGTCCTTGGCTTCCCTTGGAAGTTTGGGCTGGTGTTGGATCAAGAATTTGGGCCTTAATTTTTCACATTTGGGTCTGAAAAGAACATGGGCCAACCCAACCTATACAACAAAAAAATTAAAAAGGCCAAAAATATAAAAGGATTTATTACAATTTGGCCCCGAATTACTTATTTTCTTCACATTTTCATCCTTAAGCTTCTAAATATCTTAAAAATTTTATTTTTACTTCCCATAACCATTTTTAAGCTTTTAAAATTATTTTTGATTATCCATTAATTTTTTTAAATTAATTTACTATAATTTTGACTCATTTTCTTACTTTTTCACTTTACTGGGTATAGAAATTCAATAAATTTCTAAGTGAAATTTTGAAAAATCTGTTCTAAGATTTCTAAGCAATTTTCACTCATTACAATCTCAATAAAATTTCTTTTTTATTATTATTTTATTTATTATATATATTTTTTTCTATTGTACTAATTTAGGGTCGTTACAATATTAAAAGTTTGTTTCAATTTTTCTACTTTTAAGTTACACATGTGAAGTTATAATTTTTGGAAAATTTTTTTGAAAATAATTTGTAAAATAGAAACTTCTATTTTTAAAAATAGTAAATAAAGAGACTCTACATTTATGCATATGATTTGTTGATTTTTATTTAATTCACTTATATTTTTAAGTGTTAAAATTTATTCATATATACTTTTGACTGCTAATATTTTTCTCATTTAATATTTTTTTATCTATTTTTTAACCAAATATTTCATAATAAATAGATTAAATGAAATCAAACAAAATCAATAGCAAATAAAATGTAATTTTTTTCATAATTATATGAATCACTGTTAAGAATTTTCAAAAAGGTTTTAAAAAAATATTAACTCTATCTTCTTATTTTAAATCTATAAATTATATATTACTATGATTTTCTTTACAAAATTATTATCAATAGAATATATAAATTTTATTATTTATAAAACTCAAGAATTTCAGTTGGTTTTTGAGGTCGTCATATATAGTTCAATGGACTTTTTTTTTTTTATATAGTGTAATAGCTTTTTTTTTTTGTTATTTAAGTAAACATACAAGGGGTTCTTTACTAAAATAAGGAGATAGGTTGGTTAATTCCTACTAAAAATCATTGATATTCATGTGCTGGCGTGTGTATGCGTGTATAAATAAATCACTAATATTCATGTGTGTGCCTGCATATGTGTTTGTGTGTGTATATAAATAGATATTTTATCTATGTGTGTGCATATATATATATATATATATATATATATATATATATATATATATATATATATATATATATATTACTCATCAAAGATAGAGCCTGATTTTACTTATTAGCTATAAATTATTTTTAAAAAAAGTTGGATGAAAAATTTTTGAATAGACAAAAAATTAGTCAAAATTAACCTAGTTATAATTTTTCCTTTAAATAATTATGTGCTTTATGTTTGATTTCATTTATTTCATTAATTTTTTTCATAAAATATAATTATAAAGTATTAAAATAAAAAAATATTTTTCTTATTTAATATTAAATATGAAGAGTTTAAAAAAATAAATTCATTTCTTCTAAAAAGTAATTTGCTTTCCTCCTTTACAATTTTGGTATCTTTTTTTTTAAACACAAATATAAATAACATATCACTGTTTTATTAATTTACATATAAATGATTTTTTTAAAATATTTTTTGATAAAAAAACAAAGTTAAAAATAAAAAATTTAAAAATTAATTAAAAATAAAAAGGAGTCTAAATTTTAAAATTTTAATGTATAAAAAAATTATAATTACATTTTTTCTCTTTATTTTCTTACGATTCAAATAAAAGAAAATTTTAAAATTTGAAATTTTCTTTCATTTTCCTTTCCCCCATCTTACACGGGGCGAGGAAGTAAAGAAAGCAGCTCATACCACATTGCTTTGATATCCTGAAAACACAAAATTTAATGAGTCGAAAACTGTGGATCACTGTCCATAATAGTATCCTTTTTACTCCCAAATTAAATAAAATCGACAAATGTAAGAAATGAATTTTAATTAAAATTTGGAAGTAATTTAAATATTAATAACTAACTTTTAATTATTTTCAATTAATATATTAAAATATTTTTTCAAAACCAACTTTACAATCAAAATTGGTTTTAAATTAAAAATTGAAAATAAAAAATTTTGGTTTCTAAGATAATATTTATATATTATAAAATATGAAATATTAATTTATAATCATTTTTAAATTAATTATTCACAATGAATTATATTCAAAATTAGTATTTATATACAAAATAATTTTAACAATATTTCATCTTTTGTTTCATACCAGTCACATTGTGGTAATTAAAAAATTGCATATATTACAAAAAAGTTCTCAAGATAAAATGAAATGAAATGAAATGGGATTTTTTTTAAGTTATTATATATAAGAATTAATTTTGAATATAATTATTAAAAATATTAATTTGAAAAATAATTCTAAATTAATATTTTATATTTAGTAATCTTTAAATATTAACATGAGAAGCAAAAAACTATCACTTCTAGCTCATAATTTAAAATTAGTTTTAAATGCAATTTTAATTACAAAAGTTAATTTTTATGCAATGAAGCACATTAAAAAAAAAAAGAAAAAGCAGAAACCCCATCTCATTCAGGATTTGGAAGAAGAGATGATGAAAGGAGTTTTTTACTCAATTTATATAATTTGAATGTTCAATTGTATATTTTAAAACATTATAAACTTTTTGTACATGAGATATAATATAGAGGATTATATGAAGAAGGTGTCAAAGGACAAACATTTTTCCTATTAATTGTAGTATAAAAGGACCTCAAACGGAAACAATTTACATAAAGTAAGAAGACCAAACTATAGAGAGAGAGAGAGAGAGAGAGAGAGAGATTGAGAGAGAGAGAAATGAAAGGAAAAAATAAAAAATAAAAAAAGTTAGTTAAAAAGACCAAAGGGGAAATAACATCTAAAATAAGTAACAATTGTGATTTTGCTGCGTGACACCATTCTATACATACTAGCTCGTGATTACCATTGTGTATTGTAAATAAATTGTGCAAAAGAATCCTCCATAAGGATAATATGTAATGATTAACGAGAATGTTGAGTCATATTTGAAAAATATAATAAAAATTTAAAAGTTAATTTTTTTTCATATATCAAATTTTATATTTTTTTTAACATTCAATCTAATGATTCATAACTCACCAACAAAATTAATTTATATATGCATTAAGTTTTATTCAATATATGATAACATTGGTTGACCTAAAAAAATCTAATAAAAAAATCAAAGAGATCTAGAAAGCTAATAAAATCTATAAATTGTATATAAGAACCATCCGGAAAAGATAAATATATAATGAGGAGTCATATTTGAAAAATATAATAAAATTTAAAAAATAAGTTTTTATAGTTTTACTATGTATGAAATCTTATTATTCATATTGAATCTTACAATTTTTTTTTTTAAAATTCAATTTAATACCTTATATAACTCATCAATAAGGCTAATTCATGCTTACATTAAGTTTTACTTAATATATGATGCAATTTGTCAATCTAAAAAAATTAATTAAAAAATCGAAGAGATTTAGAAACTTAATAAAATCTATAAATAATTTAATATTATTTTTTATAATTACAACCCGCATATGAAAAAATAATTTATCAAAAATACTGTTATCATTTGTAACAAAGAAATTACCTATCAATGAAATTAAGTATTAATTAATTTCCAACAAAATTGTTATCTTATTATGATTATATATTTTGACATAATACTGGTACAAAGAGCACTTTTAAGGAGAAATCTTATCTTATTAAGATTATATACTTTGACAAATCTAGATACGGTGAGATAAATACGGTGAGATTGGAAAAGGCAAAAAGTACTCGATGTAAACTTGCCCTTAATCAATTTTATATAGTTATTTTGATATTAGTAACTGTCTTAATTGTTAAGGAGAATCTAGTACATTTACGATCTTTCTGACTTACAAAAAAAAATCATATTTCATAGTTACCTAAAAAACATAGAATTTTACAATTTGGATCAATAAAATATTCCGTTTGGCAAAAGCCTTTAACTTAACTAATATTTAATATTTTTCTTAAAAATTTTATATCTTTTACTATATCAAAAATTTAATCGTTGATTTTTTATATTTATGTATCTATTAATTTAATTATTCCTAATATTGAAAAAAAAAGGAAAGACTCCATTTGTTTTGATGGAATTTTTATTAATTTAATAAATAATATTTTATTTATTTAATATTAAATATGAAGAGTTCAGATAAAATAATTTCCTCAACCTAAAAAAAGAAATTTACTTTCTCTTATTAATATATTTTTAAGTATATTTTATTAACCATTAATAAAAGTAATATGTAACATTTTCACTTTATATATATGATATTTTTTTAAAATAAATGCTTCCTAACAGAACAAATAAAATTGAAAAATCTAATTCTATTTCCATTTTTTTGCATTTGATTTATGCTCCTTTCAAAATTATTTATTGTTAACAATAATTAGTATGACAAATGTCATGAACATTGAATATAACATTACCAAGTAGGTGCTCATGTGTTGCACAGATGAATATTTATTATTATAATTATAATTATATATTAATCGTTTATAAAGAGGACTAGATAAAAATTTGATTAATATATAACTAACAACTCTAAGAAAAAAAGTTATTTATCCACTAATTTTGCTTAATATTTAAGTAATCAATTTTGGATTTAAATATTATATAAATTTAATACTATTTTTTAATATAATTATTATTATCATTAATATTAATATTTAATATCATAATTTACAATAAGAATAAATTTTTTGTAATGATAATATATTTTTTATCTATCATGTTATAATATAAAATAAAATTTTAAAAGTAATAATTTTATATTACAAACAAATATTTATTCTTATAATATAATATTATAATTGTATATTAATTATTAATAAAGAAGATTAGATGAAAACTTGATTAATATATAGCCAAAGAATCTTAAAAAAAATAATTTCTCCAACTTTAAGATTTGAAAAGAAAGGTATTAATAAAATAAAAACTAAAAAAATTTAAGGAGAAAAATCATCTCACGACTAATTTTACTTAATATTTAAGTAGGTATAATTGATTTTAAATTTATTTTACTAGAGAAATTAACTTTGAATTTAAACATTGTTTTAATTAGATATTATTTTTTAAGATAATTATTTTTATTAATATTAATATTAATAATATAATTTATGATAAGAATATATTTTTTAATGATAATATATTTTTATTTACTTTGTTACAACATAAAATAAACTTTTGAAAATAATAATTTTATATTACAAATAACTCAATAAAATGTACAAATTATAACACATATCGACCAAAATTCAATATTTTGATATCAAATATGTTATTTTTTTCAATCTATATAAAAGAGAGATATCGCTTTTGACTAGAAAATATTAATGATCGACTTATATCTAATATTTTCTAAAAATTGCATTATAATAAAATTCCTTTTCCTAAAGACGATCATAGATATAAAATAATAAACAAATAAAAAATATGCAGTAGATAATGAATTCTTAAAAGTAAAATTAACGATCATTTAATTGGAATTTAAAAAAATATTTTAAGAATATAAAAAAAAGGTGAGAGAAATAATATAATTATTTAAGAATATAATACAAAAAAATAATTAATTAGATTGTAAAATAAAAAATATATATTTGTAATTATTATAGTGAGAATCTACTAAATGAATATGTATTATCAAGGCATTTAGTGATGAAGGTTATTCGATATCAAATTTCAACACTTTCTTTGATGGGTGCAAGTGTGATTACTTATTTGTGTATGCAAAGGGTGATTTTATTAAATTAAAATAAAAAATACATTATAAATGAACGTTTGCAAACTTTAGATTGGATGTAAAATGAGATGAAAATAAGGATAAATTTTTTTAATCAAATCAAACAAAGATAAAAAAATAAAAAATTTTCAAATAAAATCATATGAAAATAGAGATAAAATAACTTTCAATTTTTAAAATAGAAAATGTTATATTTACTAATCTCAATACTTTTATACAAATTTAAGGTAATAAAAAATAACTTATTCATATATATTATTAATTGTAAATTTATAAATTTTATAATTGATAGTCCATCTATTCATATGACAGTTCCTCTCTTTTCGTAATTTCATTTGAAATTATGTTTTTTCTATTAAATAATGTCAAATGATAAAAAATTTTATCTAATAAAATAAATTATATAAACTATATAAAAATATATGCTTTTGTAGTTTTACGCATAAAGACTGCATTAAATTAATAAGAACTAATTAAGTTAGAAATTTTAATCTTAAAAGCAAAAATCTAATGAAATAAAATATTCATAACCAAAAAAGAACACACAATAAATGAAATGTGTAATTAACAGCTTTATATTTATTACTTATTATTGATAATTAATAAATATAAGAAAATTAATTTTTCTTTCATGGTTTGGCCCCATGACACACAATAAATAAGTTAATTTATAATTTATTAACTTGATTAATAAGTTATAAATTAATTTTTAGAAATGTTTCATGTACTCACTTATCTAGAAAAAATAAATTATTTAATAAGCTAACTTAAATAATTTGTAATTTCTAAACTATTATATTTTCAATTGTCTTAAATTTATCTTTATTTTTTTATTAATTTATAAACCATGCCTTCCATAATGTAAACTTAATTTTTTTATTTTAATGTAATTATATCTTAATTTTAAATTATAAATATTTAAAAATATGCATATAAATAAATATAGGAGTTCATAAAATATAATTAATTAAATATTAGATATTATATTTTCATTTTAAATATTTTAGTTGCTTTGATATAATTTAACCTTCAGGTAAATACAAATTGCTTTAATTTATATATTTATTTTTATTAATATATCATTTTATATCTTTTTGTAATTTTAACTAATTCAATAATTAATCTTATAAAATATTTACTACACAATCGATTAACTTATGAACTATTAGTTATCAATTATTAATTAGTTTATAAGTTATTAGTTAACTTATCAATTATTTGCAAAGCTCAATTTCCTACAAGTAACTAAAAAATTAATTAATAGTTAATAAATTAATTAATAACTGATAAATTAGTTAATAATTAATAAGTTAACTAATTATTTAAGAATATATTGTTATAAAAAATATATAATTAAAATAATTTATATTTATATAAATATCAAATTACATTAATATAATTAATATGTTTAAAAATAAAAATATAATATCCAATATATGATTAATTATATTTTATAAATTTGTATATTTATTTATTTACATAGTTTTTATTTTATTATTTATAAGGAGATCATAATTAGTTGTAATTGTAATTATATAATTATATTTTATAATATTATATATTTATTTACATACATATTTTTATATATTTATAGTTTAAAATTAAGATATAATTATGATAAAATTAAATTAATTATATTTTATGAAAAATAATATTTATATTTATGTTATGAAGAGTATAAGTTGTAAATTAATAAAAAGAATAAGGATAGATTTTAAAAAAAAATTGAAAAAGTGGTAATTTATAAGTTATAATTTATTTAAGATAACTTATCAAATTAAAACTTTTTTGTTAATAGGTTAGTACACAAAACGTCTCTAAAGATTAACTTATACTTATTGACTACATCAATAAGTTTTAAATTAATTTATTTATTATACAAAATAAAACTTTTATCTTTTTAGAGAAGAAATAATAGATTGACTTTTCATTTAAAAAATGTCAAATTAAAAAGAAATGACAAATTGATATAGAGTGAATAATAAGGATAATACTTATTATAATAAATAAGAAATATTATAATTAATAAATAATATAGAAATTGAACCCCGAAGTAGTATTCGTACTCTTTGATCGCTGAACATTAGGAATAAGGGTTGGACTGGATTGGAAGATGCAAAAAAATTGATGGGTATGTTTATTCGCCATTTTAAAAATAATTTTTATTTTTATATTTTTAACAATAAAAATTTTATTTAATAATTATTTTTATAATTTATTTTTATAAATTATAATTTTAAATATATAATTAAAATAAAATAAAAATATTTTTTATTTTTTATTTTTAATATCAATTTTATAAAAAATATTTTTATATTATTAACCACCTTTAATTATTTATTTGCCTCAAATTCAGACATAATCTTTGAAGATAATTTTTAAAATAAAAACATATTCAAACGTACCTAGCTGTTATGTTTTGTCTTTCAAGGAATGAAAGAATAATCAAGCGATACAAAAATTTAAAAACTGCGGTTTTAGTCCTAAAATTGGACTCAAGGAATGAAAGAATAATCAAGCGATACAAAAATTTAAAAACTGTGGTTTTAGTCCGAAAATTGGAATAAAATTGATTGATTATAAGCCTTCTTATTTTGGGCGTTTTACTGAAAATAATTTTCAGATTTTTTATCATCTTCATCTCAAATTGACACGAACTTTTTTACAACTTTATCGTAGTTTTTAATGCAGAAATTAACAATTCCTAACCTAATTAGATAAATTCCAAATGAGGTACAAAAAAATGTGAATATAAAAAGAAAAATTTTACCAAGCACTAGTCAAGAAGATAATAAATGTATGGGAAAATTACTTACTATACAGTCATGATTTTGTTCTTTTTCATTTAATTAACTTGTAGTTTTAATTACTGCAATTCATTTTCCTATACTTTTAATTGTTGACATTTTATCCTTCTAAATTATTTTTATTTCAAATTCAATGGAAAATTCACCTATATTATATATGATTTTTATTTTTTTGAATCTTGACATAATCTAATATTCACTCAAAATTAACTCACCACAGAAGGTTTAATCTATTGAAAAATTTTCTTCTACAATTTAGTTCACAATTATTAAACGATAAATAGAATTTTTTGTGATAAATTAATTCTGCATAAACATCAAATTTGAGAATATGTGAGTTTTTTTTATTAAATTTTAGATAAAAATAATTTAGGTGAGTAGTGTTAATAATAGAAGATACACGTGAATGATTGACAATGCCAAAAATCATATATAAATAAACTAAAAAACGTTGAAAATATGAATGAATAAAGTGTATTTTTTTCGAAAATTTAAAACTAATTTTTAAGTAAAAAGAGGGAGAAGGTAAATTTGTGATCAAAGTATCGATTTGCACGAATCTATTAATTGGTGTAATTTTTTTTTGTTTGAAAAATGATCAAACTAAAAAATATCCAATTTTGAATATCGAAGAGTGCATAATTAATCCAAACAAAATTTAAAGATTAAAATTGAAATTTTGAACAAAAATTAAATAATAAAAAATTATATTTTCAATTCAGGCAAAAAAAATGAATGTAATTGTGAGAAATTTACTGGATAATAATTTTAGTAAAACTAAAGTGTTTAATTAGTGTTGTGAGTAAAGTTGTCAAATCAGGTAAATTTGACCTTACTAAATTAATTTAATAGATAAAAATTGTATATCTAATCAATCCTAGATTAGATTACATTTTTATCAATTTGAACTAAGTTGAATTGTTACAATCCCAATTTCAATTCTAATTTTAGTTTCAATCGTAATTCCGGTCTTAATTCCAATTACAAGTCAACTATTATTAAATGATCTGGTGCAAATTTTATAATTCATTATGTATTACTAATATATTATTTATTTTTATTATTAATTTTACATTATTAGTTAATAAAAATTAATTATTATTATCGTTATTATTGAATATAATTAAAATAGTAAAAATAAATCAAGGCCCAACAAGTTTAAATATGGAAAACCCTGGATTAGAAAAGTAATTAAAAATCACAAGTTTAATTCAAAAGAATTTGAATATTAATTAAAATCAATAAATATATTTTATTAACTAAATTCATAACATATATATGAATATATTATTATTTTATTATACTAATAATAATTTATTACTCTAGTTAATATATTTATTTAATTATAGTAATTATTTTATGTATATTTACTTATAATAATTATTTTATGGAATTATTTTTATTAATTTTATAATTTATGATGATAAATTTAATTTCTAAAATAATTTTTATTATTTTTTAATTTTAATATAATTATTTATTTTAATAAATTTATGTAATATATATGTTGATAATGTTAAATATATAAATTTATTAATCTTAATATTAAAAATTATTTAATATTATTTATATATAATTTTAATATGTTAAAATTATAATTATAATCTTAATATACATAAATATATATAATAAATTAATTATTTATCATTATCAAACTAATAAATTAATTTTACAATTTAATAAATTAACATTTATCAATTCTTTTATTAAATTTGATTAACCAGTCTTCTCGCTCTTAATGGATCAAGTTATTATTATCAATTTCCGCACCCATACGAATTACAATATTAAATCAGATAAAATTATTTCATGCGCAAACTGAACCTTCATCATTCATCGGCGTCAGTCCAAGATGCTTTATCTTTTCTATCTCTTCTTCCATCTTTTTCCAAACACGTGAAGACTTGACTTGCTTTCTTATCCCACATATACTGTCAGATGGGGAATTGATGTCAGTCTTTCGAAAATCACCACCACTTCCCCGGAAAGCTCTTGATCTCTTGTACCAAAGGGCCAAAACCTTTCAATGGCAGCCTCTTCATCAAATTCTCGTAATTCAAACCCAGCTCGGTCATGGAAATATCATGTTTTTGTGAGTTTTAGGGGTGAAGACACTCGCCTCAATTTCACAGATCACTTGTATGCTGCTCTCTGGAGAAAGGGAATCATAACTTTCAGAGATGACGAACAACTTGAAAGGGGAGAAGTTATCAGACATGAACTCTTGCAAGCAATTGAACAATCTCTATGTTCAATTGTTGTTCTCTCCAAAAACTATGCTTCTTCGGGTTGGTGTTTGGACGAACTTCAAAAGATTCTGGAATGTAGGAAAGTTTTGGGCAGAGGGGTTTTGCCTATCTTTCATGGTGTAGATCCGTCTGATGTACGAAATCAAACAGGGAGTTTCGCCGGAGCTTTCAGAAAACATGAGGAAAATTTTCGTGATGACAATGCAAAAGTTCAAAGGTGGAGAGATGCTTTGTGGGAAATTGCCAATTTAGCTGGTTATGACTCCAAAAATCAGTAAGTCCCTTGGTACATCAAAAGAGATTGCGTCAAAATTTGTTTTTTATCCTTTTTCTTTGCACAAGATGATTTATTTTTTGAACTATAAAATTAATTAAATAACAGAAAAAATATAAACGGTTGGATAATATTATCAAAAAGTTATTATAAATTACAGTAATGCCATATATAGTTCTTTTATGTTTGCGTGTGTTTAATAATATAATAGATTTAGTGTATGTTTGAAACAAATGTATATTAAGGAAATAAGAACAAAAAAAGTTCCGATTATTTGATCAATGAGAAGTCATGACCATATCAATAGAGATTGGACCTGCTTCTTTATTAATGAAATTTGATTTTTTTTCCCCCAAAACATTCTGATAAGATGATATATTTTCTTGAACCCAAAATATTCTGGTCATTTGGTTAGAAGATGATGTATTTTGTTGAACCCAAAATATCTGCTCATTTGGTTAGAAAAATCAACTTATGAGCAAGTAGTTGATCATGTTCAAAATTGATTGAGTACTAATTTGTTATTTTGATAATTTTTTTGTCCTTTATTGGTTAATCATAATAATGTTCTTTAATTTCATTCAGGCATGAAACAAAATTCATTGAAGAAATTATCAGAGTATTGTGGACAAAGTTAAAACCAAACTTACCTTCTTATTTTGATGATGGATTAGTTGGAATTGATGCAAAGTTAGAAAATATATATCAAATTTTGGAGTTTGGGTCAGCTGAGGTTCGCTTCGTGGGAATATGGGGCATGGGCGGGATTGGGAAGACTACTCTTGCTAAACTTGTCTTTAACAAATTTCGTAACCATTTTGATATTAGTTGTTGCCTTGAAAATGTTAGAGAGAAATCTGTTATAGCAGATGGTTTGCTTAGCTTGCAACTAAAGCTTCTTTCAAGTTTAGAAATTAAAAACTTGGAAATTGGTGATTTGGACCAAGGAAAGGCACTAATAAAACACCTTTTGTCCCAAAGAAAAGTTCTCCTTCTCCTTGATGATTTAAATGACATAAGCCAACTAGAGAATCTGGCTGGAAAGCAAGATTGGTTTAGTCAAGGGAGCAGAATTATAGTAACAACTAGAGATAAACGCTTACTAGAATTACATGATGCATTATTTAGCAAGTATGAGATTGGAGTCTTGAATACAGAGGAATCCCTTGAGCTCTTTTGTCGAAAAGCTTTCAAAAGAAATCGACCCAAGAAAGGATATGAAGAGTTGTTTGAAGATTTAGTTCAATATTGTCAACATCTTCCATTGGCACTTATAGTGTTGGGTTCACATTTTTGTGGAATAGATGTTTCCATATGGGAAGATGCTTTTGGAAAAATAAAAAAAGACCCACCAAAATGTATTTTGGACACATTGAGGATAAGCTTTGAAGGATTGGACAAATATGAAAAAAATATATTTTTGGATATTGCATGTTTTTTCAAGGGTTGGCCCATTGATCGAGTGATGCAAATATTAGAAATATGTGGCTTTTATCCTAAAATTGGAATTGAAACTCTTGTTAAAAAATCACTTTTAACATATAATGGTATGACTTTTGAGATGCATGATTTGGTTCAAGAAATGGGTAGGAATATTGTTATCCAAAAATCTGATGATGAAATATGCAAGCAAAGTAGATTGTGGATTACCAAAGATGTTGATGAAGTTTTGAAAAAATATATGGTGAGTGATTTTTTTTTCTAGATAAAATTGCAATATATGCATTCCTTATGCATTGTATTAATTATGATATTCTTCATATTTTGTCTTATAAATGATACTTAACTAATTAATTGCTCTTATTTATTAGGGAACTGAGTTCATTCAAGGTATAGTGTGTAGCATGGGTGACTATGAAACATGTTGGGGTCCTGAAGCCTTCTCAAAGATGTATAATCTTAGAGTACTCATCATATCTCATGGCTTGCATTTGCAACTTCCTAATGGTCTTAGATGTCTTTCCAATTCTTTAAAAGTTCTCGAATGGGGTGAATGTTCGTTGCAATCATTGCCACTTGGTGTGAAATTGGAGAATCTTGTGGAGTTAAAACTACATGGGAGTAAAATCAAACAATTGTGGAATGAAAGTCAGGTAAGACAATTTTGTTATTAGATTTTGTACATTTAACTTGTTATTAGTACATATTCTTTGAAACTAATGATACACTTTTTTCGCTTTGTCCTTTTAGGAATTTGAAAAATTGAAGTTCATTGATTTAAGTTATTCTAAAGATCTCATTCGTACTTTAAATTTTTCTGGAGTTCCCAATTTAGAAAGTTTGATTCTTAAAGGTTGTTCAAGCCTTGTTAAGATTTATCAGTCTATTGGACAACTCAAGAAGCTTGTTGTTCTTAATTTGGAAGACTGCATAAATCTTAAATATCTTCCAGATTTTTCTGGAATTCCCAATTTAGAAAGTTTGATTTTTAAAGGTTGTTCAAGCCTTGTTAAGATTCATCAATCAGTTGGACAACTCAAGAAGCTTGTTGTTCTTAATTTGAAAGACTGCAAAAATGTTAAATATCTTCCAAGTAAAATGGAAACGAGGTGTCTGAAGGATTTGAATCTTTGTGGATGCTCAAAAGTTCAAAAGCTTCTTGAGTTTTTGGAGAATATCAAAGAAAATAAATCTATGGAGACACTTGACTTGAGTGAAACTGCTATAACTGAAGTGCCTTCATTCATTTGTGAATTCCAAAAATTGAAATACTTTTCGGTCCGAGGATGCACGGGGCCAATATCAAAGCCATGGTGGAAGTTTTGGGGGTATTCATTTTCAACGGGCTTTGAGCTGCCTTCTCTATCAGGTTTGTGCATGTTAAGGGAATTAGATGCAAGTTATTGCAATCTCAATGATGAATCAATTCCTGATCTCAGTTGCTTGTCATCATTGGAAAGACTAGATCTTAGTGGGAACAAGTTTGTTAGTCTACCTCCTGGCTGTATATCTGATCTTACTCGTCTTTGGCGTCTGGTTGTAACTGATTGTCGGAAGCTTCAATCGTTGCCTATGTTTCCACCATCTCTAGAAATAGTACGTTTTGAAAATTACGGTCCAATTGAAGTTTTGCCAGAGACGCAAATATGGAAGTTGTTGATATCTACTGAGGTACGTATGTCTACCCTTAACGTCTCTGTCTTTCCTATTCTAACTGTTTCAATTTTATTTACGGCAATCATTTTTATCGGATTTGAACTATTGCAAGTATAATATTACTTATTTTTTGAGATAGTAATATATAATTCATTTTATTATAAAATTTTTAAAATATTTTAAAATAAGTTAAAATTTTAATTTTGAAATTGCTAATTGAACTAATTAATTATATATTTTTATAAAAATATTTGAAATTAAAATTAAACTTATTTATTTGCATTTTGTTAGTATATTTATATTGATTTTTCAGTGTTATATATCAAATTACATGAGAGGTTGCTAACATCCACATTTATTCTTTTATTTAAATGAAAAAATTATGTTACAAATTTAAAATAATAAAATAACAAAGGATATTAAAGTTAATTTGTCACCATTATAAAAAAATTTAATTAATGAGTGCATTTATTATGGAAGAAAGAATGAATAATTAAAGTTGATTTAAACATTTGAAATTATTATTTTTCTATTTAAATTACTTAAATATTCTTTATTATTTTATTATCATTAAATTAATGATATAATTTTTTCATTTAAAGTAAAGGTTATTAACCTCCACATATGAATGTAGAAATTAGCAATCCATTGGAAATATATTAAGTGAGAGGAGTATTTTTATATAAGAGTGGGAGAAGTAAATCATGACTATCAAATCTAGAATTTAAAAGTTATGATTAAAACATAAAATAATTTCACTTTTTTAATTGATTATATAACTATTTTAAGTGGTAACATGATTTTCATTAATATTTTAATCCTAACTATCAATGCAAGATTGATGATCACTATTTACTTTTCTTATTTCTCATATGAAAATACTTATCTCACTTGATGTATTCCATATATATATATATATATATATATATATATATATATAGAGAGAGAGAGAGAGAGAGAGAGAGAGAGAGAGAGAGAGAATTTTATCAAATTTTTATATTTCATGCATTATTTCTCTTTCTTTATTTACTTCATTTCATCTTTTTTTGATTCATTTTTAATATTTATAATTTCGACACCAAAATTATTGGGAAAAAATACAAAATACCTCATTCAACTTTAGAATAATTAGATTTTGTCTCCTTTGTCTTTGGAAACTTGAAAATTACTTCTTTAAATTTTATAAAATTTGGAATTAATATCATTATTAACTTAATTAACTATTTTATTAAATTATATTATTTTTAATAAATTTTTCAAACAAGAATTATAATATTATATCATATTAGTTTATTACATTATTTTATTAATATAATTTTGTAACTGATTTTTTAATTAAAACTCTATATATTTAATTTATTATCTATTAATTATATAATATATAAATTATTTAAAAAAATAATAAAATAAATAACATATTACAATATTGTAATTTTTATTTAAAAAGACTATAAAGCATTTAGGAGAGATTTTATTAAATTTTTTCAATCTTATTAGTGATATATATATACATACATATGGTGTGGATCAATTGGCATTACTTTAAATTTACATCATTTATACTAAATTTACACTATTTATTTGACCTTTATCTAATGATTACAATATATTTATATTAATGTCTGCTCACTAACTTTAATTTTAATGATGAGAGAAAATTGATGTAAAACTTACTTAGTTGCTTTCTCTCTCTTATGCTATTTTCTCTTCTTGCACTATTTTAAATTATCCCAAGAAAATGTTTTAATTTCAAATATCTATATTTAGAATCAATATAATTTTTTACATATTAATAATTAAAAATATTTTAATATATGATAAATTTAAAGAGAATATCCCTTGAAATCTTATTAGAATATGGTTACCAATTTAAAATTATTTTGCATGCCGGATTTTTCTTGCATGGTATAAAACTTATTGCACTTTTTTTGTGGAAAAATTGCTATCTTTATTTTATTAATATTACTATGTTAATAGTTTTCTTCTGATTTTTGTACCATGTAAAGTTTATATCAATTTTTCAACTTTAAATTTAAATTAGATTCATAATATATAACAAATAGTCATTGCAATTTTAATTTCTATAAATAAAAAATTCATATCAATTGCCTTTTCTAATATAAAATAAAAATGAAAATTATTAGTATAATAATTAAATTAGATTATTATTTTCATATTTATCATTAATTAAATTAAAACATTTATTCATTGATAATGAAATAAATGAAAACTAATCATAAACTCTTGTAATTTAAAATAGTTTAATGTGATAGTTTAAAATTAATCCTCGTAAAATTAGAGAGGAGAGAGAAAATATTATAAGAGAGAGAACGCAATTAAGTCTCATATTAATTCTCTCTTAATATTAAAGCTAGTAGGTGGATATTAATATGAATGCATTATAGCCATCAAAAGAAGATCAAATGAATGGTATAAATTTGGTGTAAGTGGTGCAAATTTAAAGTGGTGTCAATTAATTTTCACTCATGTATATAATATAATGCACACATACTTGAAAACACATGTAGTAGAGTTTTCAATTGTTGGAAAAAGATTAGCTATTATTATTATTTATATCATAACTAAATTTATGATTTTTTACCTATTAAATTGAGGAATAAAATTTTTTATTTGAAATATTTTTTTAAAAAAATAAATTCAAATGTTTTAAGGAATGTACATGCATGCAAATTTTTTAAGGATTGTTTATAATTTAATTAATTTAAAAAATACTCTATACTAAGTAAAAGTATATTTGCACACAATTATTAAATTCTTTAAATATAAATTCCTTTAATGTTGTCATTAAATTTTATAAAAACCAAATTATTATTGAAGAATGTAATAATTATTAAATCTATCCTTTATTGTAATATTTAGGAGAATAAAAATTAATATATTTGACAATATACTTGTTATAGTGATATTATTTGTAAATAAAATTGAATTTATATTTTAGATATATTAATTCAATGATGGAAAAATTGGATATTTATTTTGTTTATAAAGACGAACTATAAAATATTTTTCCTAAATGAAGAAATATTTTGCAATATAAAATTTAACCAATTTCATAACACCATGAATTATACGAGAATAATTAAATTTATTAATCAAAGTCTACTATTATTTCTGAATGCAAACAAATAATTTTTAAAATAAATACATAAAATTTACATTAGATGATGAAATGGAAAAATATGTAATAAAATGTTGTTTGCATTTATTCCACGAATTCTCGTGAATAAATAGAATACCCATAATTTTTTATCTCATATTAATTGTTATCATCAATACAATTTTAATAAGATAAAAAAAATAAAAAAAACATTTACAGAATTGTGACATTAAATTAATGCTTTTATTCATTTATTTGACAAACACAATTTCATTGATATTTTTATTTTACAATTTATATAAGTATTTTTATAAATTTTTTATTATTTTTATTTTATAAAATAATTTTTTAATAGTACATATGTATCTACTAAAGTCACATAGTCTAAAAATTCATTATTATCAAAATTTAATAGAAATTAAAAATTTTATAATAATATAATTTAGATAGTATTTATATTCATATTACTTATATAATTTACTATTTAAATGTTAATTAATTTGTTTTTAAATAACTAATTTATTTAGAAATAATTGAGAAAAATAATATACATTGTTTTAAAAAGAATAATTAGGGGTTGTTTATTAGGAATTAAATATATACTTTTAAAAAAAAACCTTTACTAAAAGGTTGTACAGAAATTTTTTTACTGGAAATTGGAGGGAAATCAATTAATTAGAAATTGACGTGTCATAATTAAAGTATAGTAGTTGCTGAAATTATATTATATATATTGGTTGATGGTTGATATATTGATTCTCGCTATTCACAACTCAAATGCTAAAATAACTCTAGTATAGATACAATATTATATATTATTTATTATAAAAATTATTAAGAGAGTAAAATTTTTAATTTATTCAAGTTACTTAACTGCATATTGCACTTTTAATTCTTATTATTTTATATGTTCTATTTTCACTTGCTTCATTACATTTTTTATGTATATTTTTATTATTTGCAACTCAAATGCTAAAATTTTTAAGTAACATAAATGCAATCAAAAATTTTAAAATTTAAAATCATAGACATTTATGTAAATTTTTTCAATTTTTTTGAATAATATCAGCGATGCCAATTTCAATTTCACAAGAAACAGAAAAAGGAAATGATGAGTGCCAACCACCTAATCGTTATACAGGATCTATTTTATAATTTTCAGTTGTTTGCTTCAAAACTTCTTTTATTAGGCAGTCCGGTCTCCCTATTGTTATTCATTAGTTGCATGTGACGCAACAAATTTTGTTATTTGCACCATAGAATCGTCCTTTATTTAATATCTAAAGGTGTGTCCAACGTGGGTGGACCTGTTCCACTCAACACTTTACAACTTTATTTTTATTATGTTGATTCTATAATATATGTAAATAAAAGTTTTCAACTAATTTAAAAGTTTTCAACTAAGTTACCTTGTTGCCTAGACCCATGAAATTGTTTTGAATCAGGTTTTAAAATTATTATATTGAAGGACACATTAATGAAATAAAATATCACTATTATGTTTTTGTATAAAAGGTCAGGTTAATATATTATCTTAGATTACAAAACTTATTAAGTATCACATAACATTGTGTTTTAATTTATGTCATAGATAAAAGATTAAGTGCTCAAAATTGAGACACTCTCACAATTGATCATTAGTTTCAAAAAATTAATTTTATCTCTTAAAATTATTTATACATTACGTATAGGCGAAATATATAAGTTTCACATTTTTTTATGGTGATGTCTTCCATGCCTGGGTGAAAGTATGGGTATTCATGCCTATACCATTTGATAAATGAAATGCAGCCATGTGGCATAGATAAACTTGGAGAGTCAAGTTTTCCTGATTTGTGCTTCTTTTCCCATAAAATGAAGAAATTGTACAATGACCCTTAATGAGCTTTTTAGAGAATTGGGTCAACGGAGGCTTCAAGACGTGAAAGCTCGGATTGGAGGCGTTGGAAAAAAGATTAAAACAGAAAGAATAAAATAATATATAATACTACAGTGAATTTATCATTTTTAATAATTTTTCAATTAATAAGTATATTTATTATGGTAATAAAAAAGAGTAAGTGAGGTTGATTTAATATTTTAAATTAATATTTTTTACTAAAATTATTAAAAATTTCTTTTATTATTTATTATTATTAAATTAATAATATAAAATTTTCATCTATATGAAAGGGTACAAATTTCTAACTTTTATATAGTATTTACAAAATGACCTCACATTTTTTTGGAATTTTTGCATAACCCAAATATGAAGAAGAGAGTTAATTGGACCAAATTGTTAGATACATGATATAAAATTTTAATTATTGATGGTTTAAAATTTTCACTCTATATAAAATCATTATCAATTTATGAAAAATTTTGTGGTCAGATAACAATTATATATATTTTTTATGTGACCATTATTATATATTTTTAAAATTTCTTATTTTTATATTTTACAATAATTTTATCGCAAAACCAACAAATTTTTTTATTTATATATTGTGTTAAATATATATTAGGCAATAATATTTGAGTTGTAAAAAAAAATGAAAAAATGCGAAATAGTACATGAAAAGGTATCAAACCTTGAAAAATTTTAATTAATATGTATTTTATTTCATATATAGTATTTAAAAATTAATTTAATTAAATAAAAATTTTAATTATTTGAAACATTTTTACCATAAAAATATCATCTTATAGTAATTTTATGATATTCAATAATATTTAAATTATAAATAGTATAAATAAAAAAGTGAAAAAGAAACGAAAACAATAAAAAAATGGGATAGTGAGGTAGGAAAATTTTAGCCAACACGTCCCAAAAAAAATTCCCCTCCCCCAGAAAAACTGTATCCATAGTATATGTGATGTATGATTAATAAATTGAATGAAATTAGCTATGTAAACAATACCACATGCCCTTAAAAACTAAAACAATTTTTTACAAAACAAGAATTAATAAAACTTTTACAAAAGTTTGATAAAAATGCATTTTAACCTAATTAAAAGCATGCAAGGAATGACAACATGTGAATATATTTTTATTTTAAAATTTAAGGGAAACAAAGAATAGAGGTGGTTTAGAGGAGTAAATAAAAATATTTTATTTAATTATAAAATTAATACAAAATTAAAAAAATCTGAAAGTCACTTCTTTTTTTATTTTTAGGTTATATATTTAAAATTGTAATCTTTCAAATAAATTATTAAACAAAAACTCCTATTTTTAAAATATAAAAATAAATATTTTTTAAAAATAGTAATCAAACAAATATAATATCTCCTAATTTACATTATAAGCTAAGTCTGGTCATCAAAACATGTAAATCCATTGCCCTGTGGTGCCATTAATGAGCAATATAATTAAATTATTTAGTTTAATAGTGTCTGGCTCAAAACTCTATTTAACAATTCCTAATGGGTGAGAAATAGAAATTTTAAACAATTACTTTTAGCAAGTTGCCAATCTTATGAGATCAAAATTCAGCAAAACAAAAAATGACAAGTGGTCAAGGCATGAATGGCTGTCCTTTTGCTAAAGGCACCATAGTCATGGCCTTTTTTGATACATGCTACTGTGAGTGAGTTTTATCTCACTCTTTATTTATTTATTTCAGGATATATTTCTTTTTGACAACATAGGGGTATTAAATTTTTAATAGAAATTATTATTATTATTATTATTATTATTATTATAGCAAATGCACATAAGTCTTGTTATATTTTATGATTTTTTTTTATTTGAATGTCATGTATGTACATGTTTTATTCTGCATTATTTTATGATATGTCTTTTAGGCATTTTATATATTAATGTTTGTCTTGGCCGGCATTCGGGTCTCAGGACCGTTCTTGGCGAGGGAAGGGAGAGAATTGGGCTTTTGCATCTACATCGGCGGATGAATTTCAAGATTCAATCACAGTAGACATTCCAGATTGTTGTCCTTCAAGTAGTTGGTGGGGAATTCTTTTTTGTATCATAGTTGAATCACCGAATAATGCTGGCTTTCTCCAACAAAGACCTTCGGATGGCCTGCGTTGGTGCTTGCAATTTAAGGGAGGAGTAGAATATAGTTGGCCGCTACTGCCATCACGTTATGATGAGGGTTTTAATAACAATCATCAATTTATTATATTCCTTGATTCACGTGGGCTTGTGCTTAGAGGCATTAAAAGGGATGGTTCCAACGGACTTCAATTTCAATTGAAATTTGGTGCTCGGTGTGAGACAGAAAAGTATGAGACCGTACAACAATTAAAAATAAGTAAGTGTGGGTGGCACGTGGTATGGAGCAATGAAATTCTGCAAAAAGAAACAATGAGGGAGCTTGAGAATCTCCCTTCCAGCAATTTCAACCAATCAACACCGTTAGCAATCGATGAATTTCAAGAACAAGAAGCATCTGTCACAAATGATGATCCAAATGCAGAGCATAATCGGATAAAACGGAGGCGAACTTGAATGAAAGATTCCTGGTGACTCTCTCATCTCTTTTACTAATTATGCTACTTATATATACAGTAATAACTTCGGTTTATAGAGTTAATTTTTTTAAAATACTTTTTAATTTCAAAGCCTTACAAAAATGCAATATTTTATAAAAAATATGAATAATATATAGAAGTTTATAACCCCTCTCCCCTCCCCCCCCCAAAAAAAAAAACTGTGTTCGTGAAAGTGCATGTTATCATAATTTTATTTCTTATCAGGCTTCTATTTATAAATAAAAGTGTGAATTAGCATTAAATAATTTTTATCAGGCTTCTATTAATAAATAAAAGTGTGAATTAGCATTAAATAATATTTAGAAAATAACCATAATATTTTTTTTAAAAATTATTAGCTATTAGTATTAGAGGAAAATTATAGTTTATCCACTAATGGGGTATGATCCCAGTTTACTTTGTCTGTGCATAATTCAAAACGTTAAAATTGATTCATCTGTAATTTGAATGATTTGGTTTGATAAATTAAAAGATTCTCTTTCGATTAATAATAGCATCCTCCGTGAATTTTATGTGACCTTAATATTTTAGTATGCATGATTTGTTTTACTATTCTATTTATTTCCCAATTGTAAGATTTTAAAAAATTCGCCAATGCACGGGGCAGTTGAATGTGTTTTTTTTTTATATTTATTTGTCAATTATTTATAAAATTTATTGTTCATTTCAATTTTAAGATAAATTTTAGTAGTTGGATATGTTATTCAAAATTAGTAGAATCTCTTTCCGATCTTATATGAACAGATAAAACAATCTCTTGTTTCTCCCTTTTTTATTATGTTCCTGTGGCCACGTGTTAGCTCATTACAGTTTTAAACATTCATTTTCCCACCTTTTTGTTTCTTTTTCAATTAATAATAATATCTTCTGTGAATTGTATGTGACCTTGATATCTTACTATGCATGGTTAGTTTTACTATTTTATTTATTTCCCAATTGTAAGATTTTAAAAATTCCTAGTTGAATGTGTTTTTTTTTTCAATTTATACTTATTTGTCAATTATTTATAAAATTTATTGTTCATTTCAATTTGAAGATTAAATTTAGTAGTTGGATATGTTATTCAAAATTAGCAGAATCTCTTTCTAATCTTATATCTCTTATAAACAGATAAAGCAAACTCTTGTTTCTCCATTTTTTTATTATATTCCTGTGGCCACGTGTCAGCTCATTAGAGCTTTAAAAATTCATTTTCCCGCCTTTTTGTTTCTACTTTCACTTCCAACTTTTTTACTGTAATGGGCCAATCTATTGGGCTTCCAATTTTTTCTCCGACTGGAATGGCCGACAAATTGGCCCGTCCATGACGCAAGCTATGTTGCACGAAAGCTTAAACGGCAAAGCTTTCCTGTTTTTTTTATTTATTTTTTAGCAAATTCGTATACAACTATCTTCTTTTCATTTCTTCTGTAAAATATTATTTTTATTCATATTATTTTACAACTCAAAATGTAATATAATATATTTTATTTTTAATATAAAAACATTTCTAGAAAATTAGTTATTAATTTAATTAAATTATACTTAACTATATATTTATTTTTAACTCTCATATTTTTTTTCATATTTACTCATATTATTAAAAAATTCAGATGTTAATATTATTGAATAGTACAGATATAATATTATATATTTTTACTTTAATTATAAAAATATTTAAAATAAGTTGAAGATTAATTTAATTGGTTATATTTAATTATGTACTTTTTTTTAATTCTTATATTATTTTATAACTCACTCATTATTTCTCTTTTTTAGTTACTTTATTTTATTAGATGTTTATCATTTTTCTTTTTTTATGTGAATTACTATTATTTATAACTTAGATATTAATATTTTAAAGTAATATATGCATATCACATGATGTGTTTAGTTTTATTATAAAAATATTTTAAATAAATTAAAATTTTAATATACAAAGTACTAATTGAAATAATCAATCACAAATACTATTAATTAATAAATTATTTTAAAAATTGGAATCAAACTCATTTATTTAATTTTTATAAATATCTTCTTACTATCAATTTTTAAATGTTATATTTTAAATTTAATATATATTAATTGAGATTTTATCAAAATTGTACTTTTTTTAGATACTTAAATATATATTTTTTTTGTAAATTTTTACCTTTATTATTTATAATCCAAAAGTTATACTATCATTGATTAGTGTAGATATAATATAATAAATTTTATTTTTATTATCAAATTATTTTAAATAACTTATATATTTATTTTAATTGAACTATAAAATTATATATTCTATTTCTAACTCTATAAGAATCACATCCACATTTTTTTATTTGCTTAATCACATGTTTTATTTTGTTTCTTTTTATATTATTAATCCCTTTTAAACACTAATATCATTAAGAATTGAACATACAATATGATATATTTTATTTTATTTTTATCATTCATTAATGGTGAAAAATATTTTAAACTATCTAGAATTCTCCGTACACCAATATTATTAAGTAGTATAGATAAAATATGATATATTTAATTTTTATTATAAAAATATTTTAAATAAATTAAAATTTTGATATAATTAATTTGTTTAAGTGCATATTATATTTTTAATTGTATATTTGTCAATATAATTTAACGTATATAATTTAACATATTATAATTAACGTATATTAATTTTTTATTTTTATTACATACTATTTATAATTTAAACGTATTAAGTATAATATTCTGCTTTATAAACTATTTTTAATAATACAACATTAAAATATAAGGTGTAAAAATAAAAAAGTTTAGTATTATAGTTGAACCGCCGAATAATGTTGGCCTACTTATAAAAAACAGACTTTTGCGTGGTTTGCGCGGGAGCTTGCAATTTATGCATTTGTCGCATAGTTGGCCGTTACATTATGATGAGGATTTTAATCGAAATCAACAATTTATTTTATGTGCAACACAATCACAGATGATGGCCTGCTTGGAGAACACGCACGGAATTTAAATATAAGTGTGGGTGGCATGTGTTATGTGGCAGTGGCAAAGAAGTTCTGCAGAAAGCAACAATGAGTAAGTTTAAGAAAGTCCCTTCCAATTCCAAGCCTTCCAGCAATATTAGCCAATCAACACCAATAGCAATCAAAGATGGGAAACAATGGGATCATGAATTTGAAGGACAAGATGCATTTGCCTCAAATGACGATTGAAATCCAGAGCACAATTATATACAACGATGAAGAACTGGAGTAAAAGATTACTGGTGAATCCTCCATCTGTCTTTTCACTTACGCAATTTACAATTTTACACATATGATACTAACTAGTCTCAAGGAAGCGAAGTCATTAATGAAGAACGGAGAGATGTCTATGTTTCTGATTATTTTAATATTGATGGGTTGGTTTTTTTTACCTTAAAATAACGAGTTAAGAAGTTTATATTAGAGGCATTGCAAATTCAATTTTAGATCTTTTTGAAGAAAACTCCAACGTCGGCTTGTTTTTTACTGTTCCACTTCTTCCATTGACATTAAACAACACTTGTTTTTTTGGCTGTGAGTCGACATAGAAAGTTGAAGCAAAGCCAACGCAGAAGTGAACTAGCACCACTCCAACTTTAATAATGCATTCTTTACCATTCTATTTTAAATGTTGAAAAAGGCTATATCCATGCCTCTCAAGTCCGACTTTTAACGAGTGTACAAGATACACACGTTAGATAAAGCTGCAAATGGATTGATTCGTCGGCCATTAAGGGTGGAAGACGAAGCGATTTGATATGTATCTAATTGATTTATACAAATTTTGATTCATATAAATTAATCTATATATATTTATTTAAAAATAAATTAAATTTTAAATAATGTGTTATAATTTTTATTTAAATTTAATTCATAAATTTTAATTATAAATTTACGGATTGATTCAATTCAAATTAGTTTGTTTGAATTTTAAATTATATAGATCAATTCATAAAAACTTGCAATTGAAATGAATCAAATTTTAAATAATTCAAACTATTCAAATCCATAAACTAATCCATCAATTGCAATTTATTTGACAACCCTATCATCCATAAGTGAACAAGACTATATAATTCACAGAAAAATATAGGTTGATATTTTGGTCGTCTAAATCTTAATATGCAGCTCTCTCTCCTTCCCTGCTTCCCTTGATCGTCTTTTGCAACCGCCTCCTATTATTCTGTACTTTCCAAGATTTAAATCTTACTTTACAAGTAGTTCTTTAACGCTAGTAGAGTAAGATCTAAATCTCTCTATAGTTTTCTGTAAGAAGTTTATACTATATCTTCCGTTAAATCAGAAACAGACTTAAACAAACTTTCAGGGGGAAAAAAAAAGTACGCACCAATTTTCCCAACTCTTCTTCCCCCTTCTCTGTCAGCTTTGATCCTTTAATTCCCCATCAACTTTGTAGCCAACGTTGCCGGAAACCTCCATTTTGCCACTTGGACCAACGCCAAACCTCCCTATGCCTTTTTTTTCCGTTGTCGATCTGTTCAACAACCAAATTACCGGTTACAAGGCATCAAACTATAATTCCTTCCTTTCTAAACATGTCTGTTTCACAATAAAATATAAAGCTAAAAATTTAAAATTCCTAAAAGGAAACAAATTATTGAGGTGATGGTCGTGAATTTATAGAGAAACTAGAAGGAGAAGCCATTGTTGGTTCACACCTTAGAGTTCACGATTTGCAATGTCAGAAATTTTTTCAAAGAAAATTGGTAGAGCGAATTAAAAATTTCAAATTTGACGATATTTGGTGCCACGATGGAATATAATGCATGCCACTGTAGAAGATTCTATGCCAGATAAGAGGCCTCGTTTCTAATTTGACGGAAGATGGTCTTCTGGATCTTATCGAGTCACATTCACAGGTAAGGGGGACCAAAATTATTTAAAGGTTTCAAGGGAATCAATTGCGTACAATATATAAATTAGGGGATCAAAATTATGATTAAACTTATCTTTAACATGTTGAAAATTTGTGAATGAATTAAGATTTTTAATCATCAATTTGACTAAAGTTATTAATGAGGACCAAATAGAGTTACTAAAGTAAACCAAATATGATCTAATTTGTATATAAAAAAATTGCAATAAAATATTTTATTTAAAACTAATAACAATTGAAACCTTACATCCGCTTGATGCAACAAGGCATATTTGGCTAAAGCAAAACGGCAACAGAGAAGGCAAAATTCAATTTTTTTATTATGTTAGATTAAATAAATTTGATATCAATTTATAAATTTTTATTAAGAATAAATTTATAATTAATTAGTTTAATTAATTCTTTCTATATTACAACACTATCTTACTTTAAAATATTTTCATTAAAAATTATTTGTATTATACCAATAATGCATAGTTTAATTTTATAATCTAACATATAATAGATTGGTTTAAAATATTTACACAAAATAGTAATTAGTCACATCATTTTAATTTAAAACATGACATTTGAAAATTGAAATAAACAATCATATATAAATTTAAATAGATTATTTTTTATTTAGTAAATAAATGCTATAATTATTATATAACATTAATTAACAATAAATTCACTTTTGATTTAATTCAATAAAAGAAGGGAAAATATAAAGCCAGATAGAATTTTGAGATATTGAAGGGAACAAAGTTTATATACACTAATTGCATGCATTTCAAATATAATTTTATGACCATAATTAATGATCTCAAATTATTATTATTATCATCATCGCCATCATTATTGTTATTACTATTATTATACAATTTACTTATCATTATTGTTTCTTATTTGATACTTTAAGAATTGAGAGACAAATAATTAAAATTTTAAATTCAAATTAATTTTTTATAATCAAGACACTACAATGATCATTTCTATTAAATTTTATAATTTTATCTTTTTCTTTTTATTTATAAATTCTATTTATCTATTCTTTCCTTTTTTTCTGAATATTTAAAAATTGAGAGGAAAAATTCAAAATTTTAAATATTAATTTATTTTTAAAAATTTATTGAGTTATTAGTGAAGAGATAGATTGCCATGCTATTAACGTTTATAAACTATTTTTAATAATACCATATTAAAGTATAAGGTACAAAAATAAAAAGTATATCATGCAAGCATTTTTTTAGTAAGAAACAACTAAGGGGGCAAGCTAATAATTTCATATTTTAAGTTGACTTCGTTAATCTCAGTTATTTATTGGGGGTGTCAAGTGAATTTCTTAAAATTGAAAGGGTATGTGTATAATAAAACCTAACTTTACGGAAGGTTGGGATAATTCCCCAATTAGAAATAATATTAGACAGTGAAATTCAATTAATGCAATTTCAATATGAGAGAAAAAGACATAATGTTCCAGCAACAAATAGCAATGAAATTCCAAAAAGATAATTCTTTAAGGTTTCATTTGGATTGACATTTTCTAAAAATTCATTTATTTTATTTAAAGAGAAAACATGATTTCATTTCATTTGGAAATGAATTTTTGTGTTTGGTATAAATTTCATAAAATATATTTTCAACTCATTTTAAAATAAATTATATTATTTGAAGCTTTAATTAAAATATTTGAAATTTTATAAAATATATTTTCAATTCATTTCGTCTTTCCCATTCTAACTATTTCGGTTCCATTTAATTTATTCATCAGAACAATTCATATCAGGTGTGCCCAAACCTGAGGCTGAGGAAAGAATTTTCCCCCCAACACTGTTTGCTTTTTCAGTTTTTATATCTTTTTACTTATATTGTTGGCAATTATAAATTTCATACAGTATAATTTATTTAGTATAAAAATATTTTCATTAATTTAAAATTTATATTTTGTTAAATTAATTCATTTTATTATATATATTTTATTTTAACTCTTATTAGTTTATAATTTAAGCATTGTTTTTCCTTTTTATTTGTTTCATTTCATATTTTTATTATTTTTCATGTTTATTCCTGTTAGTTATAATTCAAATATTAATATCACTAAATTGTATAAATATAAAATTATGTATTTTATTTTTAAATTTTTATAAATACTCTAAATGAATCAAAATTTTACTATAAAAATTATTATTTGAATTAATTCATTAAATTTTCTATTTTTTAATAAAAATATTTGAAGATTAAAATTGGATTAATTTATTTGAATTTAATAAATATATTATTGCTATGAATTTTTAAGTACTACATGTCAAATTAAATGTATATCAAATGGAATTTTGTCAAAGTTTTATACTTCATGTATTATTTGACATGCCCTTTTTATTTTTTTCTTGTTCATTATACTATTTACAAGTCAAACAGTATTGGATAATATAAATTTAACACAGTAGAATTTATTTTTACAATAAAAATATTTTAAATAACTTGAGATTTCTATTCAATTAGATTAATTTACTTTACTATATATTTTATTTTGAACTCTAATTATTTTATAACTAAATCATTGTTTCTCTTCTTTTTTATTTGCTGCAATTCATATTTTTCTATTTTCTATATCTACTTCTATTACTTATAATTTAGATATTAGTATCATTAAGTAGTATATACAAAATACTATATATTATATTTACATTTTTATAAACATTTTAAATAGAGTGAAATTTTTAGTATATATATTATTAATTGAATCAATTAATTGAAGATTCTATTTTTCAAAAACAATAATTCAGCATTAAAATCAAAATATTAAATTATTTACATTTTTTCAATGTCTCTTGATACCAAGTTTTAAGTATGTTAATTAAGATTTTTTAAGAATTTATACCTCATGTACTATTTTTTATGTCTTTTTTTATTCTTTTCACTTATATAATTTACAACTCAATATTATTGACCAACATAAAGTTATCATAGTATAATTTCATTTTACAAAAAATATTTTAAATACACTAAAATTTTTATTTAATTAAATTAATTTATTTTACTGAATATTTTATTTTTCACTCTAATTGTTTATCAACTTAGACATTGTTTCCCTTCTTTGTATTTGCTCAGTTTCATTTTTTTATTCTCAAATAAATTAAAATTGTAGTATTGAAATTATTAATTGAATCAATTAATTGTATATTTTATTTTTAATAACATGGTTAGAATATTAAAATTAAATTTATTTATTTAAATTTTCTTAATATTTTTTGTCTTAATTTTGAAGTATTATATGTCAAAATAAATATATATCAATTGAAAGAATTTTATTAAGGTTTCATTTCTCATGTATTATTTCTCTTTTCATTTAATATTATATGCTATTCTTATCCTTCTTAGTTTATTCATGATATTTTTAACTCAGACACTAATAAGTTTTAGTAGTATATATATTGTATTATATTTTTTATTATAAAAACATTTTAAATAATTTAAATTAATTAATTAATAAACTAATTTATTATATATTGTATTTTTTTATTTCTTTGTGTCTCATATATTGTTTATCTTTTTTTTTGTTTGCTATGTTGCATGTTTTTCTTTTTTTTTATATGCAGTTCTATTATTTGCGATTCAATTAACAATATTTTTGAGTAGTATAAATATGATATGTTATATTTTATTTTTAACTGATTCAAATATTTTAAATAAAATAAAGCTTTAATACAAATTAATACAAAAGTAATCAATTACATATTTAAAAATAATACTTAATAATTAAATTAAATATTTTTTATATTTTTTAATTTTGTGTTGATAATAATTTTCAATTATTATATTTTAAATTGAAAATGTATTAATTAATATTTTTTTAGGAGTGTATTGACATACCATTTTTCTCATTTCATCTGCTCTATTATATATTTTTCTTCTTTTTTCCTGTTAACTTATACTTTTAAAAATTCAACTGCAATATATTGAAAAATATAGATGTAATTCATTTTATTTTTTATGATAAAATTATTTTATTTAATTGAATTAATTGATGATATATTTTATTTTTAATTTTTATCACTTTAGGGTCGCACATTATTTCTCTTCTTTTAATAAAAATATATAAAATTAAAATTATTTTTATTTTGTGCAACATATTTAGTTTAGAATGATTCATGCAAGGTTGTCTTTAATAATAAAATAATATCTAATAATTTTTTCTTTTAGATAAAAGTTATTTATTCAAATATATCACCTATACAGTAATAAATGAAATGAAAATATCAAATAATTATTAATATCATAGTTTATATTTGTTGTACTAAATGTGTATTAATTTTTACATTATCAATGAATAAATTATTTACATTTATTAGACAAATTCATTTTAAATTAAATTTATCTTTAATTATGATTTGCAAATATTTTTATTAAAAATAATTTAAATAAATTAAAATTTTAATGAAAAACATATCAATTGAACAACTCAATTAGATTCATTATTTTTAATAAAAATTTTAAAATTAAATTTAAATTGATTTATGTAAAATTCTAATATTTTTTTGATATTATATGTTGTTTTTCTATGTTTGTTAGCAAAAAAATTTTTAAACGAAATTCCTCTTTAAATATTATTTACAAGTGTTATTATTATAAAACATTTTAAATAAGTCAATATAATTTTATTATTTTATTTTTATAAAGAAGATAATGTATTCATCAAAGAAAAAGTGATAAGAAATTATAAAATAAATTAAGAAAAATCATTTATAAAAATATTTTATATAATTTGTCATTCTTGAATTTAATTTTTTATTTGGATATAAAATTTGAAAAATTATATATTAAAATGCATTTATATAAAAATACTTAAAAAATGACACTACTTTATTTAATCAAATGATGTTGTATATATCTAAATTAACTCAATTTATTGTAAAATGACATATCATACTTAAAGATGAATTTGATTTAAAAAGATTTTTCTAGTAAATGAAAATTATGTATATTATTTGTGAGTTACATGTGCACTGCCCCTTATACTATTAATAAATAAATTATTTACATTTTCTAGAAAAATATTTTTAAATCAAATTCATCTTTAAGTATGATATGATTTGCAAATATTTTTATTTTAGAAATAATTTATAAAATTTAAAATTTGATATAAAATATGTAAATTGGATGAGCCAATTAGGTTCTCTTTTATAGTAAAATGATTAAAAATTAAAATTAAATTTATTTATTTATTTAAATTTTATAATATGATATATTATTTTTCTTTGTTTGTTGGAAAAATATCTTTAAATCAAATTCTTCTTTAAACATGATTTACAAGTGTTTTTATTGTAAAAATATTTTAAATAAATTATAATTATTTTATTATTTTATTTTTATCAATGAGATAAGTGAATTCATCAATGCAAAAGTAGTAAGAAATTATAAATAAACTAAGAAAAATTATTTATTAAAATATTATATAACTTGTTACTTTTGAATTTAAGTTTTTTTATTTGTATATAAAATTTGAAAAATGTATATTGAAATTTATTGATATAAAAATATCCATAATATACTATTGCTTTATTAATCAATTGATTTTGTATACATCGAAATTAATTTGAATTATAGCAAAATGAAAATTATTTATATTATAAGTAAATACGATGATGTTATGTATTAAAATATAAGTACAACTACAATTTTTGGTAAAGGTAAAAATTTAATAATTTTCTTACAACATAATAATATATGAGTAAGTGGCGGTATAAAGTCTATTTACATTTTAGATACCAAAAGTTACAATTTTTTTATTATAAAATTTTCATATAATAAACATATAAAAATTATAGTTCTACTGATAAAATGTCACATTTTGAGAAAAAATTAGAAATTTATAAATTTTTATAAAAATTGCTAATCCTTTTTATAAAAATTACACACTATACTGTTATTTTTTCTTACAAGTTCGTATTTTAATGTAGCATATGAAAGTAATAATTTAAATGTGCAAGCAACCCTCAAAAAAAAAATTTCCTGGTTCCGCCAACGTTGGTGGAACTAGCTACATACACATGCGCATGAGCGCGGCACTTCCCCACACTCAACATTTTGCAACCTTATTTTTATTATGTTGATTCTGTAATATGTAAATAAAGTTTTAAACTAAATTACTAGTGGGCCCACCTAATCTGATCAGACTTAGATACATCTACTCATTTTATCAGTACGTTTTTAAAATTGATAATATATAGCATATAAGGATATATTAATTAAGAAGAGTACTGACTTGTGAAAATTGAAGAAAATTAACCTTTTTTAAGATCATAATTTATATTTATTCCATTAGACATGTACTGCTCTTTATACTATTAATAAATAAATTGTTTACATTTATTAAAAATCTTGTTAAATCAAATTCATCTTTAAATATGATACGATTTACAAATATTTTTATTTTAGAAATACTTTAAATAATTTAAATATTTGATATAAAATATATTAATTAAATGAGTCAATTAAGTTCTCTATTTTTAAAAAAATTAAATTAAATTGATTTATTCAAATTTTATAGTATTATATATTATTTTTCTATGTTTGTTGGAAAAGTTTCTTTAAATTAAATTCTTCTTTAAATATGATTCACAAGTATTTTTATAATAAAAACATTTTAAGTAGATTATAATTATTTCATTATTTTATTTTTTTCAACAAGATAAGTGTATTCGTAAGAAATTATAAATAAACTAAGAAAACTTATTTATTAAAATATTATAATTTCTCACTTTAGAATTTATGTTTTTTATTTGGATGTAAAATTTGAAAAATATATATTGAAATACATTGATATAAAAATATCTAAAAGATAATACCGTTTTAATTAATTAATTAATTGTAGTCATATTGAAATTAATTTAAATTATTTCAAAATGAAAATTACTTATATTATTAATAAATACAAATATTTTATTTATTAAAATATAAATGCAACTAAAATTTCTGATAAAATATAAAAAAGTTTAATAATATTCTTACAATATAATAATATATGAGTAAGTGGTGGTATAAGGCCTATTTACATATTAGATACCAAAATTATATTTTTTATTCAGAATATTATTATCATTAATTTAAACGCTCATTCTCCATTCTTTTTTATATTATTTTCATCTATCAAATGTAATTATGGAAATGTTTTTCTATTTTCTTTCCATTCTCATTCTCATTTTATTGTACCAAACATGATATAAATATTCTTTCCTTTTATTATTATTTTTACTGTTATATAATTGTATAAGTTATGTATAATGAAATTTAAAATAATAAAAAGATACATAATTTATATTTTTGGAATTTTATTTTTTTATAAATTAAATAATATATTTTATTATGTAAATAATTATTATATTTTATTTTAAAAAATTTATTATTATTTTATTTAATACGTGGGCTTGGTGGCTAGTATACAAAAATTAAGAAGAGTAATAAATAACTTAAATTTCTTATTACTACTTTAGCATTTAATATATATAAATTTTTTAAAGTATTTATTAGGATAATAATTGGAATATTTTAAAAATTGATGATAAATGTATTCCTAACTTTTGTTTAAATAAAAAAAAACTCTTTGCAACGACCATAAAAAAGAAATGGAATGAGTACTATGTAACAATTTAAAAATATTTTTATAATACTATTAACAATTTATGATATTTGAAAATTTATGTTCATAAATATGCTATATAGATTTTTATCATTTTTACTATGAATTATATTTCCCAAATTTAATTTCTATGAATTATTTGTACAAATTATGTAATTTTTTTGATAATTTTCTCACAAAAGTTACAATTTTGTATAAATTTTCCATATAATAAACATACAAAAATTATAGTTCTATTGATAAAATGTCACGTTATTAAAAATGTACTGATATTTTTTCTTACGAATTCCTATTTTAATGTAGCATATGAAAATAATTTTTAAACGCGCAAGCGACCCTAAAATTTTTTTTCCTGGTTTCGCCAACAAGGGTGGACCTAGCTACATGCACATGCGCATGACCGCGGCACTTCCTCACACGCAACATTTTACAACCTTATTTTTATTATGTTGATTCTATAATATGTAAATAAAGTTTTAAACTAAGGTTCTAGAAAGTATTTTTTGCAAAATATAATTATAAATTGTTAAAAATGAAGAAAAAATATTTTACTTGTTAATGTCAAATATAAATAATTTGAAAAAAGCAACTTTCTCGTATCCCAAAAAAAATTACCTTCCTTCATTTCTAAATTTTTAGGTATCATTTTTTAATCATATCATTTATTCATTAATACATATATGTGTGTGGGCAAATAAAATTTTTCTACAAAGAATACTTTCAAACAAGATAAAATAGACGGAAACTAAATTAAAAAGATTCCATATCTCTGGATCAATGCCCTTTGACATCTCGCCGGCCATCACAGCTTGCATTCAGAGTTGATGCCCACTAGCATCGTAGTCCTTACAACCACTCTTTGGTTTGCATCCTCCGACAACATCACGAGCGCATCCTCTGATAGCTCTCCCCACTTCAACTCATAGAAGGGGATTGAGCATAGAACACCTTCCACTTTAGCTAGAACAATCATGTGGGAAGATTGCATGCACTCTATCCAACCCATAGATTGCAACAACATTGATTCCTCCATATCTTTGCCAAGTCTTCTGGTTATAATGCTCCCCTAAGAACATGGATGATTCCTCCAGACCTTCTTGACATAATTTTAGACCACTCCCTCTAGAACAATCCGCTTTTACCCTTCATCTATGGTCACACACTCTAGCACGACTAATGGCTTCACCCTTCGATTCCACCAAGGCTTCCCCTACTAGATTAGCCATCAACTCCCTCATCCCATTGGACAGTGGTTTGCATTCCTTGATGCCATTGCTATGAATGAGTGCATAACCAATGTCCCGCACACACCGACAAGCAAGATAGCTCATTTGGCACAAATGCTTGGACTCAACGTACTAATCCTTGATCACCCAATATATATCATTCCCTTGCCCACTGGCTTCTTGGGATAATCTAATCTCTTACACTCTTTGATCAAGTCTTTAGCAATGACACCACCAAGTTTATGAGAATGATAGCTTCACATATATCACATATTAAGGGACAAGCCCCATCTAACTAATTATGCCTCCCCGATCTTGGCCTTCTAGCACAAACCAGGCTCTAATACTAAATGTCACGGGCTAGCAGCTCTTCAGTCAAAATCATGCAACACATGCTAGTCACTCTTGGCAAACATGCCAGCCTTTCCACATTACAACTCTCATTTGGCATGCTTGGTAGAGATAATGGGACATCAAAGACTTATTGCTATACAACAAGTCCAATGTACAATATGTCCATGCACCAATATCGTAAGTCATTGAAGCACTCGCACATACCAGACGCAAGATCCTTCCATATAGGAAGCCTCCGAGTTGTTTAGGCCAAAGGGACAATTGAATTGGGAGAGGGACACTTGGTTCACTTGGTTATGCTTCATATCATAGTTTTAAGTGTGCAAAGGAATGGCTACAAGCCAATACACTTCATCCCTAGCTTAGTGTCCACCCCCTTAAATTGTATTTTGAACAAAACCCTTCCCGCTAGAAAATAACATAATCTTTTTGAATTGTCATAAGGGCTTTTTAGCATGCTCTAGCTTTTTGATTCACACAAAAACCAACTAACACGAAGATAAAAATGTAAGGATTACAAATATAAGCTTCTCGAACCTTCCAAAATGATCAAAGTACCCCTAAACTTGGGAAAATTGGGAAAAAGAGTAAACTAGCCGGATTGATCCCAAATTTTAACCACATGGCCCATATAACATGCTGAATTTATCCACAAAGTCTCATCTCAATTCGAGTATGTTTGTCTATTGAACTGTTACAACTACCAGCTTACGATATCTACCTAAAGAAAGACGAAAGGATGTTGTGTGGTGGTATTTGCACTTTGAGAATGATTTTAACTTGTTATTTTGTAATTCTAAATGAAAAAAAAAAAACTTGTTCTTTTGTAATTATACAAATTTTTTTATTTGCAATACCAATCACCTTTTAAGATTTGTTTTCTTTCAATTTAAAAATAATTTTTTAGAATAATTTTTAGAAATACAAAAGCAAAAGACATATTCAAACACGCTTTACTTTTTTTCCCTTTGATTTTCAATGGTGTAAAATGATTCTTTTTGGATATGTCTGTCATTCATATTGGCTGTGCACAATAAAAAAAGGATTGACTTTGTACTTAGATATGAATTCACCCTTTTTAATGTGAAAAAAATGTGAAAAATAAATATGTACAAATAACATTATTTTATGCTAAAGTAGATTGTATCTATTTTTTATATTAAAAATATAAATAACATTATATGGAATTAAAGAAAACTGACATATCTTGGGGTAAAAGAAAAAACTAATGTATGAATGAAGTTAAAGCTAAAAATTACTAAAATCTTGTTTAGCAAAGAAAGAAGTATCCAATACTGAGTATGTTACATTGAAATATTACTGTGCAGGAAGATATTGAAGAGAACGTTGCAGCATCAAAATGATGAATCATGCAGTGGGCAAAAAGTGAATTATAAATAGTATTTGCTGTCATGGAAATTGTAAAGTGAACTTCCCTCTAAATATTTGGCCTTCAAAGTTGTGGAATGCAGCTTCACATATCCTTGTTCTGTTGCGAGTCCTTCTCTCGCATGTTCTTTTCCACACTGGGAAATAGTTCTGGTAATAACATAGTATTGAGATCCCAGTACTAGTATCTCTTATGTATTGACACATAGGATGTTTTGATCTCCGGTTGTATGCATGCTAAAATTTTGGTGACGGCTTCGTGACTGGTCAAAATCCAAGAGGCAATACTACTGAAATTTTAGTATTACAGTTAAGATTAGAAATATTTCCCGCATTCGGGGATACTCTGGCATAGTAGGACATAGGATCAAATTTGCAACCTGGAGCTACTGCTTTGTTTAGATTTGTTGTCATATAATATCTGCACAGCTTGTTAATGATATGGAGAACCTGATTGAAAGTAAGATTATTGCTACTTTGGGAGTAAACTCAGATTACAGTTGTTTACAAGTTCCTACAATTAGACAGGTTTAATCCAATGAATACATCAAGAGGCTGCAGTTGTTCTGTTGGGCTGGAAAGTTCTGACCCAAACTAAATGGCTGTCGAAAAAGAACATGACAGAAACATGTGAGTAGTGTTGGTGGATTTGTGCTACGTTGACGCTCAATATTCTTTATATTTATTGTTTGATGTAAAAGGCAAGGAAGAGAGAAAAAGAAGCGCAATTATATGGGCTTTCCGAAAGCCAATTTGCCTAGCGTGAATGTTTGGTTCAAAGCCTTGAAAGGCTTCATCATTATATAAAGACAAGGAGCACGGGGTTACGTGGGTGTGCGTGTGCCTTGTTTCTAGTGAAGAATTGGAAAAAGCCAGGGGACGAGAGTTGGATTCTTTGCTCATGGAAAGATGCAGTGAAGAAACGAAGCTGCGTAGGCCTTTTTTTTCCCCAAATTGTGCCAGAAAATTTATCATCCTATTTACTATTTACTTAAATTCATACTAAATATGTGTATATTGTTTCTGGTTATTTGAGCTGTATAATACATGTTTTTCTACAGATTTTTTTACTTCTTCACAGGCTGATTTTATATAATAATTGATATTAATTATTATATTAATTTTGTCAAAAATTTTACTTGTTTTGATAAAAAGTATTTATATTGATTATTCCTTAAAATTTATAGAAAATTATTATATCTGTTATTTTATTAGTGGAAGTTTTTTTACTAAATTAGGTTCTGTAATTTTTACTTTTACATTAATAGTTTTTTATGTTAAAAATTATTGATTTTTTTTTATTTTTTCTCATTAATTTCTAGTAATTTATTTAATTGCACATATAAAAAAATTAATATGGGTAGTATATTTAATTTTCACTACATATTATTTCAATCCCATCCCCCAAAAGAAAAAATAGCAGACTCGATTTCATTCTCACATAAGCTCCACTGTTATTGAAAATGTTTTAAAATTAAAATCGAAACTATTTTAATATAAGAAATGTACATATTTAGATGTGAATGTATATTACACTTATATGTATATGTCTTAATAAAATAATTAAATTATATATAATAACGTTTGAAACTTGAAAGGCATTATGAATTATAATTTTGTATATAGTTTAGAAATATATAAAGTTTATCAACCAAGTAAAGTTCAATATTAAGTGTGTTAATGTAGTTTCTTGATTGTCATGAGAATAGTAAAATAAAATATATTTGGAAAAATGAACAGAAAGAAGCATTAGCTCAACTGGTTGTCAATAGATAATTGACTATGAGGAGCAAGTTCGACTCCTTCAAGTAATTGAGCTACTTTTTAACTATAAGATCGGGTCCTGCACAATACCTGATTCAGAAAACCTGTCAGCCCCGGTTCAACCAGTTGAATCGGACACGCCAAGCCGAATTTAAAAACAATTGCATGTTTCTATGCGTTAGGAGTTCAACTGTTTAGTGATTAAGCTTCCATTTAAAGGAAACTTAAATGAAAATTTGATGTCATAAATAAGAAATGGTTTGGTTGGCATAACTTAAATGAAAATTGCATTTCTTAAGAAATAACTTCCTATATGAATTTATTGGAAAGTACTTAAAATTATTTGATTACACAAAGAAAGTGACATTTCTTGGAGAATAACTTCTTATATCTTGTTTGGTTCAATTTTGAATTTTACAGGAAGTATTAATAAAATAACTTTAATTGACACAAAGAAAATGACATTTCTAGGGGAATAACTTCTTATATCTTGTTTGGTTCAATTTTGAATTTTATAGGAAGTATTAATAAAATAATTATATATCTTTAATATTATTATAATACAAGCAATAAATTTTAATTATTATTAATTAAATTTATGAGAATAATTTTATCATTATATTTATAAATAATGTGAGAAATAGAACTTACCTAAAGAGTAGATGGGTAAGTAACTTCCCGTGTTTTATGCAAAGAAGATTTCTCAGGAAGTTCTATTTCCCTCAATCTATAAGATAATGACCAACCAAACAATTCATTAATTTCTTATTTCTTGAGAAAGAGAACTTCTCACACTATTGAAACAAACTAAATGACATCTAAGACTATAGATATCCTTTGATAGAAGTGTTAGCCAAAATGAGCACAAAGTACGGCAAAAATGAAAACATTGAGATAAATGTCTGGACAAGAAAAATATGACAAAATTAGAAAGGTTTCTTTTCTTAACATTATATTTATTATAATACTATTAAAATTTTCTTTTTAACTAAATTACATATATTATTTAATATATTCCAAACAAGAAAACTTAATTACAAATAAATTAAAACTATTATTTTTATATAATTTTTAAATAACATATTCTTTTTATTAAATTGAAATTATTTTTCATTCAAATAAAATAAAATTAATTTTATAATATTTTAATATTAATTCCAAGCTAACCTGAATAATAAAAGAGATTAATAAAATTTAATAATTTAGATTACTTATGTACTAATATAATTAGTACATCATAATTATTCCCAGTCAGAGAAGCAAATTCTAAATGAATGGCAACATGTGCATAGTTTGAGTATTGTATTGTAGAGGAGGAGTATTCAAGTAATTATAAATGCAGTGGTTGCCAGTACTGACTAATATAATACGTCGCTCGAAACTAAGCCGGAATTATTGTATACCTCCAATTAAGGGTTTCTGGCTTGGAATCTCCGCTAAGGTGTAAATGAGTGAGGTCGATTTCAGCTTTAATTTAGATCGATTCGATTTGTTTGTAAGTTACTAATTTAAGCTTATCTACTAAAATTTATATAAGATAAAAAAATTATACTTGATTTGATTCATTTAAAAAGTATGATATAATTTATTAATTTATTTAAAAATTTAAAAAATAATTATAATTAAAATTTTTTATTAAAAATAAGAAAATTATAATATTTTTATATAATATGATAAAATAAAAATAAATAATAATATAAAATTATTTTATACTTATAACATATCAAACTTAAATCCTTATTATATTTCAATTTCGACTGTCCCAAAGTAATAGCCTCGAATGACATGATTTTAAAGACTGAATTGTCGAGATTATAAAAATTATGCTTATATATGATAATTATATTGTATAAGCAATTTTTTTGAACTCCAGGGTTGAGTGTATTATCAATCAAGAATGTTCTAGTGGGATCCGCATCTCATTTACTTAAATATTAATATTTAGAAAAAAAGATACAAATAAAAGAAAGAAAGAAACCACGTGTTTAGTTTTGAATTGTCGTGTAAAATTTTTTACATTATCAATTAATATTAGCTAGAAATTTTTATTTATAATAAAAAATTATATTTTTAATAATAAAATAACTACAATTTTTAAATAATAAAATAATGTATAAATAAATAATAATAATAATAATAATAATAATAATGAATTAAATTTAAATTCAAATTTAAATAATAATACTTCAAAATTTAATCTAAAGATAAAGATGGAAATAAATATATAATATTGCAGCAGAATTCTAAAAGAGTAACATCTTTTATTAAGTTATGACAAGACTTCATCGTTATCTTTTATATTTCATTTCTCACAATCAGCCAAAATTTTGGTGGGAAGACAATTTAAGCAGCTGAAGTAATGGTAATAATGTTCACAAAAAAAAAATAATGGCAATAATACATTAAAGTGGTTCGCACATCATTTTCTAGCTACTACCAAAGTCGCGCGAAGAGATTCTCCTAGATTGGGTCCATATAATAAATTCCATAAATTCACTCAATAATCAATAATTAAATGATATATTTGGGTCCGCTAAAATATAAATTAACCAATTTAGGTTGTATAACAAAATATTTAATTTTAATTCTTCTGATATTTTAATTAATTCAATTTTAATATTTTTATTAAATTCCATCCAGTTAATATTCTATTCATTTCTTTTATATATCATTTTAGAGGGTTATTTCTTACTACTTTATCATTTTTAAAAAATAGATATGCATTTATATTTTTTTAGCTTTTATCTTTTTTATCCTGATAATTACAATATATACCCAACAATTTTATATATAAATTAATTTCTAATAAAGGATAAATTAATTCAATGTAACTTCTTTTTCAGAGATTGAGACTATTCATTAACTTCCTTAATTATTGTACATTTTACTTTGAATAAAAGAAAAAAAACTGGGTTAATAATAAAAAATTGACATGAAATATAATGAAATGTTTTATCAGTTTAGAGTCACACTCCATTCAATAACATTAAATAAATATTTTTCTCTAAATATTTTAATCGCCTTAATTCTAATGTTCATGATATTTCATACATCGGTCATTGACTGGCTTTTGATCCATTATTTTGTTGTAGTTGAAAAGCCTCGCATCAAACAAATGGACATTACTTAGGTGCGAAGCAAATGAAAACAAATTAATTTTGAATAAAAATGGATTTAAATGAACGGGGTGAATTTTCCTCTCCCACTCCCAGACACATTACTAATCAATTTGGCATAGATAATTTTCTCCGTATTATTTAATAAAAAGAATGCTTTTTTAAAGGAATAATTTTTACCAAAAATAAAAGTTAGGAGTATATTTAATTTTTGTGAAACATAATATTATTTTGTAAAATAAAACTTAAAATAAAATTAAAATATAATTTTAGAAAAATAAATATGAAATTTTTTAAAGTTAGAGGAAAGATTTTGATTATTTATCTGACATAAAATAATATTTTACAAATATTTTTTATCTAAAATAAATAAGCAATAATTTATATAGCAATAATTAGTTGAATGTTATCTATTCTATAACAGGAAACAGATAGAAGACCTATCTTAACTTTAGGCAATAATTTTGTCAGCGTTGTTGTCTAACAGGAGTTACCTATTCCACTATTTCAACTGTAAGCGATGTTGCTTAATAAGCATTACTTAAAGAGAAATAAAAAGTAACACACTAAAAATTATTGCCCATTTCAATTTTAGGCAATAATTTTTTTTTATCGTTGCTAACTTTAGAATTACAGTAGACACAAAGTGTTGTAGTGTAAATATTAAACTGAGTGTTATTTTTATATAATTTTAAGGTATCAAAAATTATAATTCTCTTCTCTTATTAGATAAAAGGAAAGACTTATAATCAGAATTGTATATACAAATATTTCTCTTCATTGAATAGAAACTACTAAAAATTAATAATTAATGTCATATATTTATTAATAGAAAAAATATAAAATACACCAATTAAATTTTGGTTGGTTTTGTCTCCAATAACTTTAAAAACTTGTAAATGAATGCTTTTAATTATATAAAATTTACAATTAATATTTATTATTTACTTAATTAACCATTTGATTAAATTACGTAATTTTTCATGAGGTTTTTTAAAATAAGAATCACATTATTAATTTATATTGATTTATTATATCATTTATTTACATATTTTTTATGTTATATAATTATTATAAATTAAATTTATAAAATTTTAATTAAATATTTGAAAATGAGTTATGAAATTATGAATAAAAAAAGTACTAAATTGGGATTTAAATATTATTGTGATTGTTATCTAAAAAATTAATAAAAAAGTTATATAATTTAATAAAACAATTAATTAGATAAATGATAAATGTTAATTGTGTATGCCCTTCCCTATTAATTTATACTTCTATATCTATACTAACTATGAAAAGAGAATTTTCTTCGGGAAGGCGTTAATTTTTTCTAGGGTACATGTGTTGGGCTATGGAAAAAAATTTTCCCGCCCAACACTATGCTAATAATTAGTTTTTATATATTTTTTTATTTATACAATTTACAATTAAATACTATTAGGAAATATAAATTTTATAAGATAAAAATACTTTAAATAATTTAAAATTTTTATTTAATAAAATTAATTTATTTTATTATAATTTTTATTTTAACCTTGGTTGTTTTATAACTTAGACATTATTTCTATTTTTATTTGCTCGATTACATGTCCTCCTATTTTTCATATCCATATCTATTGTTTATAACTTAAATATTAATATCATTAAATAATATATATATATATATATATATATACACCATTATATATTTTATGTTCAAATTTTTATAAATGTTTTAAATAAATTAAAATTTTTGTATAGAAATATTTTAAATAATTTCATATTCTATTTTTCTAAAATGATATTTAAAGATTAAAATTAAATTTATTTATTTAAATTTTATCAATATTTCCTTTGTATTAAATTTAAGTACTCTATATATCAAATTAAACACATATCAATTAAAATTTTATCAAAGCTTTATACCTTATGCACTATTTCACTTTTTTTTTTCATTTTTCTTCTCATTATATTATTTACCATTCAAATGCTATTGAGTAACATAAATTTAACAAAAAAATCTTTTTATGCTACAAATATTTTAAACAAATTAAAAAAATTTTAATTGAATTAATTTATTTTGCAATATATTTTATTTTTAACTCTAATTGTTTTATTGTATTTTTTTTGTTTTTCTTCTCATTCATATTATTTACAATTCAAATACTACTGAGTAAAATAAATTTAACACAATTTTTTTTCTACAAATATTTAAAATTTTTATTTTACTATATATTTTATTTTTAACTCTAATTGTTTTATAGTTCATACATTATTTTTTGTTTGCTTGATTTTATTTTTCCTATTTTTCATATCTATATATGTTACTTGTAACTCAAATATTAATACACTAAGTAGTGTGTGTATAGATATATAACATTATATATTTTATATTTAAATTTTTATAAATATTTAAATAAATTAAAACTTTTGTGTAGAAATTATTAATTAAATTAATTAATTGCATATTATATGTTTTAAAATTAATATTTGAAGATTAAAATTAAATTTATTTATTTAAATTTTATCAATGTTTCTTTAATATCAATTTTTAAGTATTATATGTTACCTAGGTGGATGGCATGAATATCTAATGGCCCAAGTGTACCTGCCTCACGGGATACACTTGAAGCCAGCTCATCCATCTTTTAGATTAGTTTTTGTTGTAGGTATGTATGGACCCCTGAGACTGTAAGATGATAACTTACTATGGAATTTCTTACAACAAATGGGCTCCCAACTTCAACATCCTTGACAATTAGTTGGAGACTTTAACCAGGTAATGTATCTGAAAGACGAGTTCTAGATCCAACATGGGAGAAACTTCATCCTTTCAAGAAGCTATGCTCAAAACTAGTCTAATAGAATTGGAAAGTAAAAGATTAATGCATACCTAAACTAATAATAGAATAGGTCATGATGCTGTATGGAAAAAGCTTGATCGAAGTTTTTGTAATGAAAAATGGATCTTATCTTTCCCTTATACCATTGTCCATGCTCTCCCCATAGCCACCTCCTACCATTCTCCACTCATAACTAATACCTCTAGACAACATCAATATGATACTCATGTTTTTAGATTTCAAAATATGTGGACTCAACATCCTTGTTGCAGAGAGGTAATTACAAATGCATGGTTTATAACACAAGAAGGATCAATAGCCTTCCAATTCACCCAAAGGCTGCATGAAACACGCAAAGCATTAAGAAATTGGGAGAAAACACATTTTGACCATATAAATTCAAAAATTTAGGCCCTATGATAGAAACTACTTGAACTTCTACAATAGGACCCATCTTTGTCACATCCTGATGTGGAAAAACTAATCATATAACAAGTAGAGCTTTATCTTCACTGCCAACAAATTAAATTAGTTGATAAAACTCAACAGCAATGGTTACTCAATAGAGTTAACAATACCAAATACATTCATGTATCTGTAAATCATCAACATCTTAAATGAAAAATTGAAGCTTTGCAAGATAACAATGGATTCTGGCATACAGACCATCAAAGGCTCAAACAATTAGCCATGGAATATTTTGCCAAATTATATGAACCTTCAACATCTACTGGTGAGATTATTGATTTACACTAAATCCAATTACCTATGTTACAAAATAAGCACATCGACATACTTAATGCACCTTTCACCCTAAAGAAATACAAGAGGCACTCTTTAAAATGAATCTAGATAAAGCACTAAGAATAGATGATTTCACTACTAGATTTCACTAACATTACTGGGAAATAATTAGCCATATGATTTAGAACATGGTTTTATCCATTATTATTGAATCGTGAATTGTATCGTGAATCAATTGATCAAAATTTTGAATCATGAATCAATCAAATTCACAAAATATATAAAAATAGTATATATTATCCTATGTATAACAAAATATAAGCATTGATAATGAAAAATCATAAATTCAAGTCAAGAATCATAATACTTGTCTAATATCATAAGCTCAAAAGTCAAAATTATAAATATGAAGTTTGAAAAGAGTTAAGTCAAATCACATAGATTCAAAACAAACTTAATAAATCAATAAATAACATAATAGTAAAGTTTCAATCTTCTTCATCATCGCCCTCCTCTTCAATTTCATTGTTATCAATATCATCATTTATGTTTTCTTCATCAAGATCAACGTTTTCAATGTTGTCTTTATCATTATCATCTAGTCTCATACTCTCTTCCTCAATTTCCTTTTCCACTACTTCAACATCACAAGCATCCTCTTCCTCCTCTTCAACTTGAACAATAAATTTTCCCTTTGCTTTCTTATTTGCAATAGCATTTAAGTTCCTTGGTCCTATAAATAAGAAATATGGTCTTTCATTAGTCCATTGATTCTCTCTTACATATTAACTAATAAAAATAAAAATAGTTACTAATTAGACAAAACAGTACCCCTTCTTTTTCTATTACTAAGAGCTGCTTCATCAAGATTGAAGCTTTCATGAACATCCATCTAAGAATTATCTTTTAGCAAGCAAGGATTCTCTTTTCCAACAATCCACTCATCATCTGATTCCACATCCAATAAGCAAATAGGATCATAAGTGTCTTCCCTTTCCTCTCTTATCTTTTGTCTCATTTCAAGTTGAAGATTATATTTGACATACAAAAGTGCATTCAATTTTTGTTGTGCTAAACAATTTTTTTTCTTTGAATGCACTTGGTCAAAAGTGCTCTAATTTTTTTTACATCCCATAGTACTACAAGTGAGACTCAAAACTCTTATAGCTAAAGTTTGTAATTCCTTGCATTCTTTACTAAATGATTCCTATCAAAGAGCTATGAATAAGTTAAAAGTGAATTATATGTGAATTAAAAAATATACAAATCATAAACTAAAAATTAACTTTAACTATAATTAAAATCTATTACCCAGTTGCTTCCTATCTCAAGTTGCAATTGTCATACTAATTTCAAAAAGTCCTTGAGCTCTAGTGAATTTTTAAATTTGTTCATCAATTAAAAGTCTTTATCTTATGTTGGAAAACATCTTCTCAAGTGGGGTGTATAAACTTAACCTTACTTCACTATCCAAATTGAAGTTAGGATCATAATGATACCTAACAAGTTCAGAAACAAGTTAAATAAAAATTTTTAAAAAAGAATTAAAGGGTATTAAATCTAAATCTTTGATATAACTTACTTGGGATTAAGAAAGTAAGTTGCTACATGAAGAGGTCTATGAAGATGTAAGTTCCAACAGTATCAATAATCTTCCATACTTTTGTATATCTTTCCTCCTTATTGTCAAGATTTACAGCTATTTGTTCTTTGACTCTATCCATTACTTCATAAATGCATGGCATAGCCGGTTTTCAATCACCATCTACAAATTTCAATACACTAACAAGTGGCGTTACACACTTTAAGTAATATTGGATAGAATTCCAAAACCTCTTATCTCCCAAGACAATCTCTAGTATATTTTTTCCTTCTTATCTAGTTGCATATCAACTAGTAGCCCATAATCTCAATGCAAACATAGATGTAAGATCAATTTTCTATCCATAATGCATTTGAAAGTAAGGTAGGCTATTGCAAATCTTGTAATGGCTAGCCTAGCCAATTCCTCGCCTTTAGAATACTTTCTATACAAGTTAAGCATCCAAGCATGACTATAAATGAAAATGGTGATTTGCTTGGCTTTAGAAATAGTATTATGAAAAACCAGAAGCTTGCCAATATGTTCAATAATTAAACCAATGCAATGAGCTGCACATGAGGACCAAAATAATTTTGTTCTCTTCTCTTCCAACTTATGACCAGTTGCTAGAAGAGCTGAGGCACTATCTGTCACCACTTGCACCACATTTTTTTCTCCAATCTCTTCCACAACACCATCTAATAACTTAAACATTTTTGTGGCATCCTTGATTACATCACTTATGTCAATGGACTTTAGGAAAATAGTTCCACTTCGACTATTGACAAGAAAGTTAGTAAGTGACCTCCCTTTCCTATTGGTTCATCCATCACACATCAAAGTGCAACCATTCTTTTTCCATTTAATTTTATATTTTTCTAATCTTGCTTTAACATTTTCGACTCCTTTCTTCAAGTAAGACTTCTTTATCTCATAATAAGTAAAGGGTTTAAGCCTCGCTATAATCACCAACAAATTTCAACATTTTCTTAAATAATGAACTCCTTACCAAACTAAATGGCAAAGTATTACCATATATGCATCTACAAATATCTCCAGTCACTACTTTCCTATCTTTTAACATTTCATTTATCATTTTTTGTTTAGAATTAGAAGAACCTCCTTTTCCCTTATTAACAAACAAATTCATTTTTCTCTTGTTTGCAACATCACTATCTTGTGTGCCCACTACTACACATTAAAAGATTTCTTCACCTCCAATTCATTTTTTTTCAATTGAATTTTTTCTAAATCTTCCAAAATTTTAACAAAAATTACTCTCACATCATCTGGAACATTTACACATGGAGAAACATCTTTGTTTAAACTTGCAAGATGATGTTTAATCCTAAACACCCTCCCCAAAATTCTTTCTCACAATATTTGCATTTTATTTTTATTCTATTTGCTTTTTTCACTTTCATACAATGGTCCCATGTCATATCTTTTTTCACATGCTTTTTAGAACTCATTTTTGTATTTTTCATATTCTAAAAACTAACCAAATAAGAATATTTTTTTCTACTGCAATAAAGGCTTAAACCTGAAAAGTTTCTTTTTTTTTTAACATTTGAAGAAATTCCACTTCAAAGACAAAGATGCATCATCTTCATATTTTCTTGTCTTATCTGCAACTTTTTTTGTCTCCTCTTGAAAAGAGGATTGGGAATTTAGGGACCACTATATTAAAATAATGGAGGAGATGAGATGGTGGGTTTACAACTATTGAAGCTTGAAGGTGAAACAAAATTTTAAAAGGCTAGGTTATAGCACTGTCTAAAGATAGGTTACGACATTATGAAGATGGGATAAATAAGGCTTTTTAAAGATGGGTTAGGGTTTATGGACTTCACATGACTTTGTAAATGATTTTTGACTTTTTTCTTTAAAAAATTGAAAAAAAAATACAAATCAGATTTACTTTTATGAGTTGGGTCGGTTGGGTTCTGTTTGTGACCCAATTTGTTGGAATTCTCAAACTTTTCTACGTCGCATCAACCATCCTTTACCAAAAAACATAGACACGACCGATTCAGTTGTTCGATTCAATCCACAAATCGGATTCATGCAGTTCACACACAATTCATTACCGTATTACAATGATTTGGAAGCATCAACGATTCATTTGAAGATTCAAGTCTTTTTTTTGCATGGAATCGAATCGTGTGATTTGAATCACAAATTGTACAATTCCAACTACACTAGTTTTATCCTTTTCAACAAGGGGATACCTATTGAAATCCTTGAATAAAACGATACTCTGTTTCATCCCGAAAGGCAAAGAACAAAAATCCATGGTAGATTTCAAGCCTATTAGCCTTTGCAATGTGGCATACAAAATTATATCTAAAGTTCTTGTAAATCGCTTGCAGAATATAATGGATGACATTATCTTCCCACAACAACATGCCTATATCAAAGGCACGCTCATTGCAAACAATATTATCATAGCCACTGAAATAACGAACTTTATGAGGAAATCAAAAAAAGTAGAAAACATGTCTGGGCAGCATTGAAGGTCGATTTCCATGAAGCATATGATAAACTAAACTAGCATGCCATTCAACAAGTCTTACAATAAATGAATTTCCCCCAAAAATGGACTCACTGCTTGATGGAGTGTGTTACAACAATAATTTATCATATTATTCTTAATGGAGATAGAACAAAACAGCTTAAACCACATTGAGGCATCCGTCAAGGTGATCCCATTTCCCTTTATATCTTCCGATTATGTGCTAATGTACTTTCAGCCATGATAATTCATGAAGAAGATAATCACAATATTCAAGGTATCAAGCCTTTCAAACATTCTCCACCCATCAGTCACTTATTCTATGCTGAAGATTTAATTATCTTCTTTAAAGCCAATTCACAAACCTGCACTACTATCCGTAAGTTGCTCTCAATCTATGGAGAATGGTTAGGCGTTTACATTAATAAATCTAAATCACAAATCTGGTTCAGTTCGAATACTCCACATGAAATTCAAGAATCATTAGCACAATCTCTTGGTGTAAACCTGAAAGCACGAATAGGCCAAGACTTGGGTTCTTGGATTGATGATTCCACAGGAAAAGATTTAATTGCAAAAAACATATTAGAAAAGATCCAAAAAAAAAGTTACAAGGATGGAAAGCCCATCATCTATCACAAGCTGGCAGCCTAGTTCTATCCGAAGCAGTAATACAAGCAATCCCTTCTTACTGTATGGCTACTACGAAGCTTAAAACTAAAGACCTTGAAAAAATTGAAGCTGTAATCAGAAATTTCTGGTGGGAATGCCAACATGAATGCACAAGACTTCACACAATTAAATAGGACACGCTAAAAGCAACGTTTAGCTACAGGCAGACTTGGATTGCGGGACTTGAAGGCATCTAACAAAGCCTTGCTAGCAAAACAAATGTGAAAAATTATTCATTAATCATCTTTACTAATCAGTAATCTATATGTCCAAGGTTTTGCACAAGGAAAAATTGAACACATTGATAAACCCAGAAGCATAGGATCTTGGAGATGGAAAGATATAGAACGATCAGGAAAATTAATAACAGAAAATTTGTGTTGCAAATTAGCAAAGGAGATAAAGTTCAAATGGGTACAACGTTCTGGTGGCCAATTGCAGGCTCAGTAGAACAACACATCAATTCTGTTCAGGACTTGAAGTCATCTCAGACATTAGGATGGAGAAAAGATAAAGTAATAGCTAATTTCAATTCTAAATACTAGAATCAAATCTTTCATACTCGACTGACAACACTATAAATTGTTGACTGGCTACCATGGACTCATTCTTGTAATGGGCGTTATACAATTAATCAGATTATCACATCCTAAGCTCGCAGCATCTAAACAACCCACAACAGGATAAACTCATTTGGAAAACAATATGGAAACATCCCATTCTGGGTGGAGTCTCCCTTTTTTTCTGGAATGCATGTTTAGATGCTTTGCCAACTAAACATCTGCTAGTACAAAGAAATATCCACCAAGATTCCACATGTGTCATGTGTCTCATGCAATTCTCATGAAGAATCCTCAAATCATCTATTCTTCCTATGTCCTTTCACTAGAGCTGTCTGGGTTGGTTCAGATTTAGGCATACATATTCACGAAGTTCCTCAAACGGAACTCAAAACATGGATGCACACTATCATCCATGAAACACACATTCAGGAAGAGATAAAAACTACTCTACTATGCAAAATTGCTATCACCTTGTACACAATCTGGTTCGTCCGAAATCAAATAATTCTCAAGTTGACTGACCCAGACCTTGATTACACAAACCAGCTACTCAAATGATGGACATTGGAATACATTCAGGACAAGTATCCAAATTTACTCGTAATACAAAAGCATCCTTTCTCCATCATCGAAGGCCGAAGCTATTCTGAGAATCCATTAACTTCCCTCATTGCTGCAGAAGCCCGAATCTTCCTGAAAATCACAAAATTAAAATACGCAAGTAAACGAACAAGGGCTGCACAATTTATTGCAATTCTTAATAAGCAATTCAGAATTGAAGGACTATTTCCATTTTATACACCTCAAAATCGGATCCAGGGGGCATTGCTGGCCGTCCACGATCTGCTACTGCTCTTTCGCAGACAACAATACCAATCTATTGCCCTGATTACAGACTGCAAAAATAATCGCCCACGCTATCTGCTCCAAAGCATGCCGAGTTCCATCCCATGCCTACAACATTCTCCAAGAGAAAATTCTACTCAAGTCAGCCTTTCTGCATTTCACGATGCTGTACCAGAACCGTCTAACTTTACTCCTGCACCCGGCTTTACATTCCCCTTTCCACGCTATCCTAACTACCAGGTATCAGAGGCGGAACCTATTAAATGTCTAACTACTATAACTTGAGCAATAGAAAAAAAAAAAGGCATTATATTAAATTAAATACATATCCATTAGAATTTTGTCAGAGCTTATATCTCATATACTATTTCATATATTATTTTTATTTTTTACTTATATTATTTACATCTCAAACATTATTGAGTAATATTTTTTTTAATATAATAATTTCTTTTTATGCTAAAAACATTTTAAATGAATTAAAATTTTATTATTTTAAATTAATATTTTTTATTATATATTTTCTTTTTAACTTTGATTGTTTTATAATTCAAACATTATTTTTTATTTACTCAGTTTCATATTTTCTTATTTTCTTGTCCATATTTATTATTTATAACTTAAATATTAATATTCCTAAATAATATATATAACTATATATTTTACATTTAAATTTTTATAAATATTTTAAATAAATTAAAATTTTTATATAGAAATTATTAATTAAATTCTACATATTCTACTTTCTATAAAACAATACTCAAAGACTAAAATCAAATTTATTGATTTAAATTTTGTTAATATTTTCTTAATATTGAGTTTTAAGTACTATATATCGAATTAGATATATCGATTAAAATTTGGTCAAATCTTTGTACTTCATGTACTATTTTTCATGCTTTTTTTTCACTTACATTATTCACAACCTAAATACTATAGTATAATATAAATTTATCATAGTGTATTTTTTTCCCTGAAATATTTAAGCATTATTTTAAAATTTTATAATAAAAAATATATAAATAAATAATTTTTCCTAAAATATTTAAAAATTAATTAATTGAATTATATAATTGTATCTTTCTTTCATGTTGGCTCCTATATCAAATGCTAATATTATTAAGAAATATATACATATATATATATATATAACACAATATATTTTATTTTTATTTTGTTTACATTAATTAAGATTTTATCAAAAAAATTTATTAACTCTACTATATGTTTTTTTCCTTTTTTAACTTGCTCATGTTATTACATTTTGAATTAATTACATATCTCATCCTATTTTTTAAATAAAAATAGTAGAAATTTTAAATTAAATTTATTTATGTAACTAATTTAATTGTCTTCAATATGTTCTAGGAAATCTTTTAAAAATTAGATTGGTTGTTAAACTAATCCAATGAATAATAACCGATCCAACAAGGTTTAATAGTTTAACTAGGATCAAACCATGGTCAAATCAAAAGTTAATTATATATTCAAATATATTGAATAAATAATTGTAAATAAATATGGCATCACATAAAATTAAAACCATACATATAAATGTCAAATGCATATGTTTATATTATCAAATAGTTTCATTCTTCGAAACTTTTATAGGTTCAAAAACACAATATAACATGATAAACTAACAAATATTGTTCTTCTTCATCACAAGGGTTTTAGTTTCAACTTTCAAATGAAAAGGTACAATAAAAAATTATAAAAGTCATTAATATTATCATGCCCATCGATTAGCCTCAAACCAACATTTATGCAAGAATCATCACTTATATCTTCATGATCTCTAATTGGTTCTAAAGTTGGTTACTCAAAAATATTCATTTCATTCTTATTCTCCCCACCATCTGCTTGTCTTGAAGATTCACCAACTATTTGAATTGCATTCTCTTGATAGATGACATTCTCAATATCTTCATCCTCCATAATTTCTGGAAGTGATTCTTCTTCTTCACCTTCTATCACCTAAAAGTTAAGCTTGTCAATACATTCATAATCAATTGGATCATAGGTCCTCTTCTTGTAATGGGGCCTACAATACAATACGCAATTAAATTAATTAGAAGATACAAATAAGATAAGTAAAAAAAATTAGAGCTAATAATATAATTTTTTTTGTAAACGTTACAAACATGTTTTGTATACACAAGTTATAAGTCACATACACTAGATCATTAAGTCTTAGATACTTTAATCAATTCCTTTTCTTTGTATGTGTACGTTCAAAGAAGCTCTAATTACACTTACATCCCGAAAAAGAAGCAATTTGACTAAGGACATGAATAGCTATTTTTTGCAAATTTGGAGCAATATGACCAAACAACCTCCACCATTCATCTACATATATACAAAGAATAATTTTCATGGAATATATCAAAGCCAAAACACTAAAGAAGGTAAACATATAAGGATAATATAGTTCATAATTATTTATACCTAGTTGCATTATCTTGCTTTGATTTAAAGCAAACTCACAACTAAAACTGTATGATGTTTATAGCATAACTTTATCTCTTACATTGCTTTACATGGTTCCTTACAACGCTTTTTTTTAAAAGATCAAGAAGTCCCTACATAACCTTGGCATCTTCAACAAATTGCTTATCATGAAAGAAAGTGGGATTCAAAAAGTAAAGTATTGCATGGGGATCTTGGTGCAAGTGTTTATCCTACCTATTCTTAATGATTTCTATGTAAGGCTAATGTAATCTTTTTTTTATTTCCAAACATATTCTTTATTACCTTTTTAGCCCTTTTCATACCTTTATAGACATAACCCAATGAAGGTTTTTCATCAGCATTAACTATTCACAATAATTTAATAATAGGGGCTACAATTTTCACCACAACCAAGCAGTTATCCCAAAACTTCTCATCCAATACAATGGCTTTTATAGCTTTCCCTATTGCAATTTTTCCTAACTTATGAGTAGTAAAGAACTTATTTGTAACCAAAGCTTGCAAGTTATCACCATGGTCATGAAGGCTTTTCAATGTGATGAAAGTAGTAACAAAGTGTGTCACTCCTGGACAAACTATTTCCTTCCAACCAAGCCTTTTCCTAAGCCAAGATAAGAATATCATATGATTGTACACAAATTTTGTCACTTTAGATGAGCGAGATGCAAGATTAGATACATGGGACAAACTACTAATATCCTTTAAAAGAATATTCAAGCAATGAGCAACACAAGGTGACCAATAAATATTTTCATATTTCTCTTAAATTAATTTTCCAGCTGTAACATAATTAGTTGCATTATCAGTCATTACATGCATAACATTAGTAGATCCCACCTATTCAATAACTTCTAAAAATAAGTTAAATAATGCTTTTGCATCTTTCACAAGATTAGAATCATCAATAGATTTAACAAATGAAATAGAAAGTGGATAGTATACTAAAAAGTTGATCAAAGTTCTTTGCCTTTGATCAATCCAATTGTCAACCATAATTGTGCATCCTATGTTTGCCTAGCTACTTTGATATTTATCCACAAGCAATTAGCATTCTTTCTTACAATCTCCTAATAAATTAACCCTTAAGTCATAATAAGATGGAGCTTTGTAACCATGACCAATAATAGTAATTGTGTCTAATGTAGGTTAAAAATAAGGAGACTAAATTGCATTTAATAGAATGCAAGAATTAAAAAATCATTTAGCAAGAGTCATATAAGCCCTTCTTATTGCATTTTTACGTATTTAAACACTTTAAGACTTGGTTGGGAGTCAAAAGTTATCCTTAGAGCAAAACATTTAGCAATATTGCCACTTGTTTTTCTTTTGTCTTTATCTTGAGCTTGTGATTCTTTCTTAGATAAATGCACAATTTCCTAAATATCTTCCTCCTCTTAAATATCTTCAAGCCTTTCATCAAATGCATATGCTTCATTAGCTACTTCTTTATCATTACTCTTCCTCTTTTTTCTTTTTTCTAATTCATCTAAAATCGCTTTTATTTCACAACAAACATCATGAGCAACCTTTTTGTAAGAAGAAATTTGACCATTTTTTCTGCAAGATGATGTTTCATTTTATATATCCCTCAACCTCTAAACTTGCTTCTACAATAAAGACATACATAAGCATCTTTTCCTTGTTCATTAATAAGTGAAAAATGTTGTCATACAAGATCAATCTTTCCACGAGCAAGTGTGGATGATAAGGATTACATTTCTGTTGAAAATTGAGTATTGCTACTAGCCATCCTTGTACCTTTCTCTACATGATACAATAAGCAATGAAGAAAAGTACAAGATATGTTGAATCAGTAAAAACTAAAAATCATCATATAGCTACATAAGAAACTAATAATGAAAAGAAGAAAAATAAACATAAACTAACAATGAAAGGAAGCAAAATGAGATAATTCTATCAGATCTTTAGAAAATAGTTACAATTGCAATAACATCTTCATATAATTCTTGAATAGTTTTTGTTTGCTATACAAAATTCAGAAACATCAATTTTGCTTATGTTTAATAACTTGACACTTGAAATTCTTGGAAAAATAAACTTATTGGATGGCAAAGATCTCCCTATGATGTAAATCAGATATAGTTTGTATTCTATGTTTACATAGCACTAAGTTTGTATTTAGTCTGCAACAACCTCTAATATTGTCCATTTGTTGTATGCAACCTATAGGGTTTGCAACTACAAGATGCAGCGCTTACTCACGCAAAATAATAGTTTCATATGGAAAAAACTTAGATTTGGATAAATCAAGTTAGGGAAAGAAACATAAAGTATTAAACTAAAATAGTAAGATAAATGCTAATTTTCTAAACTTCTTGTTCTTATCTACTTTTGAATAATGCATTTGAATAAAATCAAGTTTGAATAAACCTTTTGTTATTTCCCTATCTTTCCTATATGTGTAGTAGGAGTAATTAAATATTAAACAAACATGTATAAGGTCTTGATATCAAACTTAAAATATAAAGGAAGATAAAGTTTACAAGAACATCATATATATATCATTTAAATCAAAGAGTTTTGGCCATTTAAATGGACCTATAATACTATCAATTTGCTTTATTGTTGTTAATATTGATAAAAAATGAAGAAACAAATTAAACCAAAAATTGGACTTCATAATAATTAATTAGTTAATATATAATTTAGAATAATTTTTTACTATTTGTATACAGCATCATAGTGGCTTATGATATTTGGATAAGACAATAATCAAACACAATTGCAATTTAACAAAACATGAAACCAGATGAGCACCACTAATTCTAGTTTAACACATTGACAAGCATAGAGCTGACCCAACTACAAGCAAAACCACTTATCAAATAGTACAAGAGCATTAGGGACATTAGGGATGACAACAGCAAAATCAAATAGTGCAAGAGCATATAATGGCTTCACGATTTAAAGATGAAAATAGAAAATAGCAGAGATGTCAGAAGGAGAAGAAATGCCACTTAGTACTTACCATGAAATACTATGTAAGAAAGAGAAGAGACCTAGAAGTGACATTTAGAGAGAGAGTAAGCTTTAGCCGATCAAGACAACAACAAAGATATGGGTTTCACTGTTTCAGTTTATGTTCTAAGGCTTTCAAGTTTTGACAACAAGGGAGAATGCTAGAGCCAAAGTGGGTTTTCATTTTTTGGCATTAAAACTCTCCAAAATGATACCATTTTGGGAGTTGCATGCCTAAAAAAAAAATATGGCTAAAGCTGTTTAAACTATTGGATCTGCTACCAGTTTAAACAGTTGTCAAGGTTCTTTACCCATTTATTGATTTTAGAGCCAAATTTTTCACAAACAATTTTTATCTTGCACCAAACTAGTTGGAAGGCTAGTTCATTGATTTTACAATTCAACCAATCGATTCAATCCAATTTTTTAATCATTAGTTGTAGGTAACAATGTATATCTTATTTTATCTATTAAAGGATGATTCTACCTTTTATGATTATCAATAGTTTACATCCACACTCTATATTTCAAAATTCAATTTAAATTAATTTATTTTAAATTTTAAATTTTTATATTATATGTTATCTTTCTATATAATCTATAAGCATTTTATTAAAAATAATTTAAATATTTTTGAATTATTTTATTAATTTATTTTTATCAAAGTGATAAGTGGATCCATCAATGTAAAAGTGGTAAGAATTTAAAAAAGAAACTAATAAAATTATTTATTAAATTAAAAATTTTATATAATTTATTACTTTTGAGTTTAAAAACACTTGAAAAATGATACTGCTTTAATTGATTAAATGATGTCATATATATCTAAATTCGATTTATTATAAGTCGAAAGTTATTTATATTATTAGTGAGTAGGGAGATGTTATGTTATAAAAATATTAATGTAATTAAAATTTGGAAAAAGGTGAAAAGTATTTATAAGTTTTCTTACAACATAATAATATATAAGTAAGTGATGGTATAAAATCTATTTATATATTTAACTTCAATTAATTTTATAACTTAAATAAACTTGAAAAGGTAGATAGTAAAATTTTAAATATATAAAATAAACTAATAAATATGACATGTTTTAAACAAAATTCATGAATTATGTAATGTACAGTTCAAAAACAAAGTGCATCCAACCTTTTTTTCCCTTAAAAAAGATAAAAAAAAAATGAATGTAAGTTATGTAACTTAAGTTTAACTATATTAATTTTATTCATTTATGTGAAAATAGAGTAATATTAATAATTTATCATTTATTTTATGGTAAGAAATATTAAAACTATGTCCAAAAAATTTAGTTGTTATTAAGTTAAAAAACATATGATATTATTTATTAGGTAACAAATAATATTTTTAAATACAAATTATATTTTTTATTAAAAATATTATTTTCATTAAACACTCATTTTTTTCCTACATTCTTTTTATATATCAAACATAATTATTGAAAAATTTTCTACTTTAATCTTATTCTCTTTTTGAATTTTATTCTCATTTTATTCTACATGTTCTTTCCTTTTATCATTAATTTTTATCATTATATAATTAATAAGTTATATACAATAAAATTTAAAATAATAAAAAGACATAAAATATATTTTTTAAATTTCATTCTTTTCTATAAATGAAATAATATATTTTAATGTGTAGATATAATATTATTTTTTTATTTTTATTAAATATGAATCTATGCCGAGCACGGTAACTGGCATAATAAAAGAAGAATTTACTTCTGCAAGAAAATGGTGAGGGGTCCACTTCTCCTGCATTGGTTGCATTTTGATTTCCTGCCCAAATCCTTTCTTCTTCTTCCCTTTTCCACTTATACCTATATATTTTCTTGGGAGAAATACAAATGACCTCCTTGAAATTTCATACAATAACATATTTGATAGATAAACTTTCAAAAGCTGCATTTTGCCCCCTTAAAGTTTAGATTGTAATGAAATGTTAAATAAAACGTTAAAGTTTAACACCAAAACAACATATGCCACCCATGTGCTCCAATTTTGGATTTCCTTCTCTTAAGTTGAAAAATGTAAAACGAATCAAAAGGATATGTTAAAATAAATAAATATATCAATTAAATTAGTTTATATTTATTTTAAAATCAAATCATATTAATATAATTAAAATAAAATTTTAATTAATTATATTTTATGAAATCACATAATTATTTATTTGCTTATTTTTATTTATTTAAATTAAATTAATGAGAATATATTATATATTTATTTACATAATTAGAATATGGATTGTTATTTAATTAAAAAAGGAACAAATTAAAAAAAATTAAAAAGCTACTAACTTATAAATTATAGGCTATTTTGTAAAATTTATTAAATAAGAACTTATAAATTACTAATTTTTAATGTTCTAAAAGCCTTTATAAATTATCTTATTATTGATTTATTAAGTTAATAAATCATAAATTAATTTTTATCGCCTCAAATATACCTATAATCATGGAGCCAATTTCTGAAGATGTCACTAAATGCCTTTTGAAAACTGTTATGACAAGGTCAAGATAATGTGCCAAAGCAAGATCATCGCCCTCATCAATTCAAAGAATGACGAATGTAGCCAAACTATCATCTTTTATTTTTTTCTGCTTTCTTCGTTTTGAAATTTACTCTCTTCATTTTGCTCTATTTGATCATACATAATTCCTAATCGTGAAGCCTAAAATATTTTGCTTGAAACTTCCATCCATGGCCTTGTTAATTTGCAAAATTTGTGCTTAACATTATAGTCGCAATTGAGTGTATGTGACCTTCTTCCGTACATTCCATTGTATTAAATATCGAATTTCTTAAGAATGGTATTAAATATTGGATTTCTTAGGAATGGTAAAATATACTAAATTTATAATGTTCATTTACAGGAATTGTTATGATAAGGTTTAGATATGATATGATTTTAAGCCACTTAAAATAAAGTGTGAAGTAAGTTTTAATTAGATTAAAATGTTGGGATAAATTTTCACCACCTTTCTTCTATCCAAGTACTTTTGAATGTGGGGAATTTCTTAACATCCTCACCTTTGGGATTTAAGGTTATAATTCAAATTCTATTTTTTTTTATGAAATATATTTTTTATAGAAATATAATTATAAAATAATAAGACAACAAAAAATATTTTATATATTTAATATTAAATATAAAGAATTAATAAAAACATAATTTTTTATTTTAAAAAAATTATTTTCTTAAAATTAGTATGATTCTAGATAATTTTTTTAATCATAAAGTATAGAAATAATATATCACTCTTTCATTTATAAACAAATGAACGAAATTTTTCTATAAAAAGAATGTCTTCTGACAAACAAACAGAAAGCTTCCGTGGAAAATTCTTATATACAAATCTCTTGAACAATAGAATATATGCAAGGAATTTTTTTTTTTAAGAAGGAAGAAAAATTTATGAATGGAAGTTGTTTCATTTTAAAATCTTGAAATATTAGAGACATTTTTTTAGCACTTATATAAATTGCAATCTTTTATTAAAGAAAATTAATTTTTTGACTAAATTAAAGAAAATTAATGAATGAGAAAATTCATGAAAAATATAGTCATTGTTACTTGCTAGATAGAGGGAGCACACTTGCATCATGACGTTTGCTGTTTGTTTTAACAGATTTGCAAACGAATTCAAATAAATACAAACATCAAGGAGGTAAGGTGTAGTTTTTGAGAGTTTATGTATCAAGTTTATTAGTGAATGAAACTTCAAGGAGGAAGTATGTAATTTCCCCCATTTTCTTTTACACAATCCTTTTTAATCTTTTATTTTTATTTACTTTTGCTTCTCCAAGAAAGTGGTAAGGTGTCAACTTTTGCTGCTTTGGCAGCATTTTTGGTTTCCCGTCCAAACCCTTCCTTCTTCTTTAATTCTTTTTTTATATATACATATTTATTTTCTTTTACACAATTCCTTTTAATCTTTTACTTTATTTCTTCATATTTATTATATGATTACATTTATTTATTTCATATTTTATGTATATATTTATCGTTTATAATTTTAATTCTAATATCACTAAATAATCCCCTTTCTTAATAACAAAATAAGGATTTGTTTCCAACCAAAACCTTTTTTTCTTCTTCTTCTTCTTCGTTTATACATATTTATTTTCATTCCTTGTAATCTTTTATCTCATTTCATTAATTTATTATTACATATAATTATATTTATCTATTCATTTTATATTTTCATGTACATTTTTGTTATTTATAATTTTAATTCTAATTTCATTAAAAAATATAGATACAACACAATAAATTTTATTTTATTATCAAAAAATTTTGAGCAAAATACACAAATCTCCCTTCTACTTAGGCAAAATTACACGGACCTCCTCTTTAATTTGAAAATGTACATGTTACATTATTTAACAACCCACCATGAGGAATATTCCTCTAAATGCTTTAATTTTTATTTCATTGTAAATATAATTAGTATATTACAAAACTACCCATTATATTTAAGTGAGAAATTGAAGAGCAATTGTCATTCTACTTTACTAGGGTTTCAATATCCCCTTGCACTCTATTTTCAGCTTGAATGAAGGATTTTTATTGCAATGTTAGATTAATTTTCTTTCAATTTTCATCTATGGTCTCCTTCAACTTGACTAGTAAGCACCCTTTATTGATAAATGCAATTTTTTCACCATTGACTAACTTGTTGTTGTCAAAGATTTATAAAAGTTGAACTTCTAATTAAAACAAAACCAATCAATTGAAAAAAAACTCTATTTGCTCAATAGGGTGGTCCTGTTGTAATTGAAAAAAAATTCATCTCTATACAAAGGTATTTCTCATTATTGGGTTAAAACCATAACTCACAATTCATTGTAATTTGGATTTTAAAACTTTAATTACAGATTCAACAATTTTCCACCAATTATGTACACAAGCAATTCGTTGTAATCTATGATATAGAACAAGCCTAATTATATGGTTAAGTTATCAATTGAGTGCATTAGGAAAATTTTCCAATTTTGTTTAGTAAATGCTTATTGTCTCTTGTCAATTTAGTTTATAGATCAACATATGTTACCTTGGGACATGGGAATTTAATGCCCTATGTCCATCTAGTGTCAAAGTAGAAGAGTCCAAAACATTATGGAATAAGCAAGCATTTGCAATAAGGAAAATTTGATCTAGTTGTCATATGAATTGACTTAGCAACTATAATTTAGATATACATATCCAACTGCTAATTAAAATGTTAACATCTTTAAGCTATATCTGTTAGTCTAATGGGTCCTTTTGTTAATTATTTTAGTCTAGTGCCTTGTGCTTTATTATTTTAGATTTGAAGATGAAAGTCTTCCAAAATTTTTACATTAGATATAATGACAATCAATTTGTCATTAACCACTAACCACATTGACCCAAATAGGTATAGTTATATTGATCTTGTGGAAAAACATACACTAATGGATGCTACTTGATATTCCCATAAGTAAGAGTGTGGCCCTCACTATGAAATGTATAGTTTCTAACAAAAGTCAGTTATTTGAGGTATACATTAACTTTGACTTGATCTATATGTTCAACATACATGCTGATGTTTATGAAATCTACCTACAAGTTACTAATGTTGAAGTAACTTAACCTATTTCTGTTGATAAAAGAGTTCTTCCCATAATGATGAAGAGCAAAGGGGTGAGACAAATGACAAGGATAAAGAAATAGTCAAAGATGAATGCTTATACATTAAAAGTGATGATGAAGTTGTAAAATATCATGCAAAGGTGCAACATAATGAAGATTGTGGTTTTAAGATAGAAAGTCAAGATGTTAGTTCAAAGATAAAAAGTGAAGATAGTGGTTATAAAGAAAATAATTTTGAGTAAAGTGAGGATGATAAGTTTGATCTAAGAGTAGACTTAGATGAAGGGGAAAAATCTACAAAAAGTAGTGACACTGACCCAGATGAACTAATGGTGATTGATATTAATAAAAATATGAAAGGTAGAAGGTTTAAATATGGTGATAATGGAAAAGTTTAGCTAAAAAAGTATTTAATATTCATTTATGTGCATAAGTATAGGGCTGTATTGAGGGATTTTATTATTCAAGAGAACTTTAACATTATTAGAGTGAAGAATGAGAAAAGTAGATGTACTTCTATTCATGTTGTAAAAAGTGCACTTGAAAAGTTCATGCATCTTCAATGCCAGATGGGATAACTTATATGATAAAAAGTGTGAAGGCACTTACATATGCATTAAAAAATCTTATAAGACAAATGCAACTTCAATATAGATGGTTGGGAAGTTAGAAAGTTCTTTAAGGGTTGACCCTACAATGAGTTATAAGCTAATGTATAATCACTTAAATGATAAGTATGAAGTTGAGGCTCATCTTATGCAACTATAAAGGGCTATAAGAAAGGAAAAAAAAGCAATTGAAGGGAATTATGTAGCAAGCTCTAAGAAAATACTTGCATATGGCCAATTATTAGTAGATGAAAATCATGGAACCATGGTGAAATTAGTTGTGGAAAGAGTTGCCCTTCACTCTTTTCCACAACTACTCCAAGCATTTTTTTATCTAAGTGCTTGCCAAAAAGGATTTTTAAAAGGTTGTAAACGATTTGTTGGTTTTGATTGTTGCCATTTAAAAGGCCCATATGGTGGAGTATTACTAGCTACTATTTCCTTATTTGTAAATAACGATTGTTTCTAATGGTATTTGCAATTATTGAAAATGAGAACAAAGAAATTTACAGCTTCTTCTTGTATTATCTAAAATTAGCTATAGAATTAACAAATAAGGAGAAACGATTCATTTTCATGATGGCAAGCAAAAGGTAAAATAATATAAATTCTCACTATCCTAAGTTATCTCATTTTTGTGAGTTATTGAGTTATCTAATCTTTATACTAATTATTATGTTGCTATTTGTAGGGCTTGCACATGCTATGTCTAAGCAAAGAGTTTGTGTAAATCACTTGCTAAGCAACTTCAAGGCAAAACATCCATTGGTTTTAGTAAGGGATTTTTTCTAGATATCAATAGAAGTTCTAAATGAGTTCTTATTTAACAAAGCAATGGACAAGATGTAAAAGTTGAATAGTGAAACATACAAGTACTTTATAGAAATTGCAGTGTCCAAATGGTCTAAGCATGCATTCAACAAAACAATCAAAAGTCCATATGTCACTAACAATTGTTGTGAATCTTTTAATAAATGGATTAACAGGTTAAGAGACAAGCCTATTACTACATTGGTTAATGGGTTGCGAGCCAAGATTATGACTAGTTTTTGCAAAAAATATCAACATGGCATAAAATTGGCAGCATAAAGATGGACCACAAGTTGTAAAGGAGTTAGATTTAATATTAGATAATAGTAGATACTATATGGTTTATGCAGCTAGTAGGGGTCAATATAAGGTTGAAGATGGTTTCACATGATTTGTTGTAAACTTAATTGAAAAGATATGTACTTGTATAGAGTGGGCAATCATAAGATTACCATACAAACATGGAGCCACTGCTATCACCAAGGCTGAGGGTAATATTGAAAACTATTGCCATTGATATTATGGCAAGGAAATGTATTTGAAAACCTATGCTAATATGATCTATTCACTTTCTAATATTGATAGTTTACCTAAAATTGATGTTCTTTCTCTACCATTGACTTAACTAGCTAGTAGGTTAATAATAAGTAGAAGAAAGCAACAAGGTGAGGCAGCTTTGTCAAAGATTGCTGAAGAAATGCTATTGTAAAGTGTAACAACTTTAAGCAATTTAGCCACAATATTAGGGGTTATTAAAGAGCACCAATCAAGTCTAAGCAACAAAAGACTTCTACCAAGGTAGCTATAACTCACAATAATCCAACACGTGACAAATCTTAATTCAAAATGTCTGATCTTATTGCATAATAAAAAGCCTTAAATAATACAATAAAAATAAAGGATAAAAAGGTGAAGTAAATCTAGAATAATTATTACATATCTTTTACTTTTAAAATAGATCTAGTGTTTTAAAGTACTACTAAATCTTGTATGATTGTTACTTACTAGCCATATTTTCTTGTAGAAACAAAAAGCTCAATCTACTATGAAAGCTCCTAAAGTTGCTATAAATAGAATTGCAATTGTTATGAGTGGAAGGAATGACAACCACTCAATTCAAGGAAGCTCAAACAAGCTAACTCCCATAACCCAAGCATCTCAAACATGCTCAAGCAGTTCAAGGCATAAAAAATCTAGGAGTTAATACAGTGAAGACTAATGCTATAGTGGCTACTAAAGCGAAGTAGAAGAGGGTTAATGGATGACCCAAGTGTAGCCATATAATGTGATCTTTAGTTAAAGGAATCTTTTAGTTTTTTGCATTACTTTATTCAAAGTGGTCTAGATATTGTCAGCCATATATGGTTTTTGGATGTTGGTTGTTTAAGCTTTGAATATGGAAAATATGTATGTATTGGCTCTCCCAACACAAATATTTAGCCACCTTTTATTAATGATGTCCAAACTAATGCCCAAATAGGGGTTATATTATTAGCCATATTTTATTTTCTTTTTTTAATAATGTATAATTTATTATGGATTAAATATTTTGTATTTTTTTATGCTTTTGCTGGATTATTTTCCCACTTAAGAAGTTAAATAATAAACATGGAAAAAGTAAATGACATAACACATCTAATTACTTGCATAATTTCATTACAAACATAAACTTATAAATTACATCCAACTGAAATTACATCATAGTTTGAAGCCCTAAAAAATATAGTTGTTACAAATATAAATAAAATAACAATACAAAGTAGGAAAATCTCACTTATGGCAATCTTAAAAGTATTCACATGAGCCTCCAAAATCTTTAACTTAGTTGTAAGCTTCCCAATTTTAGTTTTTAGATATTGAATATGCAACCTTTCTTAAAACTTTACTCTTGGTTCCACAACATTTTCGATTGGTATAGGAACACACCAACCAATAAATTCACATCCATTTTCACAGCAGTAATATAACTTATTAGGATTTCTCTAAGTTAGAAATCTTCATAGTAACCTTCTACCCACATTTGCCTTTTTTTTTTTGTAAGATTCTTAACCCATCTCTAGCTTCATTATTTGCACTTCTAAAATTGGTAGCCATTTTCTAAGAAGAAAGAAGAAGAAGAAGGATTAAAATGAACTAAAATGGGTATGGACTCTTTCATAAAGCAATAAGGGTAGTTTAGGCATTTTGCCATATATTTTGATTGTTAATTGTAACAAAATGGTGGATTTAACAATTCCTCTAACGAAACTTTCATTTTACAGTTAGTAGTAGTATGTTTTCCAAATATAAGGGAGATCCCTGTATATTTTCAAATTAGAAGGCAAATTTGTGTAATTTCACTTAAATAGAAAGGACATCTGTGTATTTTGTTCAAAAATTTTATATAAGTTAAAATTTTAATTTTAATTGAATTATTTAAATATATATTCCATATTTTTTTTTACTCTTATATTACTTTATAGTGTGCAAATTGTTTCTCTTCTTTTTCTTTGGTAAATGACATGTTTTTCATTTTTCTTTTTTATGTATACTTCTACTATTTATAACACTAACACTAATTTAACAAATAGGTATACATGCAACAAGATACAATTTATTTTTGTTATAAAATTATTTCAAATAAGTTAAAGATCTATTTTAATTAAATTTTAAGTTTTATTTTAACTATTTCATATTACTTTATAACTTATATATTATTTCTTTTCTTTTTATTTGTTCCATTCCATTTTATTTCTTTTGCAACTTAAATAATGTTATGACTAAATAACATCCATATAACATTTAATTTTATTATAAAATATTTTAAATATATTAAAAATAATATACAAATTATTATTTAATATAATTAATTACATATTATATTTTTTTTATGATTAAACAACCAAAGCCCAAAAACATATTATTTTATTTTAAAGTTATTATTATATAATTTAGATATGAAATATTATTAAAATTATTTTAGAAGGATAATTTTTCACCCTATTATAATTTAGCAATAGATTAAAGGTGTTATTGTTGTTTTACCCTATTACCTTTTCTTTTTCCTCATTTTTTTCACTCAATCAAACAAAAAAATATTTTTTATTTTATCTTCTTTCTTTCCCATTTTGGATTTAACCTAACACAATGAAGAAAATTGTATTCTTCTTTTCTTTTTTCTCTTTATTACTCTTTTTCTATTTTTTTCTCTCCTTATTCCTTTCACAACCAAACAAAACCTTAAAATAAGAAAAAATTATGGTTATGTTTCATATGTTTTCCTTTTTTTTATTTTTAAAAATGGCTTAATTTTGAATTTAAAGAAAGGAAGAAATAGAGGATATCTAGATAAAGAAATAAAAAATATTTTATTTAATTATAAATTTAGCATTTGGAATAAAATAATAAATTAAGAAAATATTAAAAAAATTATTTCAATTTTTCTACTTTTAAGTTATACGTTATAATTTTAGAAATAGAGTTTAAAAATAGTTTGTAAAATAGAAACTTCTTTTTTTAAAAATAATAAACAAATAGACCCTATGTTTTTGCATATGATTTGTTGATTTTTTTTAATTCACTTATATTTTTAAGTGTTAAAATTTATTCATGTATGCTTTTGACTGCTAATATTTTTATTATTTAATCTTTTTTATCTAAGTTTATCAAAATAGTTCATAATAAATAGGTTAAATAAAATTGAAAGTAAATAAAATGTAATTTCTTTCATAATTATATGAATCAGCAGTAAGAATTTTCAAAAAGGATTAAAAAATATGTTAATTCTATCACCTTATTTTAGATCTATAAATTATATATTACTACAATTTTCTTTACAAAATTATTATTAATAGAATATATAAATTTTATTATTTATAAAACTCAAGAATTTTGGTTAGTTTTTTAAGTCATGATATATATTGCAATGGATTTTTTTTAGTATATAGTGGAATAGATTTTTTATTTAAAGTAAATGTACAAGGGGTTATTTACTAAAATAAGGAAATAACTTAGTTAATTCCTGTTAAAAATCATTGGTATTCATGTGTGTGCCCGTATAAGTGTCTATGAGCGTGCGCATGTCTTTATATATATATACATATATATATATATACATATATATATACATATATATACATATATATACATATATATACATATATATATATATATATATATATATATATATATATTATACTCTTTAGGGATAGAGCCTGATTTTATCTGTCTGTTATAAATTATTTTTAAAAGGAAAGTTGGATGAAAAAATTTTTGATAGATAAAAAAATTAGTGAAAATTGACCAAAGTATAATTTTTCTTTTAAAATAATCAAGAACTTTATGTTTAATTTTATTTATTTGTCAAAAAGTATTTTTTTTAAATATAAGTATAAAATATTAAAATAAAAAATATTTTTATTTGATATTAAATATCAAAAGTTTAGGAGAAAATAAACTCATCTCTTTGAAAGACGAATTTACATTCTTTTATTACTATCATAATATCTTTTTTTAAAATACAAATATAAATAACATATTACTCTTTTATCAATATACATATAATTAATTTTTTAAAAAATACTTTTTAATGAAATAAATAGAATTAGGAGAAAAATAAAAAAAATTAAAAATTAATTAAATATAGAAAGAAGAACAAATTTTAAAATTTTAATATATAAAAAATAATAATAATCACATTTCTTCTCTCCTTATTTTCTTGCGATTCAAGTAAAAGAAAATTTTAAGATTTGAGATTTTTTTTCATTTTTCTTTCCCCCAACTTTCATGGGAGAAAGCGGCTCATACAATTATTGAGCCGAAATATAAATCGTCTGCAGTTTGCTTGGGAGCACCACACTGCTTTGATATCCTAAAAACATAATAAAATTTTGATGAATCGAAAACTGTAGATCACTTTCTATAATAATAGTGTCTTTTTCACTCCCAAATTAAATAAAATCGACAAATGTAAGAAATGGATTTTAATTAAAATTTGGAATTAATTTAAATATTAGTAGTTAACATTTAATTATTTTCAGTTAATATATTAAAACATTTTTTCAAAACCAACTTTACATTCAAAATTGGTCTTAAATTAAAATTTGAAAATAAAAATTTTTGCTTTCTAAGATAATATTTGTATATTATCAAATATGAAATGTTAATTTATAATCATTTTTTAAATTAATTATTTACAATGAATTATATTCAAAATTAGTATTTATATACAAAACAACTTTAAGAATATTTCATCTTTTGTTTCATACCATTCATATTGAGGTAATTAAAAAATTGTATACATTACAAAAAAATGCTCAAGATGAAATGAAATGAAGTGGAACTTTTTTAATGTTATTATATATAAGAATTAATTTTGAATATAATTATTTCAAATATTAATTTAAAAAATTATTGTAAATTAATATTTTATATTTAGTGATCTTTAAATTTTAACATGAAAAGCAAAAAACTATCACTTCTTAATTTAAAATTAGTTTTAAATGTAATTTTAATTACAAAAAGTTAATTCTTATGCAAATAAGCACATTAAAAAAAAGGCAGAAACCCCCCTCATCATTGAGGATTTGGAAGAAGAGATAATGAAAGGAGTTTTTTACTCAATATATATAATTTGAATCTTCAATTGTGTATTTTAAAAGATTATAAACTTTTTGTTTATAAGATATAATATAAAGGATTATATGTAGAAGGTTTAAAAGGAAAAACATTTTTCCTACTAATTGAAGTATAAAAGGACCTCAAACGTAAACAAAGCAAGAAGACAAAACTAGAGAGAGAGAGAGGAAATGAAAGGAAAAGAAAAATAAAAAACTTACTTAAAAGGACCAAAAAGGAGATAACATCTAAAATAAGTAACAACTGTGATTTTGCTGCGTAACACTCAATTCTATACATATTAGCCCGTGATTACCATTGTGTATTGTAAATAAATTGTACAAAAGAATCCTCCATAAGGATAATATGTAATGATTAACGAGAATGTTGAGTCATATTTGAAAAATATAATAAAATTTAAAAAATGAATATGTTCATATATTGAGTTTTATTTCTTGTCTGAAATGTGATAACTTATATTAATTTTTTTTAACATTCAATTTAATGATTCACAACTCACTAGCAAAATTAATTTATATATGTATCAAGTTTTATTCAATATATGATAACATTGGTTAGTTTAGAAAAATCTAATAAAAAAAATCAAGGAGATCTAGAAAGTTAATAAAATCTATAAATTGTATATAAGAACCATGCAGAAAAGATAAATATGTAATGAGGAGGTTGAGTCATATTTGAAATATATAATAAAATTTAGACAATAAGTTTTTCTTCATGCATTGAGTTTCACTATATATGAAATCTTATTATTCATATTGAATCTTACAATTTTTTTTGAAAAAAATATTTAATTTAATAACTTATAATTCATCAATAAGGCTAATTCATGCTTACGTTAAGTTTTACTTAATATATGATACAATTTGTCAATCTAAAAAAATTTAATAAAAAAATCAAAGAGATCCAGAAACTTAATAAAATCTATAAATAATTTAATATTATTTTTTATAATTACAACTCTCATATGAAAAAATAATTCATAAAAAATACTGTTAACATTTGTGACAAAGAAATCACCTCTCAATGAAATTAAGTATTCATTAATTTCCAACAGAATTGTTATATTATTAAGATTATATATTTGGACGTAATACCGGTACAAGAGCACTTTTAAGGGCAAATCTTATCTTATTAAGATTATATAATTTGACAAATCTAGATGCGGTGAAATAGGAAAAGGTAAAAAGTACTCTATGTAAACTTGCCCTTATTCAATTTTATATAGTCATTTTGATATTAGTAATTGTCTTAAAATTATTAAGGAGAATCTAGTGAATCTAGTAGATTTATGATCTTTCTGACTTACAAGAAAAACATATTTCATAGTTACCTAAAAGGCATAGAATTTTACAATTTGAATCAAAAAAATATTCTGTTTGTCAAAAGCCTCTAACTCAACTGATATTTAATATTTTTTTACAATTTTTATATCTTTTACTATATCTAAAGTTTGATCCTTAATTTTTATATTTATCTATTTAATAATTTAACTATTTCTACTATTAAAAAAAAAGAAAGACTCCATTTGTTTTGATGGAATTTTTATTAAATATTAAATTGATAAAAATATTTTATTTATTTAATATTAAATATGAAAAGTTCATATAAAACAATTTTCTCAACTTAAAAAGGGAATTTACCTTCTCTCACTACCATATTTTGAAATATATTTTATTAATTATTAATACAAGTAATATGTAACATTTTCACTTTATATATGCAATATTTAAAAATAAATAAATAGTTTCTAACAGAACAAATGAAATTGAAAAATCTAATTCTATATCCATTTTTCCACATTTGATTTATGCTCCTTTAAGAATTATTTATCATTAATAATAATTAGTGTGGCAAATGTCATGAACATCGAATATAACATTACCAAGTAGGCATCCATACCATGAATGAATATTTATTATTATAATTATCATTATATATCAACCCCTTATAAAGAAGATTAGATAAAAATTTGATTAATATATAACTATCTGAGAAAGAAAGTCATCTTTCTATTAATTTTATTTAATATTTAAGTAAGTAATTAATTTTAAATTCAAATATTGTATTAATTAAATGCTACTTTTTAATATAATTATTATCATTAATATTAATATTTAATATCATGATTTAAGATGATAATAAATTTTTTAATGATAATATATTTTTATTTAGCACATTATACCATAAAATAAAATTTTAAAAGTAATAATTTTATATTACAAATGAATATTTATTCTAATAATATAATATTATAATTATATATTAATTTTTTATAAGGAGGATTAGATGAAAAATTGATTAATATATAACCAACAATTCTAAAAAAAAAACTCTCCACTTCTAAAATATTTGAAAGGAAATTTATCTAATATAATATAAATTAAAAAATTTAAGTGAGAAAAAAAATCATCTCTCCACTCATTTTACTTAATGTTCAAGTAGGTAATTGATATTAAATTTATTTTATCAAAAAAATAATTCTAAATTTAAACATCATATTAATTAGATATCATTTTTTTAAATAATTATTATCATTAATATTAATATTAAATAACATAATTTATGATATGAATAATTTTTTTGTAATGATAACATATTTTTTATTTACCACATTATAATATAAAATAAGCTTTTGAAAGTAATAATTTTATATCATAGACAATTCATTAAAATCCAAAAATTATAACATATATGTCAACTAAATTTTAATATTTTAATATCAAATATTTTACATATTTTTAATTCACATATAAGAGAGAAATTGCTTTTATTTGAAAAATATTAATGATCGACTCATATTTAGTATTTTCTAAAAGATACATTATAATAAAGTTCCTTTTCTAAAATACAATTACAAATAAAAAATAATAAATAAATAAAAGGTATACAGTAGATAATGAATTCTTAAAATAAAAATTGATCTACCCTTAAATTGAAGTTTAAGAAAAATATGTTAATGACATGGAGAAAAAAAAGGTGAGAGAAATAATATAATTATTTAGGAATATAATATAAAAAAATAATTAATTAGATTATAAAATAAAAAATAAATTTATAATTACTATTGTGAAAATTAACCAATTAAAAATGAATTATTAAAATATTTAGTTATGGATGTCATTTAATACTAAATTCAAGCACTTTTTTTATGAGTGCAAGTGTAATTGCTCAATTGTGTATGGAAGCAATGAGTAAATTTATCAAATGAAGATGAAAAAAAATGTATTATAAATAAAAGTGTGCAAATTTTAGACTAGATGTAAAATAAAATTAAGATAAGAATAAAAAAGTTTCTAATTAAATCAAATGAAGATAAAAATTAGAAAATTTTCAAATAGAATCAGATGCAAATAAAGATAAAGGAATTTTTAAATTTTAAAATAAAAAATATTATATTTTTTGATCTCAATGCTTTCATACAAATTTAAGGTAATAAAAAATGATCTATTGATATATATTATCTATAAATTTGTAAATTTCATAATTGATAGTTCATATATTCACATAATAGTTCTTTTTCTTTCATAATTTCCTTCAAAATTGTACTTTTCCTATTAAAAAATGTGAAATAATAAAAAAAGTTACCTAATGAAAGAAATTATATAAATTATATAAAAATGTATGCTTTTATAGTTTTACACATCAAGACTTCATTAAACTAATGAGATCCAATTAAGGTATAAATTTCTTTTTAGAAGCAAAAGTCCAATGAAATAAACATTCATAACAAAAAAATGGACAATCAAACTGCAATAATAATAATATAAAAAATAAGCAAAAGAAATCATAAAAAAGGAATTTACATTATAGGAACTTTGAATTAAGTAACTGTAAAAAGTTAAAAGTAGTTAGAGATAATATCTATAAATATTGAAGATTAAGATGAATACTCTCATTTCAAAGAAGACAATAATTTTAAAATGATTGAAGGTGAAGAGAAAAGAGAAACAAAACTTAAATATAATTTGAAAAATTTTTCATGAGAATAAAATAATTTTTTAAGAATAAATTATTAAGTAATTATTAACTTATAAATATAGAAATTGAAGATGAGAACTCTCATTTCAAATAAAATGATAACTTTGAAGTGATTGCAAGTGGAGAGAAAAAAGAAGTAGAGCATAAATGTACTTTGAAAAAAATTATAAGAATAAAATAAGTAGGTAATTATGAATTCTAATAATAGACAAATATTCAAATTCAAATTTTTATTAAAAATTGATTTAATATTGGAATGATAAATAAAATATGTAACTAGTTGCTTTACATTTATTACTTATTATTAATAATTAATAAATATAAAAAAAATTATTTTTTATTTTATAATTTGGCTCTATATCATACAACAAATAATTCAATATATAATTTATTAACTTCATTAATAAGTTGTAAAGTAACCTTTATAGGTATTTTGCATACTCGTTTATCGAATAAAATAAGTTTTACTTTAATAAACTAGCTTGAATGACTTATAATTTATAAATTATTTTTTTTCAATTTTTTAAAAACTTATCCTTATTTTTTAATTAATTTACAACCTATACCTTTCATAATGTAAACTTAAACATTTTTTTAATTTTAATGTAATTATCTCCTAATTTTGAACTATAAATATTTAAAAATACATATGTAAATAAATATGAAAGTTCATAAAATATAATTAATTAAATATTAAATATTATATTTTTATTTTAAATATGTTAATATAATTTAATCTTTATATAAATATGAATTATTTTAATTTATATGTTTATTTCTATTAATATATTATTTTATATCATTTTACAATTTTAACAAGTTTAATAATTAATTTTATGAAATGCTTATTATACAATCAATTAATTTATCAACTATTAGCTATCAATTACTAGTTAACTTATAAATTATTAGTTGTATCTGCTACTTGCAAGGCTTAGTTTACTTTTCTAAATTTTAACACAATTTAATGTTCACTCAAAATTAACTCACGATAAAAAAGGCCTAATCTATTGAAAAATTTTCTTCTACAATTATTAAATAGGGAGTGATGAATAGATTTTTTTTTGTGATAAATTAATTCTATATAAGTGTCAATTTTGAGAAAATAAAGATTAATTGCAATGTATGTGAGCTTTTTTATTAAATTTTAGATAAAAATAATTTAGGTAAGTAAAGTGTTAATAATAAAATATATATGTGAATGATTTACAACACCTAAAATCACATATAAATTAACTAAAAAAAGTTGAAAATATGAATGAATAAATTGTATTTTTCTTTAAATTTAAAACTTATTTTTAAGTAAAAAGACTTGAGAAGGTAAAATTGTAATTAACGTATCAATTTTCACAAATTCATTAGTCGGTGTATTTTTTTTGTTAGTTTGAAAAATGATCAAATTACAAAATATCTGATTTTGAAAATCGAATAAAGCATAATTAATCCAAATAAAATTCAAAGATTAAAATTGAAATTTTGAACAAAAATTAAACAATAAAAAACTTAGATTTTCAATTTAGGCAATAAAAAAAAGAACTTAATTGTGAGAAATTTACCAAATAACAAACTTAGTAAAAATTAAGTGTTTAGTTAATATTGTGAATAAAGTTGTTAAAATGGATAAATTTAACTCTACTACACTAATTCAATGGATAAAAATTATATATTGAATCAGTTTTAGATCAGATTACTTTTTTATTAAGTCGTGTCAGGTTGAGTTACTATAGTACTAATCTCAATCCTAATACTAATTTTAATCCCAGTCTTAATCTCAGTTCCAATCATAGGTCTACTTTTATTAGGTGGTCTCAGATAAATTTTACAATTTATTATGTATTACTATTATATTATTTATTTTTTATTATTAATTTCATATTATTAATCAATTAAAATTAATTATTATCATTATCATTATCATTATTATTATTGAATGTAACTTAAATAAAATAAATAAATCAAGGCACAACAAGTTTTAATATGGAAAATCATCGAATAAAAGAGTAAGGATTTCAGTCCCAGTCTTAATCTTAGTTCCAATCACAGGTCTACTTTTATTAGGTGATCTCAGATAAATTTTACAATATATTATGTATTACTATTATATTACTTATTTTTTATTATTAATTTCATATTATTAATTAATTAATTAAAATTAATTATTATCATTATCATTATCATTATCATTATTGAATGTAACTTAAATAGCAAAAATAAATCAAGGCACAACAAGTTTTAATATGGAAAATCCTCGAATAAAAGAGTAATTAAAAGTCATAGGACTTAATCTAAAAAAATTTAATATTAATTAAAATCAGTAAATATAGTGATAACTAAATTCATAATTTACTTAGTCTTATATTTTCCATGATTTTGAGCCACTTCATTCTGTTGGCCTAATATTCTCTGAACGTGCATTGCCCTCCACTCACCAAATTAGGATGTGTTTATTCCATTTTGCCCTCTACTCACTTGGTCTAATCTCTTTGTTTCAAATCCTTTGCAATTTGCTTGTGTTGGTTTCTAATTAGTCCACCATTTTTTCAATTAAATAAATAATTTACATTTATAGATTATAGATTTCGTCTTCTCTACCAGATACAACTATCTTCCTTCGACTCCACGTGCATTGGGCTCAGCCATTCTACCCAAATCATCCTATTGAGACCCAGTGAGAATACCCTCAATGTTTGCATCTCTTCCATTGCCCTTCCTTCACCACCCACGATCGCCAGGTCCTTATCTCAAATTTTTGTTGCTTTAGTAAGCGGGTTGTTTGATAATTTTTTGGTGAGCAAATTGTTTGATAATAGGGTTTAATTTTTCAACTGTCTCCTTTTTTCAAATGGAATTTGATAACAAAAAATCACTGGAACTAGTGCTTGATTTCTTCTAAGTTACAAATATAATGGCATGTAAGTTTTCTATGCTCTGCACATTTTACTCCATCAAAACAATTATAGAAATTTAATTGATTGATTTCTTTTTTTATCTTTAGAAATCAAATTTCCACCTAGGCCATTGCTTGATTTCCTCCTGAGTCAAGGCATATTGTAATTAGGACTGTTGCCTGATTTCATCTAAGTCACAGATATAAAGGGTGGGTAAGTTTTCTATGCTCTGCACATTTTACTCCATCGAAACAATGAGAGAAACTTAATTGATTGATTTCTCTTTTGTCTTTGAAAATCAATTGTCTACCTAGGCCATTGCTTGATTTCTTCCTGAGTCAAGGCATATTGTAATTAGGAGTTGAACATTCATGTAAGAAGAATTAGCCAATGCATAGCCCAAAAAATAAAATTTAGTTTAAGTGATCTTTAGTTTTGCATTTGATTTTGCAAAAGCATTGAATAAATGGACATGGATGTAAATACATCTTAGTTTTAGGCATTGGGTTTTATGTGTTTTAGATTGAGGGGTAGCTTTCTTTTTATTTATATTTTTGTTTGGTTAACCATACCTAATTCCAAATTATAAAATGTGATGGTGCATTAGACAAATGCCTAATTTTTGATAATTTGATATTGAAATCTAGTTCAATTCATTGTAGGTGTGTTTTGTTGATGCCAGCAAAGCTCATAAGTACATTGGTAAGACATTGAAAGCTGTAGAGTCACATTGACTAACTTTGATCTATATCATCAGGTTAGTTTTATGATTACTCATACATTAGTTGAAATTTTCTATTATTTTATCATTATTATACAATTTTTATTAGCTATCTATAAATATAAAAAAGGAAAAGAAGGAAATTATGATAAGAGATAAGGAGGCTATCTTTTGGTTTTCTTATGCAATATTGTGATAAGAGATAGAGATTTTGTGTTGTATTGCTACTATTTGATTAAATTAGAAAAGGGTTTAAATCTCAGTTATGTAAAAAAGCTATGAGTTTGTGTGACAAATTAAGCTTGACTAACAAACCTCATTACATGTGTCATGGTATCAGTTATAAGTTTACTTTTTCACACCTTTTTCCCCTCAAGAATTGGATAACAAGCTTTTTAGTCCTTGCTAACTTTTCTTGTGTGTTCCTTAAGTCCAAAAAGTTAAAAATTAAGTTATTTTGATCCAGTGTGTGCAGTCTTGGACTAATATTTTATTGTTACAATCTCTAATTTTTGTTAAATTCTGGCATAATTAAAAACTGACAAGAAGGTAATATTTACATATGTTGCTTCAACTGAATTTTGGAAAAGTTATTGCTGTTGGCCCTAGCATTCGTGATAGGGAGGGGAAGGTTATCCTTATGGGTGGAAAGGAAGGTGAGACTGTCCTGTTACTTGAGTGCGGAGGAACTGAGGTGAAGCTTGGTGATAAAGAGTAGGTATTATTTCTCTTTTCCATACTTCTTGTTTCTACATTGCTTCCTTTCTTATGGTACCTATGCTATATCTATAATTTTATTTTATATTTTTGGATAAGTTGTGATTGACATCTTATTTCTTTCTATTAACTATATTCATATTGTATTTTTCATATTAAGAATGTCAAATAGTGCATAAAACGGAATTGAATAGTTATCTACCAATACACCCATTGACCATCCTCGGTTTATTGTATATAGAAATCCTTTTCTCAACCCATACATTTTTTAGCCCAATACACCATCTACCAATTCATATTAGTCATAGTTTTGGATCTTCAGAATTTTTCAGCCCATAAATTTTACTGTGCGAGTTGTCTTCACATGCCTTATTCAATACTGTTGTTACATTTTTCTTCTCCTCCCACATGCTATGGCTTTCAATTGCGGTATTGGGTGTTGCTTCTCTATTCCATAAGATCTGGAGATTTGGAGTCAATAAAAGAGAAAAGGAGATGTCTTAGCAAATTTCACTCCAGAAAGATAGATTTAAATGCCTTTCGCTGAGTATCCATTGCAAACACTGATGGGTAGCCTAACATTGAAGAGTTCAGATAAGTGTACATGCAATCTTTGACGGCGACAAGATGAGCTTCAGATTGATAGGTGACAATGGCTTTATTTGGGTTGATTTGTGACGAGAATTATGATAGTGCTTTCACAATTTAATTACAAGTAAGTTTTTATTCCTCCAACATGTTTTTATCCTTTCTGTTTTTCAAATTTTTTTTTCACATTCCACTAATCTTATGAGTGAGCTTTAGATTAATGGGTGATTGAATTTTTTTTTATTTTGAAAATTTATTCCACCAATAATCCTGTGCTGAATGTTCATTTGGGTCCTTTGGGATTTAGCTTTTACAATTCTCTATTTTGGGTCATTTTTTGCATAGCTTGGTTTCATAAAAACATGATTTATGTTCTGATCAATTGACAACTCATTTGGAAAAACCAAAAGAGGTCTATGTTTCGGAGTTATAACGATAAGAAAACTGGAATATTTGGAATGAAATGTCTGTGGTGACTTCCAATCACCAATCATGGATTTACCCCCTTTCTAATTTGTAATAGTAATCGATTGTCTCTTGATTTTCTTAAGAATATTTATGTAATAGGAGGGTCAAATTAAAATCTCATGCTAATCATTTGATCCATCTTTCCCCTCATTATCTATCCATATAAAACTTTGTTTCTTAAAAGAAATACATTTTTCATCTTTCTAATTTTTAATTATATATTTGATGTGTGAGATAAGGTGATGGAACTTAGAAAGCAAATCAAGAAAAGGGCAAATCCATTTAATCAAGGAGCAGTCATTGCAATTTTCTCAAGTTTGTTGTTTTGTGGATTGCCATTAATGTCAATATAGTTAGCCAAAATTGTAAAGCCTCCATCTTTTAAATTGTGATAGATTATATTAACTTCAACTATCACAAATCTTATCTTAATATATTATAGTAGGTGTGAGTTCGACCCTTAAAATTTTTCAGCCTCATACTATGTTAAAGCGCGTAACTTTTCATTCGTACAAACAGAGCCACCTTTCAATACTCGGTCTGTATGGGCAATCCATATGTTCTCCCATTTCTTTACCCTTTCTTTCATGTTAATATTATTTATTATATTATATTTACATTGTTATTATTTTTTCTTTCCTCTAATTACTTAAATATTATTTATGCCAGTTCTACGTATCATCCTCTTTCCATCTTTTCATTTATTTTAATTTTAATATTATTTATATTTATATTATTATTTTTTCCTTCCTCCAACTTTTTCAATATTAATTTATATTTTTGCTTTTACCCGGATTTATGGTCATCTATGAATTAGTTTTTTTATTTTATACATATTTTTATTATAAAATTTTAAATCTTCTCTTAATTTTTATCTCATAATATAATCTATTTTTTATTTTAGGAATATTTAAAATATGTTAAGGGGTTGAATTAATAAATTTAATTAACTTATATTTTATTTTTAACCGTTATCATTTTACAATTCACATATTGTATCTCTTTATTTTATTTGTTCTATATCATTTTTTTAATTTTTCTCATGTCCATACATATTATTTATTACTTGAATACTACTATTATCAAATAATATAAATATAATATGATATATTTTATCTTTATAATAAAAATATTTTAAATGAATTGAAATTATATTTATATTCATTGATGTAAAAATAAAATAATATTATCAATCAACCATTTATTTGATGCCAGTATACAGTAAAACTAGAATCTAATTAATATTTAATTAAAAAAAGTACTATTATTTATAATGTTCCAAAATTATATTTTTAAATAAAAATTTTATTTTTATTACATAAATTATTTTATTTCATTCTCATTATTTTTTATTTTATTTTTATTCTAATTCCATCGTATCAAATACATATAAATTCCTTCCTTTTATCATTATTTTTAACTATTATAATTAGATTAGATACATACAAGGATATTTAAAACAATGATAAAATACATATATAATTTAAATTTTCAAATTTCATTTTTCTTTATAAATTAAGTAAAATATATTAATATATATTTAAGTTATTATACTTTATAAAATTTCATTGTTGACCATGCGTAGCACGGGCTTACATTCTAGTGTATATATATATAATTACTCTAATTAATATATTTGTTTAACTATAGTAATTATTTTATGTATATTTAGTTATAATAATTACTTTTTGTAATTAATTTTATTAATTTTTAAATTTTATGATGATAAATTTAATTTTAAAAATAATTTTTATTAATTTTTTAATTTTAATATAATTATTTATTTTGATAAATTTATGTAATATATATTGATAATATTAGATATATATAAATTTATTAATTTTAATATTAAAAATTATTTAATATTACTCATATATAATTTTAATATTATATATATTAAAATATAATTTTAACATACCCAAATTATAATTATAATTTTAATATATATAAATATAATAATAAATTAATTATTTATTATTATTAAATAATGAATTAATTTAATAAATTAATACTTACCGATTCTTTAATCAAAGTTGACTAACTAGTTTTTTCTCATTTTTTTATTAAATCAAGTTATTATTATCAATTTCCATGCGCATACTAATTATAATCTTAAATCCGATAAAATTATATCATTCGAAAGTCAACCAATTAAATTCAATCCGTTTTGCGGAAGGGGGCAGACTGAACCTTCATCATTCATTTGACGTTAGTCCAAAATGCTTTACCTTTAACGTGTGAAGATTTGACTTGCTTTCTTATCCCCCATATACTGGCAGATGGGGAATTGATGTCCCTCTCTAAAAAATCACCGCTTCCCCGGAAGGCTCTTGATCTCTCTCTCTCTCTCCTTTCAGAGAGGTAATTGAAAGCTCTTGATCTCTTGTACGAAAGGGCCAAAGCCTTTCAATGGCGGCCTCTTCATCAAATTCTCGTAATTCAAACCCAACTCCGCCATGGAAATATCACGTTTTTTTGAGTTTTAGGGGTGAAGACACTCGCCTCAATTTTACAGATCACTTGTACGCTGCTCTCTGGAGAAAGGGAATCATAACATTTAGAGATGACGAAGAACTTGAGAGGGGTGAAGTTATCAAACATGAACTCTTGCAAGCAATTGAACAATCTCTATGTTCTGTTGTCATTCTCTCCAAAAACTATAGTTCTTCCGGTTGGTGTTTGGACGAACTTCAAAAGATTTTAGAATGTAGAAAAGTTTTGGGTAGATGGGTTTTGCCGATCTTTTATGGTGTAGATCCATCTGATGTACGACATCAAACAGGGAGTTTTGCTGAAGCTTTCAGAAAACTTGAAGAAGGATTTGGCGAAGACAAATCAAAAGTTCAAAGGTGGAGAAATGCTTTGTCGGAAATTGCTAATTTATCTGGTTATGACTCCAAAAATCAGTAAGTCCCTTAGTACATCAAAAGAGATTGCATCAAAATTTTTATTTTTTATTTTCTTTCACAACGAGGTTGAATCTACGTTTAGTATAACGATTAGAAATTATGATTGATGATTATAAGTCAAATTGATTATTAGTTTTTAAAACTATTTGAGTGTATTTTTAAAATTTTTTAATAATTAATTATAAATAATAATTACGGTTAATGTAATTTATTTTCTAATCTTAATTATAAAAAGAAAAATTTAAAATTTTATACTTATATTAATTTTATTTCTTTATTCTTTCACTTCTATTTCTCTTTTTTTAACAGTAAAAATTTTAAAATTTACTCATACTAATTTTATTTTTATTTCAAACTTACGAATGATTTTTCAGATTTTATAATTTAATTATTTGCAAAATTTTTAATTAAGTAAATATCAAAATAAATATAAATCTTATTTTAATTATAAAATTAAAATTTCTAATTTATGAAAAATAATTTAAATAAATGAGAATACATATATTAAGAATATACATTAATGTATATTTTTTTCTACGAACAATAATATTACAAAAATTAGAAAATTAGTGATTTTGATATAAGCATGTGTTTTATTATTTTTTAGTAATTTAATAAAAATAGATTTTCTATAATCAATTATTAATTGATACTATCAAATATATATCCATTATTTCAAAATTAATTATCGCAATAATCAATTATTTTTATCACTATATCAAATAAGTCCTTGGACTATAAAATTAATTAAATAAGAGAAAAAATATTTTGCCATCGGATATTATTACTAAAAATGAAATTAATAGTATATAATGTATTAGAGTAGCGTATGTTTGAAACAAATGTGAATTAAGGTAATTAGAACAAAGACGTTCTGGTTATTTGATCAATGAAAAGTTATGACCATATCATTAGAGATTCAGGTTGGTCCTGCGTCTTTTTTAAGTAAATTTAATTTTTTTATAAAAAAAATTCTTTTACGATGATGTATTTTCTTGTACCCAAAATATTGTGGTCTTTGGTTATAAAAATCAACTTATGACCAAGCAGTTGATCATGTTCCAAATTAATTGAGTACTAAATGGGTTATATGTATATTTTTTTTTCTCCCTGTATTTGTTAATCATGACAATATTCTTTAATTTCATTCAGGCATGAAGCGGAATTCATTGATAAAATTACCACAGTATTGTGGACAGAGTTAGAACCTTACTTACCAGTCGTATTTCGATGATGAATTAGTTGGCATTGATGCAAAGTTAAAAGACACGTATCCAATTTTGGATATGGGGTCAACTGAGGTTCGCTTTGTAGGAATATGGGGCATGGGCGGGATAGGGAAGACTACTCTTGCCGAATTTGTTTTAACAAATTCCGTAACCATTTTGATATTAGGTGTTGCCTTGAAAATATTAGAGAGAAATCTACTATAGATGACTTGCTTGAATTGCAACGAAAATTGCTTTCCAGTTTAAAAATTAAAAGCTTGGAAATTAACAATTGGGACCAAGGAAAGTAAACAATAAGACACTTCATGTCCAAGAGAAAAGTTCTCCTTCTCCTTGATGATTTAGTTGACCTAAAACAACTAGAGCATTTGGCTGCAAATCAAAATTGGTTTGGTCAAGGGAGCAGAATTATAGTAACAACTAGAAATATGCACTTACTAAGATCACATCGAGCACCATTTAGCATGTATGAGATTGGAGTCTTGAATACAGTGGAATCCCTTGAGCTATTTTGTCGAAAAGTTTTCAAAAGAAATCGACCCAAGAAAGGATATGAAAAGTTGTCTAAAGATTTAGTTCAATATTGTCAAGGTCTTCCATTGGCACTTAGTGTGTTGGGTTCACATTTTTGTGGAAGAGATGTTTCCATATGGGAAGATGCTTTTAGAAAAATAAAAAAAGATCCACCAAAAGATATTTTGGACACATTGAGGATAAGCTTTGAAGGATTGGACAAATATGAAAAAAAAATATTTTTGGATATTGCATGTTTTTTCAAGGATTGGCACTTTGATCGAGCGATGCAAATATTAGAAATATGTGGCTTTTATCCCAAAATTGGAATTGCAACTCTTGTTGAAAAATCACTTTTAACATGTGATAGTAAGACTTTTAAGATGCACGATTTGCTTCAAGAAATGGGTAGGAATATTGTTATCCAAAAATCTGGCAATGAAATATGCAAGCAAAGTAGGTTGTGGATCACCAAAGATGTTGATGAAGTATTGAAAAAAAATATGGTGAGTGGCTTTTTTTTTTCTCTAGATAAAATTGCAATATATGCATTCCTTATGCATTGTATTGATTATGGTATTCTTCATATTTTATCTTATAAATGATACTGAACTAATTGATTATTGTTAATTTATTAGGGAACCGAGTTCATAGAAGGTGTAGTGTTGAGCATGCACAACTATAAAACATGCTGGGGCCATGAAGCCTTCTCAAAGATGTCTAAACTAAGAGTACCCATCATATTTCATGGTTTGCATTTGCAACTTCCTGATGGTCTCAAATGTCTTTCCAATTCGTTAAAAGTTCTTGAATGGGGTGAATGTTCATTGCAATCATTGCCACTTGGTGTGAAATTGGAGAATCTTGTGGAGTTAAAACTACAAGGGAGTAAAATCAAACAATTGTGGAATGGAAATCAGGTAAGATAATTTTGTTAACAGATTTGGTACGTATAACTTACTATTAGCACATATTCTTTGAAGTTAATGATATACTTTTCTGCTTGGTCCTTTCAGAAATTTGAAAAATTGAAGTTCATTGATTTAAGTTATTCTAAAGGTCTCGTTCATACACCAAATTTTTCTGGAGTTCCCAATTTAGAAAGTTTGATTCTTGAAGGTTGTTTAAGCCTCGTTGAGATTCATCAATCTGTTGGACAACTCAAAAAGCTAGTTGTTCTTAATTTGAAAGATTGTGTAAATATTAAATATCTACCAAGTAGACTGGAAACGACCTGTTTGAAGGATTTGAATCTTTGTCGATGCTCAAAAGTTCAAAAGCTTCCTAAGTTTATGGGGAATATGAAAGTAAATAAATCTATGTAAACACTTGACTTGAGTGAAACTGCTATAGCTGAAGTGCCTTCAGTGATTTGTGAATTCGGAAATTTGAAATACTTTTCGGTTCGAGGATGCAAGGGATCAATATCAAAGCCATGGTGGAAGTTATGGGGGTATTCATTTTCAATGGGTTTTAAGCTGCCTCCTCTATCAGGTTTGTGCATGTTAACGGAATTAGATGCAAGTTATTGCAATCTTAATGATGAATCAATTCCTGATCTTAGTTGCTTGTCATCATTGGAAAAACTAAAGCTATGCGGGAACAATATTGTTAGCCTACCTCCCGGCTGTGTATCTAATCTTATTCGTCTGGAGGATCTTTATATGACTAATTGTCGGAAGCTTCAGTCGTTGCCTATGTTTCCACCATCTATACATATGGTGCGTGCTGAAAATTGCGGTCCAATGGAAGTTTTGCCGGAGACGCAAATATGGAAGTTGTTGATGTCTCTGGAGGTACGTATGTCTACACTTAACGTCTTTGTTTTTCAAATTCTAACCGTTTCAATTTTATCTACGGCAATCATTTTTATCGAATCTGGACTGTTGCAAGTATAATATTACTTATTTTTTGAGACAGTAACATATAATTCATTTTATTATAAAATTTTTAAAATATTTTAAAATAAGTTGAAATTTTAATTTTGAATTGCTAATTGAACTAATTAATTATATATTTTTATAAAAATATTTGAAGTTAAACTTATTTATTTACATTTTGTGAGTATATTTATATTGATTTTTAAGTGTTATATATCAAATTATATAAGAGATTACTAATATCCACATCTATTCTTTCATTTTAATGAAAAAATTATGTTATAAATTAAAAATAATAAAATAACAAAAGGTATTAAAGTCAATTTGCCACCATTACTAACAATTTTAATTAATGAGTGCATTTATTATAGAGGGAAAAACAAATAAGTAAAGTTAACTTAAACATTTGAAATTATTATTTTTTCTATTTAAATTACTTAAATATTTTTTATTATTTTATTATCATTAAATTAATGACATAATTTTTTCATTCAAAGTAAAGGTTGTTAATCTCCAAATATGAATGTGGAAATTAGCAATCCATTGGAAATAAGTAAATCATGACCATCAAATCTAGAATTGAAAAGTAATGATTAAAACATAAAATAATTTTACTTTTTTTAATTGATTATATAACTACTTTAAGTGCCAATATGATTTTTATTAATATTTTAATCCTAACTATCAATGCAAGATTGATGATCACTATTTACTTTTTTTATTTCTCATACAAAAATACTCATTTCACTTCTTGTGTAATATATATATATATATATATATATATATATATATATATATATATATATATGTGTGTGTGTGTGTGTGTGTGTGTGTAGAATTTTGTCAAAATTTTATATTTTACGCATTATTTCTTTCTTTATTTACTCCATAGCATCTTTTTCTTTTTTAATTCACTTCTAATATTTATAATTTTACGCATTATTTCTTTCTTTATTTACTCCATAGCATCTTTTTCTTTTTTAATTCACTTCTAATATTTATAATTTAGACACCACAATCATTGGGAAAAAATGTAAAATGGCTCCTTTAATTTGAGGATATTTAGATGTTGTCTCATTTCACTTTGAAAACTTAAAAATTATTTTTTTAAATTTTATTAAATGTGGAATTAACATCATTGTTAATTTAATCAACTATTTTATTAAATTATATAATTTTTAATAAAATTTTCAAACAAAAATTATAATATTATATTATATTATTTTATTATATAATTTCATAACTAATTTTTATTATTTAATTAAAATTTTATATATTTAATTTATTTTTATTAATTATATAACATGAATTATTTTCAAAAAATAATAAAATTAATTGATATATTACAATATTGTAATTCTTATTTAAAAAGATTATAAAATATTTAGGAGAGATTTCATTAACATTTTTTCAACCTAATTAGTGATATGTAACTTACAACAGTTAAACTAAATCTACACCATTTATTTGACCTTTGTCTAATGGTTACAATATATTTATATTAATATTCATCTACTAACTTTAATTTTAATAATGGGAGAGAATTGATGCAAAATTTGCTTAGTTGCTTTCTCTCTCTTGTACTATTTTAATTTATAACATGAAATTGTTTAAATTACAAATACTTACATTTAGAATCAATGTAATTTTTTGCATATTAATTATTAAAAAATATTTTAATATATGATAAATTTAAAGAGAATATCCCTTGAAATCTTATTAGAGTATAGTTACCAATTTGAAATTATTTTGCATGTAGGATGTTTCTTGCATGGTATAAAATTTATTACATGTTTTTTTTTGGAAAAATTGCTATCTTTATTTTATTAATATTACTATGTTAATAGTTTTCTTTTGATTTTTGTACCATGTAAAGTTTATATCAGTTTCTCAACTTTAAGTTTAAATTAAATTCATAATATATGCAAATAGTCATTGTAATTTTAATTTCTATAAATAATTTGCCTTTTCTAATATAAAACAAAAATGAAAATTAATTCTTATGTGTTATCTTACAATAATAATTGTATTAAAATTATTGTTATGTGCTATTATCATTACACGCATACATATGTATGATTCTTCACATTTTAGTATAATAATTAAATTAGATTATTATTCATATTTATCATAAATTAAATTAAAGCATTTATTCATTGATAATGAAATAAATCAAGTCTAATCATAAACTTTTGTAATTTAAAACAGTTTTATGTGCTAGTTTAAAATTAATCCTTATAAAATGAGAGAGGAAAAAGAAAATATTATAAGAGAGAAAACAATTAAGTCTTATACTAATTCTCTCAATATTAAAGTTAGTGGGTGAACATTAATATGAATATATTATAACCATCAGATGAAAGTCAAATGAATGGTATAAATTTAGTAAAAGTGGTGTAAATTTAAAGTGGAATCAATTGATCCCCATACACCCCATACACACACATACTTGAAAACATATGCAGTGGAGTTTTGATCTGTTGGAAAAAGATTAGATATTATTATTATAATTTACATCATTATTAAATATTATGATTATTTTTTACTTATTAAATTAAGGTATAAATTTTTTGATTTGAATTTTTTTTAAAAAAAATTCAAATGCATGCAAATTTTTTAAGGATCATTTAGAATTTAATTAATTTAAAAAATACTTTATACTAAATAAAAATATATTTGCACACAATAATTAAATTCTTTAAATATAAATTCCTTTAATGTTGTCATTAAATTTTATAAAAACTAAATTATTGTCGAAGAACGTAATAATTATTAAATCTATCCTTTAATATAATATTTAGGAGAATAATAATTAATATATTTAATTGTTGAATAAATATATTTGATAATATACTTTTTATAGTGATATTATTTGTAAATAAAATTGAATTTATATTTTAGATATATTAATTCAATGATGGAAAAATTGGATATATATTTTGGTTATAAAAATGAACTATAAATTTTTTTCCTAAATGAAGAAATATTTTGTAATACATAAAATTTAACCAATTTCATAGCACCATGAATTATACGAGAATAATTAAATTTATTAAGCAAAGTCTACTATTATTTCTAAATGCAAACAATAAATTATTACCAAAATAATTTTCAAAATAAATACATAAAATTTACATTAGATGGTAAAATGGAAAAATATGTACTAAAATGTTTGCATTTATTCCATGAATTTTCATGAATAAATAGAATACCCATAATTTTTTATTTCATATTATTTGTTATCATCAATACAATTTTAATAAGAAGATAAAAATAAAAGGAATGTTTACAGAATTGTGATATTAAATTATTGTTTTTATTCATTTATTTGACAAATACAATTTCAATGACATTTTTATTTTATAATGTATATAAGTATTTTTATAAATATTTTTTATTATTTTTTGCTTTATAAAATAATTTTTTAATAGTACATATGTATCTACTAAAGTCACAGTCTAAAAATTCATTATTATCAAAATTTAATTAGAAATTAAAAATTGTATAATAATATAATTTAGATAATATTTATATTCATATTACTTATATAATTTACTATTTAAATGTTAATTAATTTGTTTTTAAATGACTAATTTATTTAGAAATAATTGAGAAAAATAATATTCACTGTATTAAAAAGAATAATTAGGAGTTGTTTATTAGGAATGAAATATTTTTTTAAAAAAAACCTTTACAAAAAAGTTATACCGAATTTTTTTACTGAAAATCGGAGGAAATCAATTAATGAGAATTTGACAAGTGTCAGGGTGAAAGTATAGTAGTTGCTGGAATTATATTATATATATTGGTTGATGGTTGATATATTGATTCTTGCTATTCACAATTCGAATGCTATTATAACTCTAGTATAGATCCAATATAATACATTATTTATTATAAAAATTATTAAGAGAACTAACTGTATATTTTACTTTTAATTCTTATTATTTTATATGTTCTATTTTTACTTGTTTCACTACATTTTTTTTACATATATTTTTATTATTTACAACTCAAATGCTAAAATTATTAAGTAATATAAATATAACCAAAATTTTTAAAATTTAAAATCACATACATTTATGTAAATTTTTTTAATTTTGTTTAGAACAATATTAGCGATGCCGATGCCAATTTCAATTTCACAAGAAACAGAAAGAGGAAATGATGAGTGCCGATCACCTCATTGCTAATCAGGGTCTATTTTATAATTTTTAGTTGGTTGCTTCAAAACTTCTTTTATTAGGTAGTCCGGTCTCCCTTATGTTATTCATGAGTTGCATGTGACGCAACGAATTTTGTTATTTGCACTATAGAATCGTCCTTTATTTAATATCTACAGGTATGTCCAACGTGGGTGGACCTACATACACATACACGAGTGGGGCACTCTCAACATTTTACAACTTATTGTGTTGATTTTATAATATATTTAAATAAAAGTTTTCAACTAAGTTACCTTGTGTGCCCAGACCCATGAAATTGTTTTGAATCAGATTTTAAAGTTAATATTTTATTGAAGGACAAATTAATGAAATAAAATATGAATATAATGTTTTTGCATAAGAGGTCAAGTCAATATACTATCTTAGATTACAAAACTTATTAATTCCACGTAACATTATGTTTTAATTTATGTCATTGATAAAAAGATTAAGTACTCAAAATTGAGATACTGTCACAATTGATCATTAATTTCAAAAAATTAATCTTATCTCTTAAAATTGTTTATACATTACGTATATGTGAAATATATAAGTTTCACATTTTTTTATACATGCTACTGTGAGTGAGTTTTATCTCACTCTTTTTATTTATTTATTTTGTATATATTTCTTTTTGACAACATAGGGATATTAAATTTTTAATAGCAATTATTATTATAGCAAATGCACATAAATCTTTTTGTATTTTATGATTTTTTTTTATTTGAATGTAATGTATGTACATATTTTATAGCGTATTTTTTTATGATATGTCTTTTAGACATTTTATATATTAACGTTTGCCTTGGTTGACAATCGGGTCTCAGGTCCGTCCTTCGCGATCCCTATATTCCGATTGGACTTTGGTATCTACGTCGGTGGATGAAATTCCAGCATGGTTTGAGAATCAAAAGGATTGTCCATCTCTTTGGAATTTTGATGGATATCAAGATTCAATCACAATAGACATTCCAGATTGTTGTAATTCAAGTAGTTGGTGGGGAATTCTTTTTTGCATCATAGTTGAACCACCGGATATTGCTGTCCTACTTTCGGACGGCTCGAAGTGGTGGCTGCAATTTGGGGGACCAGAATATGGATGGCCGCTACTACCATCACGTTATGATGAGGATTTTAATAACAATCATCAATTTATTGTATTCCTCGATTCACGTGAAATTAAAAGGGATGGTTCCAATGGACTTCGACTGCAATTGAAATTTCGTGTTGAGTGCGGGAAAGAAAAGGGTGGCTACTTACAGCCTTTAATAAGCAAGTGCGGGTGGCGTGTGGTATGTAGAAATGAGGTTCTGCAAAAAGCAAGAATGAGTGAACTTGAGAATGTCCCTTCCAGCAATTTCAACCCATCAACACCATTAGCAATCAAAGATGCGTTTGAAGGACAGGATGTATTTGTCACAATTGATGATCCAAATGCAGAGCACGATCAGATACAACGGAGACGAACTTGAATAAAAGATTCCTGGTGACTCCCTTATCTAGCTCTTTTACTTACATACACAGTAATAACTTTGGTTAATGGAGTTAATTTTTTTTTAAATACTTTCTAATTTCAAAGCCTTACAAAAATGCAATATTTTATTAAAAAATATGAATGGTATATGGAAGTTTATAAAACCCCAAAAAAACAGTGTTCGTGAGAGTGCATGTTATCATAATTTTATTTCTTATCAAGCCAAGTGTGAATTAGCAATAAATATTTAGAAACTGACCATAATAAACTCTTTTTTTTTAAACTACTAGCTATTAGAGGGAAAATATAGTTTATCCACTAGTGGGATATGATCCAAGTTTACTTTGTCTGTGCATAATTCAAAGCATTAAATTTGATTCATCTGTAATTTGAATGACTTGATTTGATAAATTGAAGGGTTCTTTTTCAATTAATAATAATATCCTCTGTGAATTGTATGTGACCTTGATATCTTAATATGCATGCTTAGTTTTAGTATTCTATTTATTTTTCAATTGTAAGATTTTAAAAATACCCCAATGCATGGGGTAGTTGAATGTGTAATTTATTTATTTATACTTGTTTGTCAATTATTTATTGAATTTATCATTCATTTCAAGATTAAATTTAGTAGTTGGATATGTTATTCAAAATTAGCAGAATCTCTTTCTAATCTTATATAAACAGATAAAACAACCTCTTGTTTTTCCATTTTTTTATTATATTCCTGTGGCCACGTGTCAGCTTATTAGAACTTTAAAAATTCATTTTCCAGCCTTTTTTGTTTCTCCTTTTACTTCTGACAGTTTTACTGTAATGGGCCAATCTATTGGGCTTCCAATTTTTTCTCCAACTGGAATGGCCTAAAACTTGGCCCGTCCATGACGCAAGCTTTGTTGCACGAAAGCCTAAACGGCTAAGCTTTCTTTTTGTATTTATTTATTTATTTTCCAAATTCTTATACAACTATTTTCTTTTCATTTCTCCTGTAAAATATTATTTTTATTCATATTATTTTACAACTCATTGAATAATATAAATGTAATAATACATTTTATTTTTAATATAAAAATATTTTTAAAAAATTAGTTATTAATTTAATATTATTATACTTAACTATATGTTTATTTTTAACTCTTATAATTTTTTCATGTTTGCTCATAATATTAAAAATTCTGATGTTAATATTATTGAATAGTTTAGATATAATATTATATGTTTTTATTTTAATTATAAAAATATTTGAAATAAGTTAAAGATTAATTTAATTGGTTATATATATATATATTTAACTTTTATATTATTTTACAACTCACTCATTGTTTCTCTTTTTTTTATTACTTTGTTTTATTAGATGTTTATTATTTTTATGTCAATTACTATTATTTATGACTTGGATATTAATATTTGAAAGTAATATATGCATATTACATGGTGTGTTTAATTTTATTATAAAAATATTTTAAATAAGTTAAAATTTTAATATACAAAGTACTAATTGAAATAATTAATTATACATACTTCTATTTAATAAATTATTTTAAAAATTGAAATCAAACTCATTTAAGTTATATAAATATTTTCTTACTATTATTTTTAATTGTTATATTTTAAATTTAATATATATTAATTGAGATTTTATCAAAATTATACTTTTTTTAGATACTTAAATATATTTTTTTTGTAAATTTTTACCTTTGTTATTTATAAACCAAAAGTTGTGCTATCATTGATTAGTATAGATATAATATAATTTTTTTATTATTAAATTATTTTAAATAACTAAAATATTTAATTTACTTGAATTATATATCATATATTCTATTTTTAACTCTTATATTACTTAATATAAAAATCACATACACATATTTTTATATGCTCAATTACATGTTTTGTTTTGTTTCTTTTTATATTATTAATCATATAATTTATGGTTTAAACACTAATATTATTAAGAATTGAGCATACAATATGATATATTTTACTTTATTCTTTTTATTCATTAATAGTGTAAAATATTTTAAATTATTTGAAAATTCACCATATGCTAATGTTATTAATTAGTATAGATGAAATATGATATATTTAATTTTTATTATAAAAATATTTTAATAAAAGATTTGATGTAATTGATTTATTTAAGTACATATTATATTTTTAGTTTTATATTTTTCAATGTTGAAGCCACATTGTTAATTTTTTATATTGGTTCCATTACATTTTCTTTTTTCTTTTCAATACCACTTATATTATCTATAATTTATACACCAATATTATTAAGAAGTATGAATATAATGATTTATTTTATTCTTTTTTTCTTTTTGTTTTAAATAAGTTGAAAACTTAATTTATTTGAAATTAGTTACTTATTTTATTTTTCACTTTATTATTTTACAATTCATTTATTATTTCTTTTTTTTAAAATTTGTTACACTACATATTTTTTTATATTCACTTCTATTATTTACAACTTAAATAATAATATGATTAAATATTTTGTGTGTATCTTTGTGTGTGTGCACGTGTATATAATATAATATATTTAATTTTATTGTAAAAATATTTTAAACAAAAAATTTTAATTTAGAAAATATTAATTGGATTATATAATTAAATTTTTTCCTTTGTAATAAAAAACTAATGACTTAAAGTAAAAATTATTTATTTAAAATTTATCAATATTATTTATATCAAATTTCAAGTATGATTTTTATAGTTCACATACTATTTCTATTCCTTTCATTTACTTGATCTTATTTTTTTATTTTATTGTTCACCATTATTCATTATAACTTAAATATTGCTAAATAATATAAATGTAATACAATACTTTTATAATAAAAATATTAAATTAAAATTTGAATTTAATCAAATTATTTAATTAAATATTATATTTTAAAATTTTGTTATTTATAAATATATAATTAGAAAATAAATATAATAAATTAAATTTTAAAACATTTATTATTTTATATTATATATTTATTATTCTTATTCTTATATTAAAAAAAATAGATATCTATGCATGGCATAGGTTAAGAAGCTGTTTGAAGGGATAGGAGGAATTTTGAATCCTTGACCATGATATAGGTGTGTGAGAGGTTGAGTACATTTCTTCTAATGATAGAGGTCGAGTAATTTTCTATCCACATTATAGTTTTGGATATTGTATTTTAGTCATTTTTCCTCAAATGTTTCAAAAAATCAAATATTAAATTTTTTTTAGGGTCACAAATATCATTTTTTTCTATTTTCTTTAATTTTCAACAATATGAAAGCTTTATATATATATATATATATATATGTTTATCATTCTTATTGGTTACTCACCATAGAAAAATGGATGACATTGTACTTAAATATGAATATCATCTTTTTTAAAATGTAGGTGAGTGAAAAATAAAGATGTGCAAATAACATTACTCTATGTTAAAGTAGATTGTATCTGCTATATATACATATATATATATATATATATATATATAGAGAGAGAGAGAGAGAGAGAGAGAGAGAGAGAGAGAGAATTAGGAAAAAAAATTAATATATCTTCTTTTCTTTAAGCAAAAACTAATGTATTAATGAAGATAAACCTAAAAATTATAAAAATCTAGTTTAACAAAGAAAGAAGTCTGCAATACTGAATATATTATATTGAAATATTGTTGTGTAAGGTGATGTTGAAGAGAACCCTGCAGTCAGAATCAAGAGCAATATATCGCATAGCCTTTTAGAACACATGTTGTACCAAAGAAGGGACATCCTGAGCAACCTCGTTAATATCAAAATGATGAATGAAGTAGTGAGTGAAATGTAAAGTATAAATAGTATTTGCTATCATAGAGGTTGTGAAGTGAAGTTCCCTATGAACATTTGGCCTTCAAAGTTCTAGAATGCAACGACGCATCATAGTAGGAGGCAGGGTCAAATTCTGATTTTGCATTTACAACTTGGTGCTGCTGCTTTCTTTATATTCTGTTGTAATATAATCTCCGCACAGATTGTTAATCGTATGGAAAACCTGATTGAAAATCGCTGGATTTGAAGTCTGCCAAATTTTATGTAGGATTGTTGCTACTTTTGAAGTAAACCCAGAATGCACTTGTGAGTCTGGCCTGCGATCAGACAAGTTTTAATCCAATGACTTACATCAAGAACTTGCAGGTTTAGAACACGGGTGTTCTGTTGGGATGGAAAGTTCTGATCCAAACCAAATTTATGATTAGTTCTTTCTATATCACAACATTAGCTTACTTTAAAATATTTTTATCAAAAAATAAATTATTTGTATCATACCAATATTGCCTAGTTTAATTTTATAAGTTAATGTATAATATGCTGGTTTAAAATATTTGCAAAAAATAGTAATTAATTACATAATTTTAATTCAAAACAACATTTGAAAGCTGAAATAAATAATCATATATAAAAATAAATAAATAATTTTTTATTTAGTAAATAAATGCTATAATTATTATATAACATTAATTAGCCATAAATAAACTTTTAATTTAATTCAATAAAAGAAGGAAAATAGATAAAGCTAGATAGAATTTTTAGCTATTGAAGAGAACAAAATTTGCACACATTAAATGTGTGCATTTTAGATATAATTTTATCACCATAATTAATGATCTCAAATTATTATTATTATTTACACAATTTATTTATCATTATTGTTTCTTATCTGATACTTTAAGGACTGAGATAAGTTATCCAATCCCTAATTAATTTCTTATAATCAAGATGCTACTATGATAATTTCTATTAACTTTTATAATTTTATCTTATTTTTTTGAATAATTAAAAATTGAGAGAAAAATAAAAAATTTTAAATATTAATTTATTTTTTAAAATTAATTGACTTTTTAGTGAAGAGATAGACTGCCATGTGTCACGGGCCGGCAGCTCTCCAGCTGAAACCGTGCGGCGCATGCTTGCCACTCTTGGCCAACATGCTAGCCTTCCAACATTAAACCCTCATTTGGCACGCTTAGGTAAAGATAATGGGACATCGTAGACTTATCACCCATACAACAAGTCCATGTACAACATGTCCGCACGCCAATATCGTATGTCGTCGAAGCGCCCGCGCATACCAGACTGCAGGATCCTTCCACACAGGAAGCCTCCGTGCACTACGGACCGAAGGGACAAATGAATAGGGAGAGGGACACTTCGTTCGCTTGGTTTATGCCTCATTACATAGCTTTGAGTGTGCAAGGGGATGGCCACAAGCCAACACACTCCGTCCCTAGCTCAGTGTCTCGGCGCCCCGCAGGCCCGTAGAGCACTCCACCCCCTTAAAGAGCATTTTGAACAAAAGCCCTTCCGTGGGAAGATGACATACTTTTTCCGAGTTGTCATAAGCCCTTTTCGCCATGCTCTGGGTGTCCGATTGTCACGAAAACTAGCCGACACGAAGATAAAAATGCGAGGATTCCAAATATGGTCTCGTTGAACCCCACCGGATTCACGAACCTTTCGAAATAACCAAAATACCCCCAAACTTGGGAAAATCGGAAAAAATCATATGCAAGCCGGATTGATCTCAAATTTCAGCCACAGGACCATCATAATATGTTGGATTTTGCCACCAAGTTTCATCTTAATCCAAGCATGTTTGCCTGTCGAACTGTCACAACTACCAGCTTGTGACACATGCTATCAACGTTTGAGTTAGTATATTAATTTTTTTATTTTTATTACATACTGTTTATAATTTAAACATATTAATATAATATTTTATTTTATAAACTATTTTTAATAATATAATATTAAAATATAAGGTGTAAAAATAAAAAGTTTTTAGTATTATAGTTGTACCGCCGTATAATGTTGGCCTACTCAAAATAAGACTTTCGCATGGTTTGCGCTGGAGCTTGCAATTTAAGCATTTGTCGTGTAGTTGGCCGTTACATTATGATGAGGATTTTAATTGCAATCATCAATTTATTTTATTCTTTGATTCACGGGACCCTCTTCTCAGAAACATCAAAATAAATGATTCCAACGGATGTCAATTGTATTTTGGTACTGTGTGCAAGGAAAAAAGGCGTGACTAGGTACAAAAATTAAACATAAGGAAATGTGAGTGGCGTGTGGTATGTAACAATGAAGTTCTGCAAAAAGCTAAATTGAGTGAGTTTGAGAATGCGCCCCTCCAGCAATTTTAACTCATCAACACCAATAGCAATCAAAGATGGCAAACGTGTCTCAAATGACAATTCAAATCTAGATCACAATCAGACACAATGAAGAAGAACTTCAATAAAAGATTCCTGGTTAGTCATCTATCTATCTATGTATTTTACTTATGCAATTTACAAATATAAAAGGTTTTTTTATATTTATTTGTCACTTAATTTTTATAAATCCTATTATTCATTTCAATTTTAAAATAAAATTTATTAGTTGGATATGTTATTAAAAAAAATTTAAATTGGCAAAATCTTTGTAATTGATGGTATAGGATGAATTTTAAATCTTGACCTTGGCACAGATGTGTACTTCTATCATAGAAAGAGGTTGAACAATTTTCTATCTACATTATTGTTCTGGATATTATTTTTGGTCATTTTTCTTGGATATTTCAAAAATTCAAATATTACATTCTTTTTTGGATCGGCAAATACCATTTTCGTATTTTCTTTGATTTTCATCAATATGAAAGAATGAAGATAAAGCTAAAACTTGCTAAAATCTTGTTTAGCCAAGAAAGAAGTATGCAATACTGAATATATGACATTGAAATATTATTTAGGGAGATGTTGAAGAGAACGCTGCAGCATCAAGGGCAGCATATTGTATAGCCTAATGGAACTCATGTTGTACAAAGAAGGGACACCCTGATCAATGTACCTTATTAACATCAAAATAATGAATCAAGTAGTGAGTGAAAAATGAAATATAAATAGTATTTGCTATCATGGAAATTGTAAAGTGAACTTCTTTCTGATCATTTGGCATTCAAAATTCTGATGCGAGCCCTTCTTTTGTGCGTCCTCATCCATTTCTAGTTATAACACAGCATTGAGATCTCAATAGTAGTTTCTCTTATATATTGACACATTTGATGCTTTGACTTCGGGCTGGGTCCATTCTAAAATCTTGTAGATAGCTTCCTAAATCCTGATTGGTCAAAATACAAGACGGGATCCGATTGGATGACACTATTAAAATTTTTAGTACTACAATTAAAGACTCGAAGTATTTCCCATAGTGGGGGGATACTCTGGTATAGTAGGATGTAGGGTTAAATTTGCAACCCAGGGCTGCTGCTTAGTTTGTATTTGCCGTAATATAATATCTGCACAGCTTATTAATCATATGGTCCATGGAGAACCTGATGGAATATAGCTTGATTGCGAGTATGCCAAATAGTATGTTGGATTATTGCTACTTTTGAAGTAAACTCAGATTGCAGTTGCTTACAGGTTCCTATAATTAGACAGGTTTAATCCAATGAATACATCAAGAGGTTGCCGTTGTTCTATTGGGATGGAGAGTGCTGATCCAAATCAAATGGCTTTCAAAAGGAACATGACATAAACATGTAACTAGCAGAATCGATTTCATTCTGACATAAGTTGCACTGTTGTTGGACCTGTATGTTTCTATGCCCTGGGAATTCAGCTGTTTTGTGACGGAGCTTCCATTTAAAGGAAACTTCAATAAGATTGTTACAACTAAGATTAGAGATACCCTGTGATAGGAAGTGTTAGCCAAAATGAGCACAAAATGTGGCAAAGATTGAAACATTGAGGCAAACGTTTGGACATGAAAAATATTATAAAATTAGAAAGGGTCCTTCATTGTATTTATTATAATACCATTAAAATTTACTTTTTAATTGGATTATATATATTATTCAATATGTTCCAAATAAAAAATTTTATTTATAAGCAAATTGAAATTATTATTTTTGATATAATTTTTAAATAATAATTTTTTTGTAAACTGAAATCATTTTTATACTAAAATGAAATAAAATTATTTATAAGAAAGACTTTCTGTGTTGGTACTTGCAAGTTACTAGGCCTCTGGCAGGATTAGGATGTAATTTCTGATTCCTACTATCACATTATGATGAGGGTTTTAATCGCAATCATCAATTTATTTTATGTGCAACACAATCACAAATGATGGCTTGCTTGGAGAACACGTACAAAATTTAAATATAAGTGTGGTGGCGTGCAGTGTGTAGCTAGAAGTTCTACAGAAAGCACCAATGAACAAGTTTGAGAATGTCCCTTCCAATTCTAAGCCTTCCAACAATACAAACCAATCAACACTAATAGCAACCAGAGATGGGAAACAATGGGATCATGAATTTGAAGGACAAGATGCATTTACCCCAACCGATGATTCAAATCTAGAGCACAATTATATACAATGAAGAACTTGAATATAAGATTCCTAGTAAATCCTCCATCTATCTGTTTTACTTACGCAATTTACTATTTACAATTTTACTAAGGCAATTTAAAAGATTCCTAATATCAAGGAAGAAAATTCATTATTGAAGAACGTTGAGATGTCTATGTTTCTGATTATTTTAATATTAATGGGTTAGGTATTTTTTACCTGGAAGCTGGGAAACAAATTATTCTAAAATAACGAGTTGAGAAGTTTATATTAGGGCATTACTACACGCTCGAAAATTTTGCATGCATACAACTTTAAATTTTATAAAAGAACTTACAATTTTTGTTATATTCTCATACTAACTACTTCTACTAAAACAATAATACCTTATAGTGATGACATCCACACCAACAACAAAAACTTGGTTGCCAGCAAAAGGTATTTTTATTTATTTATTTTTAAAAACCTTATATTGATGACTTGTTGTCTAGTCCTTCAAAAATTTGACCATAACAGCTGGCTAGCATTTTCTCTTGAAGGCTATATTGATGATAAAGTTATGGTATAGGCTTTTTGAATTTTTTTTATTTAAAATTTGAAAAGTCTACATTGATCATGTTATTGTCAGTGTAGTCCATTGGGGATTTCTTTGCCAACAATTGATAGGTATTTTTGAGGTGGCCTATACCAATGACTTTGTTGTTGATGTAAACTTTCCAAAATATTTTTTAAAAAAATTAAAAAGGTCTATACTACCAAGTTTGAATGATGCATGTACCCCTTATTAATTTTACAATGATGATTAAAAAAACTCTACACCAACGATCGAGTTTTAGTGTCATTGGTATAGAATTTCATCTTTAAGATGCTTGCAGCACCATTTTTCTCATTTATGTAGAGCGAAAAATAGAAACCCAAGAGAGAAAAGAGATATTCTATGCCTTCCAAGGTGAGTTTTCTTCATTTTTCTTTATTATTTTTACTATATTTTCTCCATTTTGTATATTTTCTTACTTGTATTTTGTTAAATGTTTAAATTTTTTGGTTGTTAGGGTAGGTTGGTTGACATTAACATTTGTTTAGTTTACTATTTAATTGAGGTAGAACAAAGAAACTTAACAATATTTTGTTTAGATATACAATTTATAGAGTGATTAATATAAAATGCCTTGTTGTAATTTGATGAAATTGTTACTTAGTCTAATTTGATATGTTTATTGCTTTAAATTGATGATGGTATTGATATAGTATGAGTATGAATTTATTTTTATGTGTTGTTATGTTAGTTGATGAAATTGTATTTTTGCATAATTTGTTATATTTATTATTTCAAATATATGGTGAGTATGTTATAAGAGAGGATTGTGAAAAAATTCCTTTTGAGAATTATACGATGATGTGAAATATATAATAATTTAAGCAAACAATTTAAATTCCTAAGAAAATATGTTATGTAAATCTTTAAGAAATTAAAAAATGAAAAAATAAATTAAATTATTTATAAATGTGTTTTACTAAATAATAAAGGAGTGAAAAATTTGTAATCATTTATTAAAAATTAAAAAATAAACATATTAATTAATTAATAAAATTTTATCACTTAATAATATAGGAGAAAACAATTTGTAATAATTTAATATCAGAAGAAATTAAAAAATTGCTTTCATTAATTTGTTAAAATAAGAATAAAAATAAAGTACATGAATTAATGATGACACAAATACTAGCATAATGTGATAATTAAAATATATATTTTTTATGCTGTGAAATACATAACAATTTAAGGTAATAATTTCAAATCCTAACAAAATAGGTGATGTAAAAAAATAGTAATGATAACAATGGTTTTGACCTGAGGATTGCAGTGGTTTTAATTAGTGACGATTATGGCAACCTCCAAGGAAAAAGCCTAGAAAAAGGAAATAATGGTGGTTATGTGCAACCGTTGGAATCACGATTTGCCAAAAGGTAGTGCTTATTAGGTAAATTGCCACTAATTTTAAAGAAAAATTTTTTAAAAACATTGCAACAATTGTAACCATCGTTAAGTATAAAGAAAAAATCTTAAGAAAACATTGCTGTGATAATAAACTACCATTAAGTTTCAAGAAAAATTTTCCAAAAACACTGCAGTTGTTCATAACCACTATTATATTTATGAATAATTTTTAAAAAAAATGAATTGCTCTTTTGAGTAACCCAACTTTTTTTCCCTCCTTTTGTGCTCTATATTCCAATCCATTGATTTTTGAATAAAAGATTTCAAAATGTTTCTACTAAACAAAGGTTCCTTTGTATTAAGTACTAGCATTGATTTTTGCCTTTCCAACTAGGTTCTCAGGTTTATGCAATAGGTGAAGACAAGAGCTGCCTAAAACATCAAATAAAGACCAATAAAAAATGCTATCCTTGTTTAATTATAAGTCAAATAATATGTTATTTCTCCATTCTCAATGGAGCTAGAAATAGAATGCTAGATTAACACGACTAGTTCACTAATATGAAATCCTAAATTGGTAAACATGAGAATAAAAAAAGCAAATTTCTAAAATAGTGAAATGTTATGAATGAAAAAAGAAATCATTATTATTTAAAGCAAAAAATCATATCAAGTATATAAAACATTATTGGCCAGATGGGATAAATGGAGGAAACGCTTACCCACCAAATGCTAATATAAGCAATGAATACCATACATGTTGCCATGCCATTTGCCTACAAAATGCACAAGCAACAAAAACAATAAGTTGACTTGAGAAGTTGAATAAGGCTAACTTGGGGGATTGCAATCATAGTGTGGCCACTTGTAGGATTGTATAACATATAAACAGTAGCTTCTTTGATTGACATTGAAGACATAAGTTGCTAATATAAAAGAATTCTCACTTTTACTAGATATAAAAAATATATAAAACATTAGACGTGCGCACTATAAGAAGGAGTTTATTCCATTTATAAGCTTTAGCATTTGCTTCTACGATTATAAATGGAGCCTAGAATCAACAATAGACAAGTTAGATGAAATATGCATGGTCACACACAAAGAGGTGGGTTTATTAATTATGTTAATTATTTATAAATAAATATTTGTCTGATTATTAGGTCTGTAGTAAACACAAGTAAAGTAATTCAAATAAGCAAGATACTTAGAAGTATTTGGAACAATGATTTGATAATCATAAGGAGATTCTATTCTCATTTAATACTTACAGACTACCTAGTTTCAGAACTCAACCATGTAAGGCTGCTAACTAGTTTCTCATCTCCTTAAGTAAGAGCTCGTAAAAGAAGTAATTCTTTGAGATAATATACTTCGCATAATAAAACCTAGGGCAGATCCTAAATGACAAGTACATATTAGAGTAAGCATTTCTACCACTTTAAGTGAAGTATAGAAATTTTTAACAAATTCAATACAAACATTGTATAGTTTGCAGATAGGAATTTTCATAACATTATGCTCAACATAAAAGGCTCCAACTAGTTTAACATAGTTTGGTTGGTCATCGTCTTCTACAAGAACACGTCACTATGTAACATCCTTCTCAATGACTTTTGTACCTTCATGAAGATCACAAGCAAATCCACCTAGGCTAATGATTTTCTCAACATAAGCTACAAGGAGTTATGATATCTATTAGCTCTCTAGGAATGGAAGCAGTTATTTTAGTTACAACAACACATTTTTCATTGCGTAGTAAATTGTTGTAGAATCACCAAACTACAATACTAGATGTGCCACATTCATAACTTGAATTTAAGAAGCCCATACTACATTAATCTAAAAGAAAACAGGAAACTTGTCATATAACTCCAAGCTCTCTTTTCTACAGATTCAATGATAGAAATTTCAAACAAGCTCATCTAGGCAAGCAAATTCTCACCATTCCAACTATTTTGTAGATCATCAACATTGGTTGATCCCAGTTCAAATTTTCCCAATTACAAATTTCCATTGTAAAGTTCATCTCCAAGCTTACACTCCATTTACATCCCATCGAACGTCAACAATGTGCAAGCTCAAGGATTTTAGAAAGTAAAATTACTCCTATCATAATGATAAAACTTTTCACATTTTCATGGTATAATGCCACACAATATTCACTTATTGTGGTAAAAAAGTGAGCCACCAAAATAGATCATTGTTACAAAACTACTTAGTTCATAGTGCCACACAATATTCACATTTTCATTTTAGTTTATCTCTATGATTTATAAATTAATATAATGAAAAAGCATGAATCTCCTAGACAATAGCTTCTTATGAGCATTAGCTTCCATTAGCAATGAGTTTATTGCTTTCTTATAATGAAAAAACATAAAATGTTTTTATTAATCTTAAATGAGTAGTGTTCATAGTATAATTACTTACCTAACAACCAAATTATGTTTCTCACAAGTTCATAGTATCTAATCATTGGAACTACCACTGGCAACAATCATCAGATAAACAAGACTGGTGCATATAAGGATATAGATCACTAGCCGGGGAAATAAAACTAAAATAAAAAGCCTAACAATTTATGACAGAGGCCAAGGGTCCTGAGTTTTGAACAAAACTTTATGTAATGTATATTGGCACAATAAAAAAAACCTGATTTCCAAGTTTCTTTTTACTCTTTTAGATATCAAATAGAAAGTTCTTAAGTTTCACCTAATTTCCATGAATTTCTATTATTAACCTCCATGAATTTCTATTGACTATGATGAATTAATCATTTGAACAGGAACCAAATATAAATAACCAATCTCATAAGTACAACATTATAGTAATATGAGCAACCTGTCGCAATCATAGCCTAAATAAATTTAAAAAGAAGAGAAAACATTCTCACACACATACCGTGATTTTGCTCCTTTAATTTGGGATTAGAAAACTTGGGTACTAGGAAGGAAATTGCAACAGAGGGTTTCCCAAATGCAAGAAAATTGTCGATCCTTGCACTAGAACACAACTACAAAAGTAATGAACTAGCAAAATTGAAGTGAGTATGAATAAGTGAGTAATTACAATTAGGATTTCAAATTGAAGTTTCAATGTTAAGGAAGCTTACCATGCTTGAATGTAAAAGCCTCAAACAGAGATAGAGCTTAAGCGTGTACAATGAGAATCTTGCCTTAGATGATATTGAGGATTTTTCTAAACAATATTACGGAGCTTTGTTCTCCTAGAAGATTTGGCTTCAAAGGAGAATGAGGATTTGGTTTCAACGGAGGGTTTAAGTTTTAGATAAGATTCGACTTCAGAAAGGCCTTACTTTCAAATGACTTAAAATTGGGGATTTGGGTTTCATACGACTTGTCACATTTTGTTCTCTTTCTTTTTTTCTTTTTAAATTCTTGCTTAACTAAGCAACTGCCTTAAAATATTTAAGTCATAGTAGGTAGGTATCTTACCTGTTATTAATAAGAATGACTATGGCATTTGGTATAGTTACCACAATATAATTGCCATTATTTAACCTTCTTTTTTGTAGTGTTACATTAAAAATTAAGTGAGTTACAATTTTAGTTTATATATATATATATATATATATATATATATATATATATATATATATATATATATATATATTAGTAAAATTTGATGAATAGAAAGATTCATGATAATTTAATAATGTAAGTAATTTAAATACTAATATTAAAATGTTAATTATGTAGAAAATCAAAACTAATCAAATAATGATTCCATATAAATTTTGAAAATTCAACTAAGCAAAATGCAAACTTTCTGATAATGTGAAATATATAATAATGTAAAGTAATAATTTAGAATCTAATCATAACAAAATAAGTTATGTCAACATTTAACAAAATAAATAAATATAAATATTAAATTATGAATAATTTTATTAAATTGTTAAATTATACAAAAAAAATAAAGGTCGAAATGAATGATGCAATTTATGGAAAATAAACTTATCTAAAAGATTGGATTAAAGCTAAACAGTGTAGGAATTTAATCATTGGCATAAAGGACTTATTATTAGCCTTAAAGAATGATGGATATTATGAGTTATGTAAGGATTTTATGTAATTTTATTTTATATTCAAAATTATTGTACTTTTAAATGAAAATGAATTTTTATTGTATATTAAAAAATTATTATAATTGCCTTTAAATTGTCTTACAAATTTGGATAGTTTGACATAGGTTCTGTAGTTATTATTGCTAACTTATTTGCTCATTGTTTCATGTTATAGAAATTTTTTAGCATCTTCATTATTCTCTAGGTGTGTATTATATTGATGTATAATTTATATATTTGAAGAATTACGAGGAGATGCTATCGAAATTTCTACATTTAAGAAATGAACCATTAATAAGTTAACATAATAACTACATAAATATCTTGAATGAGATAAGGCCTTATCCTTTAAAGTTGGAGTGATATAGTAGATTTAGAGTATATAAGATTGAAGTTTATAATAACTTGTGATGTTGTTGGCTAGTTATAACATGTCTGTGGACAAAAGCAAGATAACTTTACAAGATCATTTATCTAATGAGTACTGGAATGATGCATTGGAATTTGTTAAGAAGCTAACAACTTTGTTGATGAAAGTGGATTAATGAAATGTCCATGTAAGAAGTGCATAAATTTATTATTTCAAAAGTTGACAACCTTGGAGTCATACCTAATAAACAACAAATTTCATCTCTTATACATGAATTGGGTCCATTATGGTGAGGAGGATGCATCGATTACCAAGGCTATATATGGGGTGCCTCCTAATGATGCAGATGAGATGGTTAAAATTATAAATGATTTTATTAGGCTTTTTGGTGCTGATCAAATAGTAGGAAATGATGAAGATGGGAATGAGGATGCCTCAGGGGGAACATATGTCATGGTGACAGCTCTGATAACCTTTTAGCTAAGTTTAAATAGAGTTGCATCCTAATTGCACAACCTTTTCAGGTTTCAACTTTTTAATGAAGCTTGTGCATTTGAAAGTGTTGCATAAGTGGACTAATAAGTTATTTGATTCTCTTTTGAAGTTGTTATAGGAAGCACTTTCCAAGAACAAATTGCCAAAATCATACTATGGTGTAAAGAAATGGCTTAACAAATTGGGTTTGGGATATGAGTTAATTTGTATTTGCAAGTATGATTATGCATTTTTTTGTAAAGAATATACTATAGAGGAGAATTGTCCAATCTGTGAGGAAAGTCGTTGGATTAATAAAACACCAAAGGAAAAAAGGTGCCTTATAAAATGCTACAGTATTTTTCGTTAACCCCTTAATTGAAGTGATTATATAGATTGAGGTACACTACAAAAGATATGATATGACATTATATAGGATGATTAATAAAAGATAAATTTGTATGACATTCTATCAATAGAGAAGCTTAGCAAAATTTCGATAGAAGGCATCTTGATTTCTTTGCAGAATTGAGAAATGTTAAACTAGCTTGAATGTAGATAGATTCAATCTTTTTGGTGATGACCACCTATAACTTGCCATCATGACTTTATATAAAGAAGTCCTTTTTCATGTTGACTCTATTGTTACCTGGTCTATAATCTCTAAGAAAGGATATTGATATCTTCTTAAGACTGCTTTTAGAAAAGCTGAAACATCTATAAGAGACAAAAGTTAAAAAACTTGGGGTGCTAATCTAAACCTAATGTTCAAGATGTAAATGACATTATTATGGACTATAAATAATTTTTTTGCATAAAATAGTCTTTTTGGTTAGAGTAGACAAGAGTATAAAGCATGCTTAACTTGTAACAAAGACACTCTATTAATGTGACTTAGGAGAAAAATAATTTATGTTAGTCATTGCCACTTTTTTCTAAGGAATCACGCATGGAGAAAGAAAAAAAATCTCATTAGGAAGTTTGAGAGGAGAAACCCTTTAAGATTGTTTACAAATGACATGATAAACCAACTAAATAAAATAGGTGAAAAACTTCTTGGAAAGGATACGTAGTTTGGTGGAGTGAAATGAAAAAAGGGTACAAATAAACTTAATTAGAGTAAAAAAACATATTTTTTAAACTTCCTTACTAGCCAACAATGAACTTAAGGCATAATATTGATGTAATGTATGTTGAGAAGAATATATATAACAGTATTTTAGGCACATTGTTAGACATTAAACACAAATCAAAAGATATAGACAATGCAAAACATGATTTGACTAACATGAATATGAGATTAGACTTGCATTTGTATAAGGAGGAGATAGTTTAATGAAAGCATGTACCACATACATGGTCAATTAGGACAATCGATAGTAGTTTTATCAATTCATAAAAAAAGTTAAGTCCTTTAATGGATTTGCTAGTAATCTCAGGAAGAATGTGAGTAACCATGATAAGGATCTATGATAGATCATCCTAAAATTTAGCAAACAAAAATAAAAATAAAAGGATATTCATGCCATACTTTAGAAAGATAGAAGGGGAATGGAACACATGACAAAAGATGAAATCCTTTGACAAATGATGGTAAATACCACAAAGTTTAAATCCTTTTGATAAGTTACAAAGTTCTTTCAAGAACCCTAAAAAGAAAGCTCACAAAAGAGACTCAATTCTCATTGTCAAAACTTAAATCTTAATATCTCAAGTCTTTCTTAAATTTGAATTATCTATAAGGAACAAGAAATTTTAAATGACTTTAGAGAAAACCTAGAATAGTTAGGGCTCAAGTAGATTTTACTTAAGTTTAAACCAAACATAAATGGACTTACATAAGCCTAAACCAAACACACTAACAAAACCTAACTTAAAGTAATAAAATAATTAACCTAAGGTAAAAAAGTAAACTAATGGGCCATAAAACACTAACTCATTAAAAGGCCCAAATATCTTTAAACATAATAAAAATACCAATAAAATATAAGCTAAGGCCTATAGTGGCCAAAATAGCATCAACAAGCCTAAATAGGCCAAATTATCTCCAAAATAACATTTATAACCTCCAAATTTGCTCCTTGAATCACATTATTAATCCTCTTAGGCTTGCCCATTGAGATTGCCCCTTTAGGATCACATTTAAGGGTGTCAAATGGGTCGTGGCCTCATTGCAAGTTTTCATGGGTTTGAATTCTAAAAATTAAACCCATTTTCAAATGCAGGTAATACAGACTAACTTATCATAGACCTTATCTGCAATAGATTGGCCCGTATTCACCAAGTTTACAAACTCTTATTTAAACTTCATAGATCAATTTATACATGTTGTGGGCTTTTATGAATTTTGACCTCTAAAATTGAACCCATTTTGGACATAGGTAATATGGATTGATTTATCATGGACCTGACTTCTTGCGAACCGGCTCATTTGACAAGCCTAATCACATCATTCCCCATCTCTTCAAAAGATTCGTTCTCAAATCTATAGGACTTATATAAAAAAAGGAGAAAGATTAGAAACATCAAAAGAAGAATTCACAATAAACTCAACATAAGGATCCAACTTGGGAGCAACATCATTAATCTTTAAACATTTAGATTGGCCATCCCATTTGGATGCAACTTAATCCTCCTTGGAGATCTTTCTTTCCTAATATGGAACAAAACATAACTACCAAAAGTCAAACGCAAAACATAAATAAATAATTTCATGAAAGCATACAAACTTATCAATAGTAATAAGTTTGTTAATGAAAGTACATAGAGCATGATTCCTTACAAGTTTCTTACAAAAGCTAATCAAATTATAAAAATTCTTAATCTTACCAACAAATTTAGGCAGAGATCATTCTTTAATTGCCTTTACTCTTTCTTTATGTACCTTTAAATTTATGCCATTCACAATATAACCCAAGAAATAAATTCTTTCTATGCAAAATGAACATTCTTCAAAATGATCATGCAACTTTTCATTTTTCAAATTTTGCAAAATTTTTTTTGAAGGTTTAACATGCCTATCCATATCCTTGCAAGACACAAGAATACCATCCATATGTGGCAAGTAAATTTTGCAATGCTTTTAAACTCTTAAATAATAACAAGATCTATCCTCTAAACTTATCATAGCAACAAAAGCAAACAATAATAGATTTATCAATAAAAACATACAAAACATGATTCATTAAAATTATGAAAGTACGCGGTGCATTTGACAAAACAAGTATCAAAACCAACCATTCATATAAATTGTGTTTTATTTTGAAATTTTTTTTCCATTTATCACCTTTTCTTAAGCAAATTGAGTGATATTCCTTTTTCAAACTATGTTTAGAAAACACACAAGGATCATGCAACTCATTAAGCATATCTTTTAAAGTTTTCTTAGCACTAAAATACTTCATGAAATTACCTTTTTCTATCAAGCCATGGTTGTAATATTTTCTACCAAACAATTTATCTAGAGAACCTTTAAGCATAAAAAATTCATTTTTCCCACACAAAAATAAATCATGCTACAAATGTCTCTAAAGACTATTTCTTCACAAACATCAAGATTTGAAACAAGATCAACATATAGAGGAATATAAAGGTCATGTAAATAGGTAGTGAGACTATAATCATTTACAAACAAATTATCAGTGCACTTAAATTCTTATAACTTTGTATGTAAAGTATCTTCATTGTGTTCAGAACCTAACAATATATCATGCAAACTAAGGATGGAAGTATACTTGTAGGCCAGTGTATCAATCATCATGATATTTTTACTTTATTCTTCTTAATGTTTTTTCCTTCTTAAAAGTGGTAATTCTCTTGGAGGCATATCTTGAAATTTATGTAAAGCGAAATCAAAAGCATTTGGCAAAACAAATTCAACTTTGTTAGTATTTTCACAAGCTTTCTTTTATAAGATAATTGGCCTAAAAATATATGAAACACTTCTCATGTCCTTTATTTTTACCATCACATTCAAATTTTCTATTCCTTGTTTTAACTCTTTTCTTAACTATATTACTTTCTTTTTATCTTCACAAGCATTCTCTTTCTTTTCATGGTTCTCATTGTCTTTTACCCTCTTCTCCTTTCTATTTTTCTTTTCCTCTTCTCTATCTTTCTCCTATTCTTTTTTCCTCTTTTCCCGTTTCTTTTTCTCATTCTTTTTTTTTCTCTTTTAGATCTTGAAATTGTTTTGAATTTGTGTTGAACTTCATGATCTTCTTTCTTCTGAACATCCCTTCCTAAGGTTTCCAAAAAAAAAAAAAACTAGAATTGTGGGGATATTTAAAAAATCTAAGAATAAATTTTTTTCCCTATAATAGCCTTTATCTTTTCCCAAATGGAAATAGACCTTGCACCATTTCTTCTTTTAGCTAATTTAAGCTAATTTCATCAAATATTAGCATAATTAATGAATTGATGAGTGGAAAGCCTTACTTTCTTCTTTTTGTAGTAATTGTGGCAATCAAATATTAACTCTATATTCCTTTCCCACTCTAGATATGCATCTAGATCATTTATCCCTTGAAATAATGGAATTTTCTTTTTAGTATTATTAAGATTAGAATCCACTTTATCTTTTCTAATGACTATCTCTTTCTCTTCTCACACTTTCCTTTTCATCTTTTCTATCACTCTTTTTAAACTCATTATGATACATTCTTTCTCTTTTACTGATATCTATCATTTTATCTTCTATTTCTTCTTTCATAGTGGTTTCTTTATTATTGCCTATTGTACATTCTCCTAAGTTTTTTATCTAATTTTTTAAGTTGTTGTTGTATAGCCTTTAATGTGGACATAATATCATTGTTTCTACTACCTCTTAACATCTTGAAAAATATACCTTTAAAAGAAAGGTTAGATAAAAGAAAAAGCTTTACAAGAACACTCTTTTCACTTGATTTAGAGGCATTCACTCTTACGTTTGTATTCTAATAAGGCTTTTATCTTTAAATGAACTCACATACTCTTTCCTTTTTTTACTGTTAATTTTTTCTCTTACAGTTCTCTAGTAACTAAGGTAGACTTAGCCAACAAGATTCATCAATTGTGACAATCAATGCTACCAATTAAGGTTTACATAGTTAAAAGGATGCAACAAGACAATTAGAGAATCAACAAATTGGAAATTTCAAGAAGGAAATTAATTGAGACTTAATAAGCAACACTTCAAAGAAAGGGTACCAACTAGGACTTAAACATTAAAAATTAAATAATTTAAGAAAGGAAATAAATAAGACTTAAATCACAAAGGCTAAAGACTATGACCAAGATTAAAATAAAATGGACTTAAAGCAGAAGATCAAATTAACAAAACAAGGAAATAAACACAAAATTGAAATCAAGGACTAAGACTAAGATTGCAACAAAGGAAAGAGATAATGAACAATTTACTCAAAATAAGAAGTCCAATAAAGTATTCAATGAGTAACACTTTATTTTTTTTAGTCAACTTCTTTTTTTTCAACAATCAATAGCCTTTTTTTTTGTTTTTCCCACAACTTTAAACAACTTCCTTAATATTCAATTTCCAACACTTCTTTGTTTTTCATAATAAAAAACTTTTCTTCTTTTGATTCTCTTTTTTTTTTTTAATTTTTTTCAACTATCACACTTCTTTTGTAATTTTTTTTCATTTTCTTGCTTTTGAACTTTTTTTGCACTATATTTTCATTTTTTCTTTGTAACTTTTCCCCCTTTTAATTCATCTTTGAATCATATTTTTTTTACAATATTAATCTTTTTTATTTTTTTATGGCACTCCACTTCAATTCCTTTATTTTAATTTCTAATGCTCAATATAGCACAATTGGGCATGGAACAATAACAAAAAAAAGACAAAATAAGATGTGCAGCCAATGAAATTTTCACAAAAATTGAGAACAAAATAAAATGGGAATTTTGCAAATGAATTGATGCAATAGGACTTAATTGGACAACAAATAGTAACACAATTGGATAGTAGATAGACTTTGGACAAACATAATACAAAATCAACTTAACTTGTAATGACTTCAATATGAAATAGTGAGACATAAATGGACCAAAAAAACAAAACAATTGACTTCAAACTAACTTTAAAGAAACAAGACAAACATGCAAACAACAAATAAAAAATAAGACTTGATTGACATGAATTAACAAAACAAGATGATACTTAATTCAAGACAAAATTGAGGACTAATGACACTAACTTAGACCCATGCAGCAAACTAAATAGAACAACAATGTAAGCGTGCTTACTAATGAACTAGAATTGTAGCAAAACAATATTGGACACAAGATAAATGAATAGATAAGATAACAAACAATTGGATTTCAAACACAAAATGCAAATGGAGAATGAACAACAACATAGAATGACATTACAACATTGAATTGGATAGGAAAATAATAAAGACAATTAAGCACCGACAATAAATGAACAAGAAATGCAAATTAATTAAATAACTTGGATAGAATCAATTGAACAATGCAATTGCAACAATGAAATTTAGAGACAAACACAAACACAAAACAAATAGCACTTGAAGAAATAAAACCTAAATAATATGAACTTTGCTTTGATTATCAAACAATGAGAATCTATGATGATCATCCCAAAATTCAGTGAACTAAAATAAAAATAGAAAGATATTTATACTAGACTCTAAAAAGGTAGAAAGGGAGTGACAAGTTATGAAGAATCATGCCATAAAGGATGAAATCCTTTGATAAGTGATGATAGACTCTATAAATGTTGAATCCTTTTGATAAGTCATAAAGTTCTTTCAAGAACTCTAGAGAGAGCTCATAAAAGTGACTCAAGTCTCATTATCAAAAACTTAAATCCTAAATCTTAATTCTTAAATTTGAATAATTTATAAGGAACAAGCCTCCTTAAATAGCCTTAAATAAAATCTAGAATAATTAGGGCTTAATGTCATGACCTAACTTTTGGATAATGTGACTAGCATAAAAACATTTAATTAGTATTAATTTGCTAGCTAGCCATCCTTACAAGCCTTTAAAATATTTTTTATTCTTTACTATTTAACTTCATTAGAAATAAAAAAATAGGAATTTATAGAATGTAAATTTAGTTTCATATGCAATTGAAAATTCCAAATATAACATACATAAAAGATTTATATAAGAGTACTAAAGTTTTTTGAAAACAAAAGTTTACATACAAATACTATAAGTAGAGAAACACTTAGTTTGACCCATCATGTTTCCATTTAGGATCTTTCTCAAGATCAAATTCAATAGATGAGGAAGATGAAGGGTTTGACATATTTATAGAACTAAAACTACTAAATAAGTCCTCTTGTGAATGGTTGGTAAAATAGGATTGATAACAAAAGGATTTGACTTGGAATTTAGCTTTCTAAGATTTATAGTATAATCAATGCAAGGACTTATTGTTGTTATTTGGAATTTGTATCGAAATATAACTTGAAAAGTTCCCTAGGGCAACAGAAAGGTACTTATACAAATATAAGTCATTCTTCATTGATCCATGTTTTAGAATTTATAAATAAAAGATTAACAATAGAGAGTGTGAGTATTAAAATACTCAATAATTAGCTACTTTTCTCTTTTTTTAGAGAATTTTTATCATAATAGATCAGGGACATAAATATAATATAATAGAATAATGAATGATTAAAATTCTTGTATAAATAATTTACAAGTTTGTTAGAAAGAATAACAATAATTGGCATATAGGTTTCTTCTTATATCTTTGATCTATCCTTATCCCTTATTACCTTAGGTACAAGGCCATGAACCTTATCCTTCTAACCCTTACTATTCTTCACTCTTCTCATTCTTTGTGAAGGAAGTATATCTTCCCCTCACAAATCAAATTCATGGTGAGTAATATCAAGATGTCAGCCTTTTCCAATGTTTATCAAAATTCTAGACAAATTAAAGTCGTTTAAAGTAAGAAAAATTATGGTTATGTTTAATATGACTTCATTTTTTTATTTTTTAAAAATTATTTAAAAAAACCATTTTTGTTTTTAAAAATTTATTTTGAATTTAAAGAAAAGGAGAAATAAAGGTTGTCTAGATAAATAAATAAAATAATATTTTGATTAATTATAAAATTGATATCCAAAATAAATGAATAAGTTAAGAAAATATTTTTAATTTATTTTTTGTTTTTAAATTATATATTTGAAGTTTAATTTTTAGAAATAGATTTTTGAAAATAGTTTATCAAATAGAAACTTCTATTTTTAGAAATAGTAAACAACAAATCTTATATTTCTGCATGAGATTCTTTGATTTTTTATTTAATTTACTTGTATTTTTAAATGTTAAAATTTATTCATATATGCTTTTTATTGTGAATATTTTACTCATTTAATATTTTTATCTAATTTTTAACAAAATATTTCACAACAAATATTTTAAATGAACTCAAATGAAATCAAGAGTAAATAAAATATAATTTTTTCATATTTATATGAATCAGTATTAAGAATTTTTAGAAAGAATTAAAAAATATGTTAATTTCATTTCCTTATTCTAAATACTATTTTCTTTACAAAATTATTATTAATAGAATATATAAATTTTATTATTTATAAAATTCAAGAATTTCAGTTGGTTTTTTAAGTTGTGTTATATATTGCAATAGACTTTTTTTTTCCTTGGGTATATTGTGCAATAGATTTTTTTATTTAAAGTAAATATAGAAGTGGTTGGTTGTTAAAATAAGAAGATAGATTAATAATGGTTAATTCCTGTTAAAAGTCCCTAACATTCATGTGAGCGTCCATGCATATGTGTGGGTCATTACAGATTATTTTTAAAAAAAATTGGGTAAAAATTTTGGATAGATTAAAGAAAATTAATCTAGATTGACCTAAATGGAAATTTTCCTTTAAAATAATCATGTGCTCTATGCTTGATTTCATTTATTTCATCGGAAAGTATTTTTTATAAAATATATTTATAAAATATTAAAATAAGAAAAGTATTTTCCTTATTTAGTGTTAAATATGAAGAGTTTGGAGGAAAATAACTTCTTTTTTCGAAGAGAAATTTATTATTATGATTTTAGGTATCAATTTTTTTAAAATGTAAATATAAATAACATGTCATTTCTTCATTAATATATTAGAAATGATTTTTTTTATAAAAATGCTTTCTAATGAAACAAATAAAATTAAAAGAGAAATAAAAAGAAGAAAAATTTAAAATTTTAGCATATAAAAATAATAATAATCACATTTCTTTTTTCCCCATTTTCTTACAATTTAAATAAAATAAAATTTTAAAATTTGAGATTTTCTTTCATTTTTCCTTCCGCCTTCTTCTTACATGGGGTGAGGAAGAAAAGAAGGGAAGAAAGCAGCTCGTACAATTAATGCAAAACGCCTTCAGTCTGCAAGGCATTCTTCCAAATGGCAGCGTCTTTTGATTCAATTGTGAATTTATGATAGAGACATTTACTCATAGGGCTGTGGCGTATGTTATTGTGCCATGTGCGTCATTTTCCTTTCTATACAAACTATAAAATTTTCCTTTCTATACAAACAATAAAATTTTAGAATATGGATATCCTGAAAAGAAAGTATTCGCAATCTAAGTGCCAGTAATAGTGAGTACATTGATTATGACACAATATATTTTCATAGTAAACGTATTTTAAATAAATTAAAATTTTTATTGAATAAAATTATTTTATTATATATTTTATTTTTAAGATTTATTACTTTTGGATTCATGCATTGTTTCTCTACTTTTTATTTACTTTGTTGCATGATTTTTTTATATCTATTTTTACTACGTAAATATTAATATTACTAAATAGTATAAATATAATATTATATATTTTATCTTTATTATGATCATAATTTTAATAGGTTGTAACTTTAATATAGATATATATAATTTATTAATTGAAGGAATTTATTGCATATCCTATTTCATGCCCACTTATATTACTTATAACTGAAATATTAATATAACTGAATAATATATGTATGATATTATTTTCTTTTCTAAATTTTCTAAATATTTTAAATATACCGACATTTGAAGCTATTATGTGTCTTTCAAATGATGGAAGAAGAATGAAGCGTACAAAACCTGAAAAACTGTGATTTTTGTTCTAAAATGGGAATAAAAATTGATTATAACCCCTCTTATTTTGGTCGTTTTGGTAAAAATAAGTTTCAAATTTTTTATCATCTTTGTCACAAGTTGACACGAATTTTTTTAATGACTTTTTCATAGATTTTGCAACAGAAATTAACAATGCTTAGCCTAGTTAGCTAAAATTGCAAATGAAGTAAAGAGAAATATGGATACAAAAATAAAATTTTTCCTTGACACTAATGAAGAAGATAATAAACTTAAGGTAAAATTATATATCATTTAGGGGTTGTTTGGTTCACAGCAAAAATATGGAAAGTTGTATATCCCACGAAATAGAAAATTGTAAGTTATTTGATTGCCCACAAAATATGGAAAATCACTTCTTAGAAAATTATATTTTTCACAGAATATGGGAAATTATTTATCTACTCCCCCTAGGTAATTTCTATTTCTTGGGAAATAAAACTTCCTTCATGTCAATCAAACAACATTGAGAACTTCCCAGAAAATTTACATAGGAAGTAATTTCCTAGAAAATTTAACTTTTCGTAGGAATTTATTTCTCATATAAACCAAACGACTCCTTAATTTGCTTCTTTTTGCTTAGTCAACCTTGATGTGATCTTTGCTTCACCAAATCTCAATTCAATTTGAAGCTTATTTAAAATTAAATTATCACAAAAAAAAACTTAATTCTATTGAAAATTTGTCATTTACAATATAGTCTATGATTATTGAATCAAGTGTCAAATAAGAATTTTTTAGGACAAATTAATTTTGAATAAGTGTCAAAATTTGAGGAAATAAAGATCACTTATAATATACATGAATTTTTTATTATATAAATTTTTGATAAAAAATAATTTAGGTAAGTGAAATATTAATAATTAAAAATATATGTAAATAAATTATAATACTTGAAATCATGGATGAATTAAATGAAAAGAAGGTAAAATAAGGAAGAATACAGTGTAAGTTTTCAAGCTTATTTTTAACTAAAAAGACTCAAACGGTAAAATTGGGATGCAATTAAGAATTTGCACGAATCCACTAGTTAGTGTGATTTTTCTGTTCGAAAAATGAAATTACAAAATATCCAATTGTGAAAATTGAAGAGAGAATAATTAATCCAAATAGAATTCAAAGTTTAAAATTGAAATTTTGAACAAAAACTAAACAGTAAAAATTAGACTTTCAATTCAAATAACTGAATAATAAACTGATCAATGTAATTTGGTTTGGCATTATTAAGAAAGAAAAGGAAAATTAGAAATTTTCATTTCCACATTTTATGTATTTAGTTTAAAAAATTTTTATTCTCTTTATTCATTTTTTAATGGATTATTCCAATTGAGATAATAAAAATTCTTCTAAAAAAATTTATTTTCTTCAATTTAGGTTTTGAATTTATCACCTCAAAAGATGATGATAATAATAACAATGACAATAATAATAAAATTAAAAATGAAAATAATCACAATATTAATAAATAATAAAAATAAAATATTAATAATATAATAATATGAATTAAAACAATAATAAATAATAAAATAATAATTATCATAATAAAGATAATATCATATTTAATAATTAAATAATAAAATAATAATTATAAAAATAATAATATAAGAATAATAAAATAATAATATTAATTAGTGTTAAAATGTATAATAATCTTAATTAAATAAAAATTAAATATAATTATAAATAAAAAATGGAATTTTAATAATTGTATTAATTAAATAAAAAATGAACTTAATATAATAAAACTCGTTTTCAGTTTACTTGTGAACGCTACATTGTTCTCATACATATTTACTCAGCCGTTGTGCAGAAGGCTTTTTCTCATGGAAGTATCATGTTTTCCTGAGTTTCCGCGGAGATGAACACTTTTATGCTGCTTATTGCAGAAAGGGAATCATAACATTCCACGAACTCTTACAAGCAATCGAAGATTCTCTCTTTTCAATTGTCATTTTCTCCCAAAATTATGCCACTTCTCGTTGGTGTGTGGATGAGCTTCAAAAAATCCTTGAACTGAAAAGAACTTGGGGTAGAAGGATTTTGCCAATCTTCATTGGATTTTGCTGAAGCGTTTGGGAGACATGAAATAAGATATGGAAAAGAGAGTAACGAAGTTCAAAGTTGGAAAGAAGCTGTGTCAGAAGTTGCCAATTTATTTGGCTACCATTCCAAAAATCTGTTAGTCCTTCATCCCTATTCCCTATCTAATTTGGATGTTTTTATCTATAACAGTATGAATAGAGATTGTCGAAAATTCTTGAAAGTCTTCCATTTTATCATCATGCATTTTTTTTTTCATAGCATGATTTTTTAATCAAAAGATTAAATAGTAAAAAGAACAAAGTGTCATAAATTATATATGATCAGGTCTCATCATTTGTTATATTTCTTTCCCCTAAATCATATTATACTAGCATAGCTCCCCTGCGAGTGATATTTTCAATTGGAAAAAATAATGATAATTAGGAAAAAAAAAGATACACATATATGCAAATATTATTTATAAATTTTTTACATTTACTTTATTTTCATGTACTATGTCCTAATTCTACTTATACATTCTTTCACAAATAACAACAACAACAATGATGATAATAATAAGGCGTTACTTCAGTGGAATGCATGCTGGCTCCAAATAGACTTGTCAATGAATAAGGATTCCAATCTTGGAAAATCTATAGTGGGAGGGGAAAAATAAATTGATGCTCTAATCCTTTGGGTGGTTGCCCCATTTGACCAAATAATAATAATAATAATAATAATAATAATAATAATAATAATAATAATAATAATGATGATGATGATGATGATGATGATGATGATGATGATGATGATGATGATGAAAGTTCTACTATAAATCTCACACATTCTATTAAAATGTGCAATATTTCCACATCCTAAGCCTTCTATAGTGATGATTTTATTATATGCCTTAAACTGCTTTCGCACACAAATATCAGTAATTTTACACCTTATTGGTTGAATAGACTTTTTCATAATATCAATGCAATTAATCTTCTCGTACAATTCTTACTTCCATAAAAAATTAAATATTAATAAGTATGGTTTTATTAAGGCAACCAATCCGCTCGCTTTAACTAGAAAGCATCAAAGATATCTTATTCATATAATTTTTAGTTTATCTCTACTTGCATCAATCAAAAGTAGCAAAGATTAGAAGTTTGAAACCAAGAAATTATCCACAATCATTGCGCTCCTTCGCGTATTCTCCATAAAAGGTCTTTTATTTTATGCAAAGATTACTATAAGATACTGAAATTTGTAATGAAATATGGGGGAAAGAACCCAAAGTTTGAGAGACAAATCCCTAACCCCACCAAATCCATATATTTTACGATCAATTAAAGTTTAAAGGTATAGTAGTCAATTTACAACTAATTAACATCTTATGTTGATTAAAAGGTGGAATCCTCAAGAGTCTAAGTTCAAATTACTTGCATCAAATCTACACCAATTTAAAGGTAAAAATCAACCTATTTTAAATGATTTTTTCACTCCATATAGCATACTCTTCCTTTCAAATAAGTGCACAAATAAAATTATATATATCATCATTAATATACTAAAATTCTTAGTAAGAAAAATTGTTAAGTTATATACATAGTGCTGATAAACTAAAGTAACTTCTTAGTAAAAAAAATAAAATCATCTGATAATTTTTACTTAATGTTTACTATTTTTAATTTAGAATATATATTTATATTTTTATAAATAAAATATTTTAAAAACTATTTTTAATATAGGAATGAAATTTATATTTTCTATAAAATCAAATTATAATAAAAAGTTTTAACAAATATAAAAGTTATATTTAAAATGATGTGCTGAACTAAATGAAACGGTTATCTCCATAGTGGAGGCAAACTAATGTAAATCGAATTTTAATATTTATCTTCACTATTTATTTTTTGTTTTTATAATTCTTATAAGTTCTACAACACCCTATACATAGATGATGATAAAAAATTAAAGAAAAAAATCAATTAATATTGATTGCATCATTCTAACACATTTTCAATTATGGTAAATTGCATTGAAGTGCCAGTTTTTGAACTTCCTTTCAAAGAGGTGTTAGTGCTGATATTTATTTCAAATAAGTGCTGATTTTATGAATTATTAGTATTATATTTTTAAAATACCCCTTTTTTAACCATGAGAATGTGGTCATGAATTAGGAATTTCAGAAAGGCATAACTTCATATTAGTTAACTAACTTTTGCATATCATCACTCGTTTTCACTTGTCTTCTAATGATCTTTTGACAAAAAATAATAAAATTTGATTTTGGTGAGGTGCACTTGACTGAAAATGCATAAATTGAGCTCAAAATTTTGAATGACTATAACTTTGTACTTGGTTGTCTAATTAGAGCAATTTTTTTTTTGATTCCATGTAACATTTTGAGATCTACATGCTTGCCTACTCTAACTAGTGAAAAAAGGCCTTTTTCAATGACTTTGTTCAATTTTTCTACATTTTATTGTCATTTTACCAAATTTAACCTCATTTTTCTTAAGTTAAATTCATTCGAATCCCATGTTGAACTTTTGCTCTCTAATTCTTTTAGTGTCTAGTAGTGCCATAACAACTTTCTTAACAATAAAACTATCAAAAAATAATATGTTATTATTTTATCTCCAAACAATAATAACCAAAAACCTAAAGTGAATGAATAAATCAAGTTTTATTAACAATCCAAACTACCCAATCACAGTATATTACTATTTCATTTTCAAATAGCAATATCAACTAAAAACCTAAAATAAATGATAAATTAAGTCTCATTGACAACCAAATTGCCAAAGAAGAAGGTGTTATGGTTTCATCTCCAGATAGTAACAAGTTATTATTTGATTTCAAAACAGTAACATCAACAAAAAACTTAAGATAAATGGATAAATTAAGTTATTAATAGTCAAACTGTCAAATAAGAGAGTGTTACTATTGTGTCTCTAAACAGTCACATTGACTAAAAATTCAAAATAAATGGATAAACTAAATCTCATTAATAACCAAATTGCTAAAGAAGAAGGATATTACTGTTTTGTCTTTAAACAGTAACATGTTACTGTTTGGTTTCAAAACAGTAACATCAATCAAAATTTCAAAATATATAGATAAATCAGATTTCATTAACAAGCCAATTGTTAAAGAAGAGGGTGTTACTATTTTATCTCTAAACAGTAACATCAAACAAAAATTCAAAAATAAATGGATAAATTAAGTCTCATTAACAAATAAATTACTAAAGAAGAGGGTGTTACTGTTTCGTCTTCAAATGGTAACATGTTACTGTTTGATTTCAAGATAATAACATTAACTAAAAATTCAAAATAAATGGATAAATTAAGTCCTATCGACAACCAAACTATCAAAAAAGAGAGTGTTATTATTTCATTTTCAAACAACAACATTGACTAAAAATTTAAAATAAATGGATAAATCAAGTCTCATTAACAACCAAATTGCCAAAGAAGAGAGTGTTATTGTTTTATCTCTAAATAATAACATTGACTAAAAATTCAAAATAAATGAATAAATCAAGTCTCTTTAACAACGAAATTGTCAAAGAAAAGGGTGTTACTATTTCATCTCCAAATAGTAATATATTACTATTTAGTTTCAAAATAATAACATTAACCAAAAACTCAAAACAAATGAATAAATCAAATCCCATTAACTACCAAACTGCCAAAGAAGAGGGTGTTACTGTTTCATCTTCAAATAGTAATATCAACTAAAAATCTAAAATAAATAAATATATCAAGTCTCATTAATAACGAAATTTCCAAAGAAGAGGTGTTACTTCTTCATCTCCAACTAGTAACATCGACCAAAAATTTAAAATAAATTGATAAATTAAATTTTATTAATAACCAAATTATCAAATAATAGCATATTATTATTTGGTCTTTAAATAGTAACATCAACTATAAATCTAAAATAATTAGACAAATATATTCTCATTAATAATAAAATCATCAAACAATAATATGTTACTGTTTGGAGACTAAAACAGTAATATCAACTAAAAATAACTAAAATAAATACAAAATTTTTATATATAATATATAAAGAACATATAATTTTTTATATTTATCATTGTATATTAAAATAATAAATAATAAAGATAATAAATGAATAGTAATAAATAAAATAAAATAATAGATATAAAATAAATATCATTATATTTAGAATTAAAATTCAATGATTGCATTTATAATTTATATTTATGATATATTCTTTAATATTTATTTTATATAATAGTCATTCTATTTATTATTCAATTAATAAAATAATTATATTTTATATATTGAATAATTATATTTATGATATTTATATTTTATTATTAATAAATTATGTTTATTATAATTTTCAATGGTGGGAATAAAAAATCAAAGTGATTATTAGATAAATGAGATTCAATGACTTCTGTTTTGGTGCTTTTCTTTATTTCGTAACACGTGCTATAAGTATGTTATTTTAGTCTTTTGAACTTTGTGGTAATTTATTATTTACGGATGAACTTAAATGAAAGAAAGTACGCTTATGGTTAGAGGGCCCATAATGTATCATCCTTTTTTTTTTTTGAGACAATAATTGTACAAATAGATTTTTCCTTGACAGTTTGACAACATCTTACATAGTTTATAACTTTTTATAAATCCAACAAATAATTTTTTTTATTAGATTTTCTATTAGAAAATTTTTAGTAGTAAGATTAAGATAAGGTTGTATACATAGTGATACTGTTTTCACTGAAGTAAATGTAAAAGTTATATTCATAGTAGAGACAGACTAAAGTTAAAAAAAAAGTAGTATTTATCTTTTTTCTTTTGTTTAATTTTTATATTATTTGTGTACACTATATATAGAAAATGATAAATTTATTGAAAATACATGGTTAACATAATTATTTTTTCAAAATTTTAATACACTTTCACATATATATTTTCCCCCTAAAGGAGTCCCTATATATCACTCCGTATTTTTTATATATAATAATTACGCACACAATATACTATTTTAGATAATCCCAAGCCTTAGGTGAAATGCGTAAACGATGAAGAATTATTTATGGCAGAATCATCGTCGGCACAAAAATTATATTTTCAATGTCTGAAATCATGATTATTGCAATATTATGTTAAACAAACTCCACGCATATACATTATTTTATGCATAGAGACTTTCTCATGTTTTTAACCATGTTAACCAAAGTAAACAGCCAGCAACAACTTCATACACTAAAAATTTCCTCCTCAGGCTTCTAAAATCCTACCTCTCGGTTTAGACATTTGACTTTTTATAAATCTATAATCAATTCAAGGTAAGTCATGAAAAATTATAAACCTTCCAACATTAATTATTTAGGATCTTAAAAATTCGATAGGTACTTTAAAGTATCATTAACTTTATATATCTGCAAGTCATTTAATAAAATAATGATTCAATAAAGATACTATGACATTAACAAAAAGGAGCATATAAATTTCTTCCCCAATTTTAGGATTTTGGATATTTTATTAGATGACATTGCAGTCGTTGAAAACATTTGCATTCCTATCATCAAGCCAATATACCAACTGAACCTGATCTTTCTATTGGGGGGGAATTCCTTCAAGCTATTAAGGTTAACTAAGTTTTAAAATGAGGTAGAACATGAGTCCTACAAATAAGCATTCAATAATGTTAAAAAACCAACACTCATTATTCAACAATTTCAACTAAAGCTTCATTAGTGAGCTCACAAACCTTATAATTATCACAAAATTATATCAAGAATTCCTATGCCATGATCTGAAAGATCGTATTCAATGTCATTCTTTGTTTAAAATTTTCCTAATTAATTTCAATCATATAAACTAACTGAAGATAACATCATAAAAGTTTATACAAAACAACAAAATAGATGGTAGAATAGAATATTTCCCTTTCATGATAATTAAAAGAAATTAAACAACTCTAATACTTCATTAATGCTTTTCTTCACGAAGAAAGTCATGATTTTGAGGCAAATAAGAAGAACTAAACAAAAATACTGAAAAAAGATTATTTAAATCATGCAATAACAAATGTCAAACCTCTAAAAATTTTAGAAAGCATTAAGCACGAATGTGCCAACATTAAGAAAACATCATATATTGAGGCTCAATATCAGTATAGATAATGCATATCTTAATCATAGATAGTACAATGCAAAATCTAGCCTCCTCAAACCTAGAGGTATACAAAATTGTCATTGTAAGAAACCTTGGTATGCTAAAATATGGCCTAGTTGCCAGCATACTCATGCAGAAAAATTAGCTAGACTGTTTTCATACCTGACAATATAACAATATTGAGTAAAGATATTTAGTATAAATATATAAGAAATAAGAAAACTTGTTGTAGAATATAAAAAATCAGCTAGGCAATAAAAAAATTGGTTGCAGTGATAGAAACAAAATAAATCTTGATTTTTAAGGAGACTGTATCAATATTATCATATTGTAAATCAAGGATTTTTTAATTATAATTAAAGGATAACAAAATACAAATCAAATGCAATATCAAATTTCATAGTGTTGATAACTCATGTATGAGATTTAAAAGATAACATCAAATCAAATCAGATACAATATCAAGTATGAGAACTTTTTGTAATTTGAACAAATATCACAACATTCAACAAAAATAATAAGTATAAATATTGAGTAAAAATATGAGAAAATGATATTGCCAATGTTGAAATTAGAATGCATTCAATAATTCAATAAATTTCAACGTTACTTACATTTGACAAAATATCTAATGCTACAAAGATAAAAACCTAGAATTCAAACGTTCAAATGACTTCTTACAAAAAAAAAAACTTCAAATCACTTAAAATTTTCAATAAATAGAAACGACAAAAATTTTACAATTACAATATGATCGATACAGACCAACTTAAGCTATTAATCGTAGTGTTTTTGTCAAATCCAAACATAAGCCAAAAACACAGAATTGGAACCTTGAATCTCTATGATTCCTTGACGATGTTGTATCGACAGCTTCAAATCTCCAAGCCATTTTTTTGTATTTCAAAAACAATGATAGGAAGAAAAAAGAGATGTATTTTCAATTACCGGCAGTAGGCAAGAAGGAAAAGAGCAACAAATCCCTTGTGATATAATCTGATTTTTCCCATGAAAACTTACCTAACATAATTTGATCTTTCAATGTGAACAACCAATTAAATTTGATTACTTGCAAAGGTAATAGTAATTCATACCTACCAAAATTAAATGATATACAGTCAAGCAATTAGAACTAAAATTTGGCTATAACATATGGGAAATGTACAAAAGCATTCATGATAAATTCCCCAGGAAAAGGAACAAAGCATTAAAATAGATGGAAAAAAAAAAAGAAGGTAATACGAGATAGGAGTTGGATAGAGATTTTTTCCTTTTTCCTTAAAACAGATAGCAATTTTTGTTTTGGGCAAAAACCAGATGATTATGGACTTAACATGTCGCCAAATTTACTCTTCAGGTTATAGATAGATTAGAATAAATATTACCACCTCGTAAAAGTTCATGATTAACTCATTTTGTACATACTATCATTATTACTAATAAATAAGGTTAGGCAAAAAGATTTTTTACAATGGGGTGAGAAAAAAATTGACACTAAATACAACCCTCTATTCGAGTACAAAATTAGGTTGAGTTACAAGCAGCAATAGCTTAATTCATGCATTGATTTTCGCCAGGTCGAAGAAAAAAAAATCCTAATTTAAGAGCATTAACTAAAACAAAATTGAATCTTGTGCACATACCAGATATAATTTTCCATGATAAAGAAAATCATAGTCCCAGTCAAATCCATATTTTGTTTAGATCTTTAAACAGGTTCCATATAAACTGCTTAGCATGGACAGAGATGAATTCACCCAAATTTGAAGATTGAAAATTCTAAAATTTGCAGAAAATTGGTTTTTTTAGAGAAAAAAATTTGACCCAATTTCTATGTTAAGGAAACAATTCATCTTTTACTTGTTGAAGCGTCGAGCACTCAAAACAAACAAACCCAACCCCATACAGTAAACAAATGTCATCTAAAAGCATCATCTCAACTTCTTCTTGAATCTATAACCATTGGATGAAAGTAAGTTAAAAATAATAAATAGAGAAAGTTTAAGAAAAATTAACCAAATTAGGTCTGCAATAAAAAATGAATGCCAGAGAAACTTTATGTAAGGTATGCTTCAGATGCGAAAAGAGCAGACTAGCAAATCAAATGGCACAAAGTAGTGGCCTTTCACAAGGCTAAGGGAGCTAGATCTATGCAGAAAGAGCAAGATAGAGATGGAAGAAAAAGATAGAGAATGGGAATTCAAAACAATGGAGAGGAGGAGATCGTCACTCAAAAAAGAAGCGGAATAAATTTTTGAAAGACAATTAAATTTTGAAAGATAGAAGAAGGAAGGCCAAAGCTGTAACTTGCAAGAACGTATTGAAGAAGCGAGAAAGAAAGGCTGCTTCCAAATTTTTGCAAATATATGATCCGTTTGAACAAAAAGAAAAATTGGAATTGGAAGTTTGACATATAAACAAAGAAACCCAGCAAATCGGCCCATTTTAGCAAAATAATTAGAAGCAAAATGAAGCAGGAAATTGAAATTATAGAGGTCTATTGAGCTGACACATTGCCATAGAAAATAATAAAAAAAGGAAAACCCAAACCTTGTTTTCTCTGTATATATAAATATAAAAGGGGATTTGTTTTTCATTAATAATAAAAAATCAGCCTATCACATTTAGTAAAAATGGATTAATATATTTTTTCCATTTATGGTCAGTTACAACAAGAACTATTTCTTCGATTTTCCCTTTCATGCTTCACATTATGTTTTACTTAAACTAATTATTATCATCTCAATAGAAACCTTTTTAGTACGGAGAAAACTTATGTGAAGTTTCATATGTTACAAAATTCCTAATCAAAATTTTACATGTGTATTCAATTCTCAATAACTAATTAATAATTATATTTATTTAATTATAATTATTAGTGATGAGTTGGAAAAATAATGCACATGTAAAATTTTGATTAGAAATTTCACAATAAATACCTACTAAACTTCCCCTAAATTTTTTCCTCTCGGTATTTATTAACTTCTAATATAAAATTATTCTACATTACAACTTGCCATATCAGTATTTTCAATTTGCTCATTTGTACCACCCAGTGAAGCACTGACTTGACACATAATCTTTTGCACAATATGTTTTCTCCTCCATATTGACTATATATATATATATATATATAATAACGATACTATTAATATAATCCACCCAAAAAAGGATTAAAATTGCCTCCTGATTTTAGTGCGTACACTCACCACAACATTATTCAAATGAAAACAAGGCATTTCAGTTTTTTTTTCCCCTAACAATAGAAGTAGTTAGATCACTAAATAGACCAAAGGTAAACTTTGAATGTAAAAAAAGATACAAAACCTTTAAAAACATTGTATGTCACTTTAATTTGCAGTTGAATTTTATTAGTTGATTGTTTTAAATAGTAATTCTATCATATGAATAAATTTTCCTTTTTTCATTCTGAATACTCAAATATTCTTATTTATTAATTATAATTAGACAGACACCTCCTAGGACAAATGAATTATTGGTGCTTAGGGGTGGAATTATTGAGCCGACCCATTCCAAAGCATCCCCCGAACCTGAATTTGAGTGGGTTAGGTCAGTTTGAGGAGAGGATCGGGCAGTTTTGGTCGAATGATATAAGATTTTAAAGTATATTGGGTAGGCTCAGGTGGGAAGGCTCTAACCACGCCAACCCAAAACCCGACCTGACAATAAGGGCCACGAGTTTTGGGAAATACTGGTTCCCTCTTTTTCTAATTATTGTTAGCTTGCTTTTTTTACATTAAAATAAAGGAAAAAGAAAAAAAAGAAAAAAAAACGAAAGCATTTTAGATTATAATAGGTCCTGGGTTTTAAGATGATTCACGAAATTGAAGGGATACGGGAAGATATTTTTATAATTCACGTGGCTCGTGGTTGTACTAATATTTGCAAATTAAGTTAAATATAATTACTCTAATACAAGGGTAATTTGCTTAACGCTTAATCCTTCAATTTTAGTGCTAATTCTAGCTAATTTCCCCTGTATTTATCATTTAATAATACAGTGATATTGTATTTAATAATAAATTGAAATATTGCCGTATTTCTAGTGCATTGAAACAGTATAACCATGTTTTAATATTTAATAATACAGTTATATTTTTTTAATCCCATACGGTTAATCAAGAAATACAATATTTAATAATTTTTAGTAAAATTATTTTTTTAATTATTTTGAAAATTAAAATATTAACAAATTTTTTCTTTTAACAAAAATTTTCGCGATTCGAATTCTTATCCATCTTAATATTCCGCTTCCGTGCATTAAATTTGACTTCTGAGTTCTGTTACATAAGTTTATTTAAAAATATTTTAAATTTAACCTTTTTAATAAACTGTGTTATTTTCAATTTTTTGAATTATCTATTAAGAAAGCGTATTGTAGGAAAGTTTTTCTCTGACGTAATGAATCTAATGTTGAGATTATTTTTTATGCATAGGCATTTTCATTGTAACTTTTTAAAATTGTATATATAAACTTAATTTTATTCGATCAATAAAAATAAGACATCTGTTAAGAGGCTGGGTAAGAATTATTTAATAACATTAAATATAATTTTAAAAAATGTGTTTTTCTAAAAATTTATATGCTTCTATTAAATTTGTTTTTAATATTTTATATTAAATTAAAAATAATCAAAGTGAAAATACACAACGACCTAGAACATTTAATTAACAGAATGATTAACAGGGCTAATTAATTAATCTTGCGGCTCTCACGCACATCCTCTTTTTCTGGATAAATAATCCAACTGTAGCCGTCCGAACTTGTGTTCAACTGACATGGTCAGTTAAGGGCAAATGAGGGTGGACAGTCAATCGGTTTCAGGTGAGATTTCCAACATGTATGGTTGGTTAGTGGTGGTTAGGTGAAAAATTGCTCCAAATTGACCCTAACCGCTTAATACCCAACCCTATTGGTAGGCATATAAAATGAGCGAGGCGGGCTTGTACGGACTTTGGCCGTGCAAGCTTTTGCCCACGCGGGCTTGCCCGCAGGTAGTCCGTATTTTTTTAATATATATTTCTAATTATTTTATTTTATAATATATAAATTATATTTTAATATTTTAATTTTTATTGAATTATTTAGGTAAAAAAATTGAATTAGAGTATAGAAATTATATTAAATTTATTAGAAAGTAATTGTGTTGAATTTTTTTAATATATATTATGCTTAAATATAAAGAAAAAATAATTAAAAAATAATAATTTTTTGCCCGCAGTCAAGCCCGCATGGTCGCGGGCTTGATCGTGTGGTCTTTTACTCGTGTGGGCTTACCCGCATGATGCCGGCTTCATGCAAGGTTGTCCACATTAGCCCGTGACCGCAGGTGACTGTGGGTTGCCCACAGTCACAGGCCCCGTTTTACATGTCTACCTATTGGTGCTCGAAGAAAAATGCACACATTGCTAGAAAATTCAAAATTGCTGATATAGGTGTCTAGCAGATTATACATAGCAATATTTTCACTAAAATAACATTTTTTAAAAAAGAATTTTATTTTATTTTTACATCTAGTGTCAAATTTTAGTTAAAAAAATTGATGTGAGACATTTCCATTATGTACTAAGAATTGACATGAAATGATTGTATTATATTTTTAACATCAATTTTTGACTTTTCCTTCAAAATATTTATAATGAAAATTGAATAAATTATCTTGCCAAAAATATGTGTTTTCAATTAAAAATTTTGAAAGGTCATAACTTCAAATTTGGCTGTCCATTTGGGACAATTTTTTTGTTCATTTCATGTAACTTTTTTATATCTATTGACTACTTGTAATAGTTTGCCTTCTTGGAACCATGAGAAACAACCATTTTCATGAACTTTCTTTTATTTTTTTCTCTATCTCTCATAATTGTTTGACTTATTTCGATTTTGTTGCAATAGTTATCAAGCACATGATATGCACCTAAAATTAAGAAAAATCTATGCAAAAAATCATAGAAATGAAAGAGGAAAAGATCCAAAATTTTTCCAAACACCTATTACGCCCCCATTGTTCTTCTTCTTCTTCTTCTTATTTTCTTTTTTTTTGAATATGGTTTAAACTTCTAGTCCTTTGCAGTACTATCATATATAGTCAGTTTTATCATCTAATACTTTTGAAATCCTAGTTAAACTTCAACTTTAAATTCGATGTGTATAAAGAAAATGGTATTATTTCTTTCCTTACCTAAGTATTTGAAGTTCCTTTTAGCTGAGGATTAATGCTGTCTTTATTGTTTGTTTGCAATCTATCTAAAATTCTTCATTAAGGAAGAAAGGTACAACTTTGTGTACCAGCAGTGCGAGTACTACCTTATATTTTGATTCGTTATTTACTTTTTCATTTGTTGCAAATTAGAAAAATTAAAAGCGACATAGATTCTTGGGTTAGAATGTACGTTGTGAGACAAGTCATTCAAAGCTTATGAATCCGTTTTATTTGTTGCATTTTTTTTGCCATTATTATAAGTTGATTACTAAATGCAAAAATGTTATAAGTATTGAAAATGAGATATGGAATTGGATTTTAAAATTTTTATACTCATTGGATTGGCTTTTCAAATTTACCTTACTATTATGTTTTTAATGACAATCCTTTATTTGTGTTTAAAATCTAACTTGGACTTCATTTTTTGTGTATATAGCATTGCTATACTAAATGATATTTATCTGAATATAAAGATAGTTAAGGTTATGATTATAACCGTTATTGATCGTATTATGTATTTGTCAAGTTCAACTGTGTGATATATAATTTTCGTCCATGTTCTATTTATTACTAGATTACTCTACTTTTATTCAGGCGTGAAATAGAACTCATTGAAGAAACTATCACAGTATCATGGAAAAATGTGGGACCTTACTTGATATCAGATTTCAAAGATGGATTAGCGACAATTGATACAAAGTTAGAAGAAAAGTATCATATTTTGAAAATTGGGTCATCAAATGTTCACTTTATGGGGATGTGGGGCATGGATGAAATTGGGAAGATCACTTTGGCTAAATTTATTTTTAATCAATTCTCCAAACATTTTTTATATTTGTTTTTGTCTTGAAAATGTTAAAGGAAATCTATCGTTGTAGATGGTATGCTTGGCTTGCAAATAAAACTTCTTTTCAAAATAAATAATGGAAATATGGATATTGACAATTTGGAACAAGGAAAGGCAAGAATAAAAAGCCATCTATTCAACAAGTTCTTCTTCTCCTTGATGATGTAGATGACAGAAAAAAATTACAACATTCGGCTACAAATCTAGATTGGTTTGGTCAAGCGAGTAGAATAATAGTAACGAGTAACAACTAGAGACTTGCTCATCACATGATGCACCGTTCAAATGGTATGAAGTAGAAGGTTTTAACATTGATGAATCTTTTGAACCCTTTTGTCCAAAAGCTTTCAATAGCAACTAACCTGATGAAGGTTATCTAGAGTTGTCTACAGCTGTGGTCCAATATAGTTGAGGCCTTCCTCTTGCACTTGAAGTGTTAGGTTCACAACTTTAGGGAAGAGGCATTTCTATATGGTAAGATGTTATCAATAAATTAAGAAAAAAGTCCACCAAACGATATTTTAGGCACATTAAATATAAGTTATAAAGGATTGGATGATGATGAAAAGGTCATATTTTTAGATATTGCATGCTTTTTCAAGGAATGGCAATGACAAAGATTAAGTGATTCAAATATTAGAAAGTTACAAATTTAATCATAAAATTAGGATGCAAATTCTCATCAAAAGATCACTATTACAATGTGACAGTGAGTACTTTTAGATGCATGACATGTTTCAAGAAATGGGTAAGAAAATTGTTATTCCAAGGTCTGATAAGCTCAGTTTTTATTTTTATTTTTTTTATATATTGTGATTGTTGCATTCACTCCACATTTGTATTAACTAGTTTTAAAACCCATGCGAAGGGGCTTTTGTTATAACTTTATGCATCAATATGATTTTTTTTAAGAATATTAATCGATAAAATTATTTTATATCTAAGTAAATGTATGCTAATTTATAATTATGTATGTAATCAGTAAAACCAATGAGTTATTTAAGCAAATCATGGTAGAAAATTTTTGCTTCTTGATTATATGATTAAATTATAAAAATTGATGCAATTCAATTTTTTCTTAGTTGTTATTGTGCAATGACTTAACCTTTTTTCATAGATACAACCTCGAAGATAACAAATATATAAGTGATGAAAGAACAAATCCTTTTCAATATGTCATTCTTGTTATGGGCTAACAGTTTGCCTTTTTTTATCGCTGATGAATTAGTCAATTAGACTTTGTCAAGTTTGTTTTTCTGTTATTTTTTGGCATATTTCTTGTCATGCTTTTCCATCAATTATCCTTATTTTCTTAATTGTATTTAATGGTTTCTTTTGAATGAATAAAATTGCATTTTCTTTAGCCAACAATGGTATCAGAGCTCTTTGATTTTGAGGGACCTATAAATATCCGACTTCTAATATTTTTTCCCTTGGTCATTCTCACTCCTGAAATGACTACTTTAAGTAACACACCATCTCCTCCTGTATTTACAGGTGAAAATTACCAAGCTTGGGCTGTGAAGATGAAAGCTCATCTTCGTGGTGTGGGTGTCTAGTAATATGTAGAAGAGGATCGAGCTGTTCCGTAGCTTGGGGCCAATCCGATGTTGAATCAAATTTGTTAGCATGAAGAAGAGGCATCTAAGCCGCCTCGAGCTTTCTCTCACATTTATGCTGCCTTGTCAAAAGATGTATTCACACGTGTTATGGATTGTGAGACACCAAAATAAGTTTGGGACAGATTACAAGAGTTGTATGCAGGGAATGAGAAAACTAAAAGGATATAGATTTTAAATTTGAAAAGAGAGTTTGAAGTGCAGTGGATGTAAGAAATTGAAGCAATTGAGGATTATATTGATAGGTTGATGAAAATTGTTAACAAGCTGAGACTCTTGGGTGAGAAATTAGATGATAGTCGTGTTGTTGAGAAGGTACTAATAAGTCTTCCTGAGAGGTTTGAATCTAAAATTTCCTTTCTTAAAGACTCAAGAGATTTATCTTAGGTCACACTTGTAGAGCTAATTCATGCTCTTCAAGCACAAGAACTTTGAAGATTATTAAGAAATGAAGGTACCTTTGAAGCTGCATTCTCAGCTCACCAAAAATCTGGAAAACAATTTATTTCAGACCAGAAGAAAAATCAAAAGGTCTTAGAGAACCCAAATCACACTAGTTCCAAGAAGGCAAAATCTAAGGCTTGCACTCATTGTAATCGCAAAGGCCACATACCTAAGTGGTGTTGGTATGCAGTGTATAAAGTTTGTAATGAGGCTGGACACACTGCAAATGTTTGCAAGAAAAAGAAAGGAAAAAAAACTCAAATGGCATAATCTGTTGTAGAAGAAGAAGGTGAAGAGCACCTGTTTACTGTGCATTTGGCCTCAGAAAAACAAATGACCTACACTTGGTTGATCGATAGTGGTTGTTCAAACCATATGACACCAAACTAAGATCTTTTTACAGTTCTGAATTAGGAATGTAGATCCAAAGTTCGAGTGGGAAATAGGGAAGTTCTTGAAGCACACAGCAAAGGAACAATTTTGATGGATACACACCAAGGTATTAAACTAATCTCCGATGTCTTGTATGTTCCAAAACTTGCCGTAAATTTTCTTAGTGTGCCATAATTACTTGAAAATAAATTTATTCTTCATTTCGAAGATGAAGAATGCTTGATTTTTTATTCTAAAGGCTTAGAACTATTTCAAGTTGGAATGAAGAATAGATGTTTTCCCCTTGATTTTGGAGCTTCTAAATTGGCTGTTATGTCTGAAACTATAAATGATTTAGCTCTATGGCATAAAAGATTGGCCATTGTAGCTATCAGAATCTAAGTTTGATGTCCAACAAGGGTCATAGTTTCGGTTTGCTATAGATTTACACTATTGATTTGGTCTATGAAGTTTATCAATTTAGTAAACAGACTAAGCTTCCTTTTGCAGTAGGTAAATCTAGAAGAGCTATTAAAAAATTAGACCTAATTCATAGTAATGTCTGTGGTCCTATGAAGATGGAATCATTAAGTGGAATTAGATATTTTTTGTTGTTCATAGATGACTTTTCTCGCATGACATGGGTTCGATTTTTGAAACAAAAATTAGATGGGCTATCTGAGTTTCAGAAGTTTCAAAAATTGATTGAAAATGAAGCTGGGTGCAAAATTAAAAGGTTTAGATCTAATAATGGGGGGAATTTACCTCTGCTGGCTTTAAACATTATTTGGCTAAATTCGAGATACAACATGAGCTTACTTTGCCATATACCCCACAGCAAAATAAGGTGAGCGAGAGGAAGAACAGATCAATTCTTGAAATGGCTCACTGTTTGTTGTTTGAGAAGGAGATGCCAAAGATTTTTTGGGCTGAAGTTGTGAACACATCTGTCTATCTGTTGAACAGATTACCATCAAAGAGTTTGGAACATCAAACTTCGTATGAAATCTAGTATGGTCAGAAACCATCTTTACATCATCTTAGAGTCTTTGGTAGCCTCTGTTTTGTTTAGACTGCAGAACTTAACAGGGGTAAATTTGATCATCAAGCTGAAGAAAGGATATTTTTAGGCTACTGCACCAATCAAAAGGGCTATAGAATTTATAAACTTATGAGCAAGAAGGTTATAGCCACTCGTAATATCAAGTTCGTGGAGAATAGTAAATGGGATTGGGTAGCAAATAAAGGAGTGGTAAGTCTTATATTTGAGAAAGACATTCCTGGTCCTAAACCGAATGGAGATGAAGAAATATTAAAGGCTTGATCTGATATGTTCGAGACAAATTTAAAAGAACTTGTGTGTGGCACCAGATCTCTTTCAGACATTTATGCTCGTTGCAATGTCTCCATTCATGAACCAAATACGTATGAAGAAGCTTCTAAATCCGACGATTGGCATGCAACTATGAGGTAGGAGTTGCAGATGATTAAGAAAAGTTAGACCTAAGAGCTTACTGACAAACCAGAAAATAGGATAGTGATTGAACTCAAATGCATTTTTAATAGAAAAGAAAATCCAGACAAACCCTTGAACAAGTTAAAAGCAAGGCTTGTAGTTAAGGGTTATAGTCAGATACCCGGGGTTGATTTTGCAGAAACTTTTGCACCTGTTGCTAGGCATGAGACTCTAAAATTACTAATTGCTCTTGTTACACAGAATCAATGGCAGATTTATCACTTAAATGTTAAATTAGCCTTTCTAAATGGGAAACTTGATGAAGATATCAACCCACAAGTTTTGTGATTGAAGGAGCAGAAAATAAAGTTTACAAGCTAAAAAAGGCTCTTTATGGCCTGAAACGCACTAATAGCTTGGTATAGCTGCATTGATTCCCACTTCCATAAGCTTAGCTTCGAGAGAAGTAAGAGTGAGCTCACATTATATATGAGGAAAAGGCTTGAAAATGTTATCATTGTGAGCATTTACGTTGATGATATGTTGATCATAGGGAATGTTGAGCAAGAAATTATAGAGTTTAAGGAGGAGATGCAACGTGACTTTGAAATGTTTGATCTCAGTATTATGTCTTAGTTCCTTAGGATTGAGATCGAGCAATTATCGAATCAGATTTTTCTCTCTCAAAGGAAGTACATTTCAAGTATTCTCAGGAAGTTTGGAATGGAAAACTTAAAGGCTGTTGCAACTCCAATGGCTGCTAATTTGAAGCTCTCTAAATTTGATGGAACCCAAGAAGTGGATGAAAAATATTTCAAAGAAATTATTGGCAGCTTGTTGTATTTGAGCACCACTAGACCGGATATCATGTTAACCACTAGTATTCTTTCTCGCTTTATGTCAAAACCTTCAGAAATTCATCTTAGAGCCGCCAAGAGAGTGCTCCGGTATCTACAGGGCACTCAGAATTTAGGTCTTTGGTTCACAAAGTCTTATGATCCAAAGTTAATTGGTTTTACTGATTTAGACTAGGGTGGTTGTCCAGATGATTGCAAAAGCACCACAAGGTATGTATTTGCATCTGGTACCAATTTTTTCTGCTGGAATTCATAAAAACAAAAGGTTATGGCTCAATCATTAGCTGAAGCAGAATATGTTGCAACCTCTGATGCAACGAAACAAGTTGTTTGGCTTAGAAAAGTTCTTATCGACTTAGTTTAGGCTCAGGATGCTCCAACTGTGATCCATTGTGATAACATGTCAGCCATTGCAATTTGTAATAATCTAGTATTTCATGGAAAAACAAAACATATCAAGTTAAAATTTCATTTCTTGAGAGAAGCAGTACAAGAATCAAAAGTATTGCTGTCCTATTGCCCTTCCACTAATCAAATGGCTGATATCTTTACCAAACCATTACCTAAGGGTCAGTTTGAGAGTCTGCAGTTGAAACTTGGGGTCATTGATAAAAGAGTCCAGGAGGAGATTATTGTGGGCTAACAGTTTGCCCTCTTTTACCATTGATGAATTAATCAATTAGACTTTGTCAAGTTTGTTTTTTTTGTTACCTTATTTTTTGACATATTTCTTGTCATGTTTTTCCATTAATTATCCTTATTTTCTTAATTGTATTTAATGGTTTCTTTTGAATGAATAAATTGCATTTTCTTTAGCCAACAATTCCTTCAATGAAAAATAAAAAATCATGAATAAATCGCATTGTCTCCAATAGCAACCCCCGCTGCTGTAAGATAAGTGGCACTCCAAATAGTCATTTTGGGTAATCTTTTATTCCCAGCTCTTAATTCATTTGACACCCGAGTGCTGCAAACTTATATATATATATATATATATATATATATATATATATATATATATATATATATATATATAAGCATAATCACAAATAAGGCAATAGGAAATAGAGCAAAAACTACAATGGCTTCAAATGACACGTGGGGCTAAGAGTACGTTAGATGTGGGAAGAGAACTTTTAGGTTTAGTGGAGTTTTTAGTGACAAGTAGAATTCTTTCCAGTAGCTTTTCCACTAAATCCAAAGGATCATATCAAAGCCATTGATAATCTCAAATCGTTTTCCCATATGAAACCAGCATTAGCACAACAATTGAAGATGTTCAAAGTTAAATTAACTGATAAGTGTTTAAGATAACCAAAAGAGAAAAAACATTTAACGGGGAATTGATGTTTAAGCCTTTCTTAATCTATATCTACATTTCATACTCAATGAGCTTTTTATACCTATCAAAACTCATGTAATTCACTTTCCACATCCCTTATTGCTAGAACATTAGTATCTATACAGTGTTTTTCTTTTTGATGGAAATATATCATTTTCATATTCAACTCAATAATTCACTTGAAGATGAGTTAAGAATTTTTGAGAATCAAATTTATGGTTTAGAGCTCGATATTCTTATTTGCTAAACTCAACTAGTAAGTTAGTATTACATGAGGGCTATCTTTTGACAATCCAAAATCTGCAACGCACAAAATGGTTAACTAAATTGAAGTATTTGGAGAGAACCTTTGATTCTGCTTTCCCCTTTCCCATGAATTAATTGGATGAGAGTAAAAATGATGGCAAGTTATAGTCATGAACTAATGTAAAGGATAGATATATAAGCAAATAAAACAATAAATCTAGAAAAGAGAAACAGAATATGAAGGCACCAAACCCAAAATTTACTAAAATCAAGCATAAAAAATCACGATTTCTTTTGAAGGAAAGGCATACCATATATTACCTTGGAAACAATCTCAAGTTTTTCCAACTATGGTCAAAATATTGAAATGACGTTTTGACACTAAAATAGTTATACTAAAATTAGACATGTAAAACGGGGCTTGTGACCGCGGGCAACCCGTGGTTGCTCGCGGTCACGAGCTAATGTGGGCAACCTTGCATGAAACCCGCATTTAATGCGGGCTTATGTGGGTAAGCTCGCATGAGCAAAAGACCATGTGGTTAAGCTCGTGACCGTATGGGTTTGACTGCGGGCAAAAAATTATTATTTTTTAATTATTTTTTTTATATTTAGGCATAATATATATTAAAAAAATTCAACACAATTACTTCCTAATAAATTCAATCCAATTTCTATACTCTAATTCAATTTTTTTACCTAAATAATTTAATAAAAATTAAAATATTAAAATATAATTTATATATTATAAAATAAAATTATTAAAAAATATATTAAAAAAATATGAGCTACCTGCGGGCACCCTAATAGGAAGCCCGCATTAAATGCAAGCTTATGCAGGCAAGCCCGCATGGGCAAAAGCCCGCGCGGGCAAAGTCCATATAAGCCCGCCCCGCCTATTTTACATGCCTAACTAAAATGGGTGTTAGGACAAATTAGCATTTTAATTATTTTCATAATTTTTTTCCTCAATCATAGCCGGAGCAAGTAACAAATGATGATGATAAACTAAAGGAAGAGTAATCCACCATGGTCATGGCCAAAATCATTCAAATCGGAAATCCAAATTCGCTGCTTTACAATACATATTTTCTCAAAGGATTCTTTATACTTTACAATACCTTGAACATAAATCTAGGAATCCGTAAGATTGTGCCTTTTAATGGTAGAGAACTAAATTATGTGCTTAAAATCCAGGATTAAGCAAGCAATATTAGTTATTTAAAGTTTCAATAAAGAGAATAAAATAAAGAAGCTATATCACAGTGATTATCTGCTACATTAAATTTAATCCAGAGCTACAAACAATGCAAAGCTCATTATCTTTAACACGATATTGTGTTTGTGCATATGGAAGCCTATAAAAGAATAAACTAACTCTGTCCAACCTTTCCATCCATTAAATCATCTCATAAAATCATGTTTCCTTAATCAAGCAATGTGTCAAAAGAAGACGCAATCTAGTGTTTTATGGTGGCATGCATCGCAGGAGAAAAAAAGGCACAAAAAGCAATAAAACTTGAATTAGCCAAGGGATACGAAAGTCATGAATCAAGAAGTGAAAAGGTTACCTCTGGATGTCAATCTTCCTATGAGGCTTGACAGTAACAGGGAGACAAGAATAGTTGTAGTCAAAATGAATGACAATTGCTTCCTATAGGGTCCGTTGTTGTTAACCTGTTAAGCTGAGAAGATATTCATTATATCAATTGTAAAGAAGAAAAGGAAACTAATATATTTCAAACAATTAATGATCGTCATAGGAAATATTATGAATTTTCTAAGTTTTTTGTACAGAAAATTCTAGATTTAATCCACACTAAATACTTTGTCCATATTCTCACTCACAAAAAAAAAAGATTAAAAAGTACATATGCCTTGGTGGGGAATACTTTTTTGTTGTATAGTTAAGCCGCCGAATATTGATGGCGTACCTGAAGAAAGATGAAATGATGATCTGCAGTGGTGCTTACGCCCTGATCTGCAATTTAGGGAATCGTGGATTGAGTTGCCATTCATACAATCACATTATGGTGAGAGTTTTAATTGCAGTTATCAATTTATTGTGTTCCTCGATTCCCGTGGCGGCACACGTGACCAACTTCTCAAGAGACATGAGGTTCGATTGTATTCTCATGCTTTTTGCGAGACAATTGGTTACAACAGGATAGAAAGGGGTTGCTACGCCCAGAAATTATACATAAGTGTGGGTGGCCTGTGGTATGTAGAAATGAAATTCTGCAAAAAGCAACAAGGAGTGAGTTTGAGAATGTCCCTTCCAAGTCCAAGGCTTCCAATCAACACCATTAGCAATCAAAGATGGCAAACAAAGTCGTAATGAATTTGAAGGACAAGATGCATTTGTCTCAGATGACGATCCAAATCCATACTACAGTCAGATACAACGAAGAAAAACTTGATAATTCCTGGTGAGTCATTCATCTATCTGTTTTACTTGTGCAATATACATATATGATAGTAACTAGTATCAAGGAGGCAAAGTCATTGCTACACACTTGAAGAACAGGGAATGTCTATGTTTTTTATTATGTTAATATTGATGGGTTTGGGTAGTTTTTCTTTGAAGTTGATAAACAAATTATTTTGAAATAATAAGTTAAGAATTTTATATTAGGGGCATTGCTATACACTTGAAAATTGCAAATTTCGTAAAGGAAATTATATATTTTGTTATATTTTCATATGAAGTTACAAGATTGTGTTATAATAATTTTGGCTAATGGAGTTAATCTTTTTAAAAGAGAAAAACTTGTTATTTGCAAAGTATCAAAAGCAAGTAATTGTGATAGTTGGACAAGCAAACATGCTTTGTTTAAGATGAGACATGATGAAAAAAATCAAGTATGTTTGTGGAGGCCCTTTAATTAAAATTTGGGATCAATCCAATATGTGTACTATTTTTTTCCAATTTTCTCTTGTTTGGGAGGTATTTTGGTAATTTTGGCATTGATGGAGAATTTGGAGGGGTTTGAAAAGCCTGTATTTGTAATACTCAAATTTTCATGTCTATGCAATTTAGTGCTAATCAGACATTGAGAGCATTACAAAAGAGGCTAATGATGACTTCAAAAAAATATGTCTACTGTGTCAAATGGGCTTTTGTTCAAAATGCTCTTTAAGGGGATGGAGCATTAGGAAGGCTTAATGCGATGCCTTGGTATTGAGCTAAGGACACAAGTGTATTGGTTTGCAGGCATTCCCTACACACTTAAAATTATGGAATGAGGGAAATACCAAGCAAATAAAATGTCCTTCTCCTTATTCAAATTATTCTTTTTTAGGCTTGTTGTATTTGGAGGTTCTATGCATGGAACTATCTTGTGGATTGGTAATGGATGTTTTGGCAACATTAGATTATGGCTTATGAATATGTTGTACATGAGATTTTATTGTATGTGTGATAAATCTTTGTTGTCTTGCTATCTTTACCAAGTGTGCCACTAATGAATTTTAATGGAAAGGCTAGCATGTTCTTCAAGAGTGGCAAACAAGTGTAGCATGGTTTTGGCTAGAGAGCTACCAGCCTGTGACATGTGATATTAGAGTTTGATTTGTGCTAGAAGGTTAAGATTGGATAAGCTATAATTAGTTATATATGGCTTATCCAATGCTATATAAGAGATGTGTGAAGCTATCATTCTTAAACTTAAAAGAGTTATTGCCAAAGACTTGATTAGAGTGTGCAAGATATTAGATCGGCTCAAAAAGCTTGTGTGTGAGTTGATAATGTATATGAGTGACCATGGATTGGTGTATTGAGCATAAGTATTAGTGCCAAGGGGCTTGTTTCTATGTGCAAGATGTTGATTATTCACTTATTCATAGTGGTGGCATTAAAGGATGTAAACCACCATCTAGAAGGATGAGTAAATTGATAGCCTATCTAGTAAGAAAAGCTTTGATCTTGCCATAGGGATTAACCATTTCTTGAGGAATCAGTGGAGTTGAAGGGTGAAATCTTGGTCATGTAAAAATGCATGGCCATAGTTGGTGGACACATCCTAAGAGATGGCACATTGGGGTAATGTGTCGAACAGATTGCTTTAAAGGGAGCAGTCCAAAATTATGTCAAAGTGATCCAAAAGAATCATTCTTAGTGCTTAAAGGAGCACAACTAGAGTGTAAAAGGGATTGCTTTAGAAGGAGTATTTCACCTCATGTTGAGGTTATTTGGAAGGATTATTCATGTTACTTAGAGGAGCATAACCGAAGGGCAATGTAAAGATTTAGAGGAATCAATGTAATGTGTACAATCTATAGGTTGATAGAAAATGTGTAATCTTCTATAAGATTATTTGATGTTGTGGGCTATACTATAGAGTTATTTTATAGAGTGTTAACAATGACTTAGAGGAGAGGTAGTAGACTAGCACTACATAGTTGTTTGGTTGAGAAGCTTTGCAATAATTAAGTTTGCCTTTATTCATGCACAAGCAAAGTAGAACTTGAACTGGAGTGTGAGGGGACTCTATACTTAACCTCACCAAGTTGTTGATGTGAAGGAGCTGTCAAAGGATGCGCTCATGGAAGTTATCAAAATGTACTTGAGTTAGGACTATGAGAGCCTAGACATTATTGGATGTCGATTAAGATAGGAAGGGTCATGAGGACCGTGATGCTAGAAAGCATTAACTCTAATATGGGTTGTGGTGATTGATGAGATGCCAAAGGGTATTAATTTAAAGAGGATCAAAGGATTTATTTGAGTGTGAAAGTGGCAGTGCAAAGTATTATGAATTGATTGAAAGCAATGAAAGTGGAATTGTAAGCAAGGTTATAGGGCCTATGCCTAGATCATGCATAAGTTTTGGCTCTTGCATTGATAGAATGGGACATTAAGTGCAAAACACTTATTAGTAGGTTGTTCAAAGTGCCAAGCATTGTGTAAAGGCTATAGTGTTAGCATACACTTTTGTTGTGGAGGTGGCATTCATGTAAGCTGCAGAGGTAATGAGCACAAAGTTGCAGAGGCAACTACTTATTAGATGAGTTACAAAACTAATGAGTTCAAGAGAGCTAGTGGAAAAGTGGCACTAAATGTTGTTAAGATCCTTTAGAAGGAGTTTTTGGAGATAGCCTTTTAAGAAATTTGTGAAGGATGCATTAGGTCAAGAGAATACTAATATTGCAAAAGCAATAACCTAACTTTGAGATAGGGGAACTTGGTGTAAAAATCAAGTATGTTATGGAAGCCTTATGGTTGAAACTTAGGATTCATTCATCTTGTATTTCCCAATTTTAGGAGCATTTTGGTAATTTTGGCATAAAGGGAAGAAGTTAGAGGGATTCAAAAAGCTTAATTTGTAATTCTCATATTTTTATCTTCAGTTGGTATGATTTGGTGCTAATTAGACACTTGAAGGATTGCAAAAACGACTTATGACAACTTGAAAAAAGTATATCTACTTATGTAAAGTGAACTTTTGTTCACAATGCTTTTCAAGAGGGTGAAGTAATAAGCAGGCCTAGGCACTAAGTTAGGGACTCAAGTATATTAACTTGTGGCCATCCTTTATGCACTCAAAATTATGGAATGATGCATATATTAAGTGAATGATGCTTCCTTCTCCCTATTTAAATTGTCCTTTTTTAGGCCTATTATGCTTGGATGTTCCACATATGGAACTATCTTATGAATTGGTATATGTGAGTGCTTTGGTGACATTTGATTATGACTCATTAACATATTATATATAAGATTTTATTACATGGACAATAAATCCTCATTGTCTTGCAATCATAAGTGAGTTTTAATGGAAAAGTTAGCATCTTTGTTGAAAGTGATAAACATGGACTATGTTCAACTAGAGAACTACCAGCTCGTGATAAAAAGCCATAATGGTATATAAGAGTTTCTAAAATTAACCCTAAAAAAGTGTCTATGAAAACATTATAATAGTTTTAAATCTTATTAAGCGATAGTTTGCAAATAAAAATGTGAATTAGCATTAAGTATTTAGAAGTTAACCATGATAAACTTTTTAAAATTATTAGTAATTATAATTTGGGAGAAATAAGGGTGGAAATAGGTCATTTAGCTTATAGATTCTTGGAGGTCTAGCCTAATATAACCTATTTATAAAATAGAATAACTTTTGGTCAAATTTTTTACTCATTTTACAAAATAGGCTAAATTATATTATTTAAAGCCTAGCTTATAAGTCTATCAAATAGACTTGTAATTTTATATATTAAATTATATATAATACATATAACATTTAGAAAAATATTTTATATATATTTTAAGAAGTATATCAAAAATTTTAATACATACTCATTCTTTTAATTTTAGCTTCTATTGTAATTATTTAAATGATTGATTTAAAATTATTTTTGTGATATTTTTATTTATTTTTGGATCAAGTCAAGTTCGAATTGAAGTAAACTTTGAACTTTACATTTTTTATTTTATTTAGTTAAGGCAAGTTTAAATTAAAAATATTATTATTAGTTAGAACTCAAATAACTTTTTATATTAAATGAATTATACTTGAAAATTCCAAAACTTTGTTTGACTTAACTTCAATCTATTTCTTTTAATAATGTTGAAGAATATTTATTAATTATTAATAGGTTTATGCAAGTTAATGGGCCTGATCACATCTTAAAAAAATTATGCATGAATTAGGCCTTAACTTAAATTTATTCCTTTTAATAATGTTGAAGAATATTTATTAATTATTAATAGGTTTATGCAAGTTAATGGGTTTGATCACATCTTAAAAAAATTATGCATGAATTAGGCCTAACTAAATTTTAAGTCTACCATAGGCTTATAAGTCATAATTGACCTTTTTTTTAGTGTAAATCTAATCTATTTTAAGTAAAGTCTAACTTTACCAAACTTACTTCCACCTTGAGAATATATAATTTATTCACTAGTAGGGTATGACTTGGGTTTACTTTGTCCACATATGATTTAAAATGTTGAAGTTGACTCATCTCTTATTTAAATCACTATTTTAATAAATTGAAGGGCTTTCTTTTGAATAATAATAATAATAATAATAATAATAATAATAATAATAATAATATCCTTGTGAATTGTATGTGACCTTGATATTTTGATATGCGTGTTTGGTTTTGATATTGTGAATTTATATTTATCTTAAAATTAAATTATATTAACATAATTAAAAATTTTAAAATAAAAGTACAATATTTATTATTTAATTAATTATATTTTATAAACTTATATATTTATTTACTTATATTATTTTTATTTTATTATTTATTATAAAATTATAATTACTTAAAACCTAATTAATTATATTTTATAAAAATTACTTAGATTTATATTACTAAGGGTATGTGTTGTAAATTAATAAAAAAGAATAAGGATAGATTTAGAATGAATTTAAAGAAGTACTAGCATATAAACTATAAGTTACTCCATGTATCTTATTAAATCAATAAGTTACTTTAGATAACTTATAAGTTAATGCGAGAAACAACTCTAGAGGTTAGTTTATAGTTTATTGATTGAGTTAGTAAGTTATAAGTTAACTTATTTATTGCCTGAAATAGAGCCTTGTTATTCTTTTAGTTTAAGATTTTAAAAATTTCACATTGCACAGTGTTGTTAAATGTGTTTTTTATATTTATTTATATTTTAATTATTTATAAAATTTCTTGTTCATCTCAATTTTAAAATAAAATTTAGAGCTGGATATATTATTCAAAATTTTCAAAATAAGCAAAAGATTTCTAAGTGAAGGTATAGGGAGAATTTTGTATTCTTGACCTTGGTATGGATGTTTGCGTACATACGTACATAATAGAAAGAGGTTGAGTACATTTTCTTTAGTAATACAGGTTGAGTAATTTTCTATCGACATTATTGTTCTAGTATTATATTTAGTCATTTTTCTCATATATTTACAAAATTCAAGCATTACATTTTTTTGGTTAATAAATATGAGTTTGTTTATTTGTTGTTTTTAAAAATATTTTTTTATTTTTAAGCATAAAAAAACTTGTTTAAGAACTTCTTTTCAGAATCTATTTTTAAAAATTGTTCTTCAAATGTATAACTTAAAAATAGGGATTTAAAGTGCTGTTGTAGTTGCGGTTGTGTTATTGCATGAAGCGAGAAAAAGCGGCTGTCATAGGGTGAAATTGCAGAAATTATGTATGCAGTGTGGTCTGTAGCCACAATATTTGCAACCGTAATATTGCAGTTATGGACTATTTTTTAAATCCTTGCTTCAAAGTAGAAAAATAGAAATAATTTTTTTTATATTTTTTAATTTATTCTTTTGTTCTTAATATTAGTTTTGTAATTATATAAAATATTTTCTTATTTATAATATTGACCACCTCTAAGATTTGTATCTTCTTTATTCGAAAATAATTTTTTTTAAAAATAGTTTTTTAAAAATAAATTTTGAGAAATTTTTTTAAAAATATATAAATAAAAATATATTCAAATACGTTTTACCCTTTTTTTGTATTTTCTTTGATTTCTAACGACGTAAAATGATTCTTTTTGTATATGTCTACCATTCATATTGGTTGTTTACAATAGAAAATGGTTGACACTGTACTTGAATATGAATTTCATCCTTTTTAATGTTGTAAGAAAGTGAAAAATAAAGATGTACAAATAATATTACTTTATGCTAAAGTATATTGTATCTACTCTTTATATTAAAAATATAAATAACATGATATAGAGTTAAAGAAAACTAATATATCATAGAGGAAAAAAAACTTATATATGAACGAAGATAAGGCTAAAAATTACTGAAGTCTAGTTTAGCAAAGAAAGAGGCATACAGTACTGAGTATATTATATTGAAATATTATTGTGCCGGGAGATGTGGAAGAGAATGTTGCAGCATCAAAATGACGAGTCAAGCAATGGGTGAGAAATGAATTATATATAGTATTTGCTATCATGGAAGTTGTAAAGTGTACTTCCCTTTAATTTTGACACATATGATGTTTTGATTTCGGTTGTGTGCATGCTAAAATTTTGGAGACGGCTTCCTGACTTGCGAAAATTCAAGAGGTGATATTATTGAAATTTTAGTATTACAGTTGAGACTAGAAATATTTCCCACATCGGGGATACCATAGCATAGTAGGACATGGGGTCAAATTTGTAACCTGGGGCCTCTGCTTTGTTTAGATTTGTTGTAATATAACCTCTGTACAACTTGTTAATGATACGGAGAACCTAACTGAATGTAATATTGTTGCTAGTTTGGAAGTAAACCCTAAACCCTAAATTCTATTTCATTCTATCATAATCTGTACTGTTTATGAAAATATTATAAAACCCAATCCGGTTATTGATCTAGTAAGGTAAGTAGATAAAGATTGAACCAATTTAGTTGGGTGATTGAATTGGTTAACAAACACTTAATCAATACAAATATATTTTTAAAACTCGCCACAATAAATTCGATTACAAAAGTCATATTAAAATTGAAACTATTTTAATATAAGAAATGTACATATTCAGATATGAATGTATATTGCAGTTATATATATATCTTAATAAAAAAATATTAAATTTTATATAATAATGTTTGAAACTTGAAAGACATTATGAATTATAATTTTTTATATAGTTTAGAAATATATAAAGTTTATCAACCATATAAATTTCAATATTATGAAGTGTGTTAATGTAGTTTATTGATTGTCACGAGAATAGTAAAATAAGATATAGATGCATAAATGAACAGGAGGAAGCATTAACTCAATTGATTGTCAATAGATAATTGACTATGAGGATCAAGATTCGACTCCTTCAAGTAATTGAGCTACTTTTTAAATCAAAAAATGCTTCCATTTTAAGGGAACTTTAGTGAAACTGTTATGTTATAAGTTATAACTAAGACTACAGATACCCTACTACAGGAAGTGTTAGTCAAAATGAACACAAAGTATGGCAAAAATGAAAACCTTGAAGTAAACATTTGGAAAAGAAAAATATGACAAAATTGGAAAAGGGTTCTTTTCTTAACATTGTATTTATTATAATAGTGTTGAAATTTGCTTTTTAATTGAATTACATATATTATTCAATATATTCTAATAAAAAAATCAATTACAAATAAATTAAAACTATTATTTTTATATAATTTTTAAATAACAAATTCTTTTTCATTAAATTACAATTATATTTACATTAAAATCAAATAAAATGAATTCTATAATATTTTAATATTAATTCCAAGCTAACCTGAATGATAAAAGATGAATGAAATTTAACTTAAATTATTGATGCACTGATACAGTTGGTGCACCATAATTATTGCCCAATCATAGAAGCAAATTCTAAATGAATTGCAACATGTGCATAGTTTGAGTTTGTATTTTAGATAAGGAGAATTTAAGTAATTATAAATGCAGTGGTTGTCAGTACTGACGAGTATAATACGGCTCTTGAAAAAGCCAAAATTATTGTATATCCCCAATTAAGGGTTTGTGGCTTGGAATCACCGTTAAGGTCGAAATGAATGAGGTCGATTTAAGCTTTATTTTAGACAGATTAGATCTGTTTCGTAAGTTATTAATTTAAGTTTGATCTATTAGTTTATATAAAATTAAAATTTATACTTGACTTGATTTATTTAAAAATTATGATATAATTTATTAATTAATTTAAAATGTTAAAAATATAATAATAATTAAATTTTTTTGTTAAAAATAAGAATATTTTAATAATTTTTATATAATATGATAATATAAAAATAAATAATAATATAAAATTAATTTGTACTTAAAATATATCAATTTTAAATCCTTATTATATTTCAATTTTGACTGTCTCAAGATAATAGCCTCGAATGACATGATTTGAAAGACTGAATTGTCGAGATTGTCAAAGTTATGCTTATATATGATAATTATATTGTATAAGCAATTTTTTCGAGCCATATGGTTGATTACATTATCAATCAAGAATGTTGTAGTGTGAATCTGCATCTCATTTACTTGAGTATTAATATTTAGAAGAAAGATACAAATAACAGAAAAAAGGAACCGCGCGTTTAGTTTTGAATTTATTGTCGGTATAAAATTTTTTAGATTATCGATAAATAAAAAGATAATATTTTATTAAAATTTAATATTAACTAAAATTTTTTATCAATAGTAAATTTTTTTCATAATTGTGAATAATTAGATAATATATAAATACACGGTAATGTAAAATTAATTTACAATAATAATGAATTAAATTTAAATCTACATAATAATACTTCAAAATTTAATTTAAAGATGAAGATGGAAATAAATATATAATATTGCCGCAGAATTCTAATGGCGTATTAGATGTAATCAACATCTTTTATAAGTCATGACAAGACTTCAACGTTATCCTTTGCACTTCTTTTCTCACAATTAGTCAAAATTTTGGTGGGAAGACAAGCTATTACCTTTTCTTGCGTCTCCTGCAAGAAAAAGGAAATTTCATTACAATTTAAGCTGCTAAAGTAATTCATTAAGTAAAAATCTTTAATTTTTTTAAAATTAATAGGAGTATAATTTTAATAAACAGTAATTCATTGTATTATTTTTAAATATAAATTTCATTACAATTTAAACTGCTAAAGTAATTCAACTGCCAAATTTCAAAAGTATTGATATATAATTTTTTTTATTTTTATCAATAGTATTGACAAAAATAACTATTGAGAAAAATAAAAGGAGTATATTTAATTTTTGTGAAACATAATATTATTTTGTAAAATAAATTTTAAAATAAAATTAAAATATAATTTTAATTAAAATTAATAGGAGTATAATTTTAATATAAGTTGAGCATTTTTTTAAATTTATTTTTATTATTATGACAAAATAATATTATGTCTCACAAAAATTTATATATTCCTTATTATGGCAGTTGTTCTATGACGATGTCCGTACTGATTTTTTTTTTGCTATTAGGAGTCTTGTCTTCGGATACTAATATCCCATGAATTTGTTTGCATGTTGGCAAAAATTTTAAAAATTACTAAATCCCCTGTTTTATTGGATGGGTAATCAGGGAAGGCGTTCCGAACTTCCTGCCTAATTAAGCCACATGGTAGGCTTTGTGGTTGCTTAACATCTATTGTGTCCTTGCGTGAGGTTAAGGATAAGAAGGACGAGGAAGAGGTCCTTGGTTGTTTGCAGCAAGCTAACCCAAAAGTAGTTTTCTTCGTAAAATCAGTAGTTGAACAAATAACTAGTTTTGAGATGCCGGGAAAGGGTTTAAGGACAACATGAGCAATGCCGCTGTTGAAGTTAGAAGACTTTCTGTAACTACTCCATTGATTTTTGTTGAAAACAAGGTTTTCAAAATTTAATATAAAGATAAAGATGGAAATAAACATATAATATTGCTCCAGAATTCTTAAAGAGTATTATATGTAATCAACATCTTTCATAAGTTATGACAAGATTTCAACGTTATCCTTTACACTTCATTTCTCACAATTAGTCAAACTTTTGGCGGGAAGACAAGCTATTACCTTTTCCTGCATCTCCCCCAAGAAAAAGGAAATTTCATTACAATTTAAGTAAAAATGTTTATTTTTTTAAAAAATTAATAGGAGTATAATTTTAATAAATAGTAATTCACCGTATAAATTTTAAATATAAATGTCATTACAATTTAAACCGTTAAAGTATTTCCAAATTTCAAAATTATTGATATATAATTTTTTTTTATTTTTATTGATAGTATTGAGAAAAATAAAAGTAACGAGTATATTTAATTTTTGTGAAACATAATATTATTTTGTAAAATAAAGTTTAAAATAAAATTAAAATATAATTTTAGAAAAATAAATAAGAAAATTTTGAAAGTTTGAAGAAAGATCTTAATTAATTTAGTTGACATAAAATAATTTTTTAAGAAATAATTTTTATCAAAAATAAATAAGCAATAATTTATATAGCAACAATTAGTTGAATGTTGTCTACTCTATAATACGCAACAATTTTATAAGCATTACCTATTTCAACTTTGGGCAATAGTTTTGTTAACATTGTTTAATAAGAGCAACCTATTTCACTATTTCAACTTTAAGCAACAATTTTGTTTATGTTGCTTAATAATATTTGCTTTAAAAAAATAAAAGGTAACATGTTAAAAATTATTACCTATTTCAATTTTGACAATAATTTTTTATCGTTATTAATTTCAGCATTGTCGAGGGCAAAAAGTGCTGTAGTGTAAATATTAAATGAATGTTAATACATATGTAATAAATATTATAATTTTTATATAATTTTAAAGTATAAAAAATTATAATTCTCTTTTCTCATTGGATAAAAGGAAAGACGTAGAATCAGTATATACAAATATTTCTCTTTATCTTGTCGAAAAGAAAACACTAAAAATTAATAATTAATGTCATATGTTTATTAATAGGAAAAATATAAAATACCCACAACTAAATTTTGATTGGTTGTATTTTGTCTCCGGTAACTTTAAAAACTTGTAAATGAAAATCTTTAACTATAAAAATTATATTTAATATTCATTATGTACTTAATTAACTGTTTGATTAAATTAAGTCATTTTTTAAGAACTTTATGAAACAAGAACCATAATATTTATTTATGTTGATTTATCATATCATTTGTTTACATAATTTCTATCTTATATAATTATTAGAAATTAAATTAATCCCATAAAATTTTTATCAAATATTTGAAAATAAGTTATAAAGTTATGCGTAAAAAAAGTACGAAACTAATATTCAATAGTCTTGTGATTGTTATTTAAAAATAATAAAAATAATATAATTTAATAAAATATTTAATTATATGAATGATGAATCTTAATTATATATGCCCTTCCTTACTAATCTATACGTCTATATCTATACTAACTATCAAAAGAGAATTTTTTGGGGGAGGCGTTTTTTTTTTTGGGGATACATATGTTGGGCCGTGGAAAAAAAATTTCCCGCCCAACACTATACTTATAATTACTTTTATTTTCTTTATTTATACTATTTACAATTTAAATACTATTATGTATTATAAATTTAACTTAATATAAATATTATAAGATAAAAAAATTTCAAATTATTCAATAATTTTATTTAATTAAATTAATTTATTTTATCATATTTTTACTTTAACTTTGATTGTTTTATAACTTAGACATTGTTTCTCTTCTTTTTTTATTTACTCAATTTCTTGTTCTCCGATTTTAATATCTATATCTGTTACATATAATTCAGATATTAATATCATTAAATAATATATTTATATACCATCATATATTTTATACTTAAATTTTTATAAATATTTTAAATAATTTCATATTCAATTTTTAAAACGATACTTAAAGATTAAAATTAAATTTATTCATTTAAATTTCATCAATGTTACCTTGATATTAAATTTATTAAATTTAAATACTATATGTTAAATGAAATACGCATCAATTGAGATTTTATCAAGCTTTATACCTCATGTACTATTTCACATTTTTTTCAAATTTTCTTCTCACTATATTATTTATAATGCAAATACTATTGATTAATATAAATTTAGCACATAAATTTTTATGCTACAAATATTTTAAAAGAGTTAAAATTTTTATTTAATCTAATTAATTTATTTAACAACATATTTTACTTTTAACTTTGATTGTTTTGCTACATTTTTTATTTTTCTTCTCATTTATATTATTTACAATTCAAATATTATTGAATAATATAAATTTAATACAATAATTTTTTATGCTACAAATATAATATATATTTTATTTTTAGCATTGATTGCTTTATAGTTCAAATATTATTTCTCTTCTTTTTATTACTTGATTTCATGTTTTCCTATTTTTCATATCCATATCATGGCTTGTAACTCAAAAATTAATACACTACATAGTGTATATATAATATTATATATTTTATATCTGAATTTTGGTAAATATTTTAAATGAATTAAAACTTTTGCATTAAAATCATTAATTAATTTTTTTACTTGCATACTTTATATTTTAAAAATAATATTTGATGGTTAAAATTAAATCTATTTATTTAAATTTTATCAATGTTTCTTTGATATCAATTTCTAAGTATTATATGTCAAATTAAATACATATTCATTGGGATTTTGTCAAGGGTTATATCTGATGTACTATTTCACTTTTTTTTTATAAAAAATCTTTTCACTTATATTATTTACATCACAAACATGAATAATTTAAATTTAACATAATAAAAATATTTTTATACTAACAATATTTTAAATGATTTAAATTTTTTTGTACTTTAAATTAATTTACTTTACTCTATATTTCATTTTTTAAGTTTTGATTGTTTCATAATTTAGACATTATTTCTCTTCCCTTTTTTTTTTGCTCAGTTTCATATTTTCTTATTTTTCATGTTCATATTTATTATTTATAACTCAGATATTATTGTCATTAAATAATATATATAGAACATTTGGTACTTTATATTTAAATTTTTATAAATGTTTTAAATAAATTAAAATTTTTACATAGAGATAATTAATTAATTACATATTCTATTTTTAAAAACAATACTCAAATATTAAAATCAAATTTATTTATTTAAAATTTATTAATGTTTCCTTAATATTGAGTTTTAAATACTATATATCAAATTAAAAGCATATCAATTGAAGTTTTATCAAATCTAAAATTTCTTAACATTGGGTTTTAAGTTCTATTTTATCAATTGAAATTTTAAGTACTATAAAAAAATGTAATTTGACTACATCTATGACCACGACTGCAATTTAAATTCCTATTGTATACGGAGTTGATGTCTCTCTTCCAAAACTAATCTTCACTTCCCCTGGAAAGCTCTTCATCTCTCTTTCCTTTCAAAGAGATTATTGAAAGCTCTTGATCTCTAGAACCAAAAGGCCAAACCCTTTCAATGGAACCCTCTTCTTCATCAAATTCTCGTAATCGAAACCGCCTAACGCCATGGAAGTATCATGTTTTCTTGAGTTTTAGGGGGGAAGACACTCGCCTCAATTTCACAGATCACTTGTATGCTGCTCTCTGGAGAAAGGGAATCATAACGTTTAGAGATGACCAAGAACTTGAGAGGGGAAAAGTTATCAAACATGAAATCTGGCAAGCAATTGAACAATCCATATGTTCAGTTGTCGTTCTCTCCAGAAATTATGCTTCTTCCGGTTGGTGTTTGGATGAACTTCAGAAGATTCTGGAAAGTAGGAAAGTTTTGGACAGAGGGGTTTTGCCGCTCTTTTATGGTGTGGATCCATCTGATGTACGATATCAAACAGGGAGTTTTGCTGAAGCTTTCAGAGAACATGAAGAAAGATTTGGCAAGGACAATACAAAAGTTCAAGGGTGGAGAGATGCTTTGTCGGAAATTGTAAATTTATCTGGTTACGACACCAAAAATCAGTAAGTCCCTTAATACATCTAAAGAGATTGCATCAAAATGTGTATTTTATCCCCCTTTTTTTTTTTTTTTTGTTTCTTTAACAACATGAGTTTGACCTATAGAATTAATTAAATAGCAGAAAAAACATTACACTCTTTGATGATATTATTAAAAAGTTATCATAAATCCCCGGAATAACGATATAGTTCTTGTATATGGACAACACTTCTTGGCAAGGGCTGCAACCCATGTTATTTAAACGCCATATGTCCCAACATCGTATATGGCCCTGCACTGTAATGTGCTATGTCATATATCTCTTTTTGATAGTTATCAAATGAGGATTTTAAATTTTTTTAAATTTTGATTATGCTTTATGCATATTAATATTTAATATAGATGCATATTTATTGTGATTTTTTGAATAAATTCATTTTTACAATATTTTTTCAAAAAAGTTAGTTTTATTAAAAATTGAAAATTTAAATTATTTGTGTGATTTAAATTTTATTTATAGTTTTTTTTATTTTTCAAGAAGAAATGAAAAAAATTTTCTTTCAATTTTGAAGTGGTTAAATTTTAATTTCTCTAACTTTGAAACTTTAAACTATATAGAAGCTTTGGGTTCACAGAATACTTAATTGATCGTTTTATATAATTGTATGGTATAGTAATATAAATGATAATATTATAATTTTTGTTTAAAATTTTCACAAAATACATAATGTGTAATCTCAGAGTACTCATCATATTTCATGGTATAGTGTTGAGTATGTGTGACTATGAAACATAATGTGTAATCTCAGAGTACTCATCATATTGTATGGTATAGTGTTGAGTATGTGTGACTATGAAACATGTTGGGGCCCTGAAGCCTTCTCAAAAATGTGTAATCTCAGAGTACTCATCATATTTCATGGTTTGCCTTTGCAACTTCCTCATGGTCTAAAATGTCTTTCCAATTCATTAAAAGTTCTTGAGTGGGATGAATATCCAATGCAATCATTGCCACTCGGTGTGAAATTGGAGAAACTTGTGGAGTTAAAGCTACATGGGAGTAAAATCAAACAATTGTGGAATGGAAGTCAGGTAAGATACTTTTGTTAACAAATTTTGCACATATAACTTATTATTAGCACATATTCTTTGAAGCTAATGATCTACTTTTCTGCCTTGCCATTTCAGAATTTTGAAAATTTGAAATTGGTTGATTTGAGTTATTCGAAAAATCTCACTCATACTCCAAATTTTTCTGGAGTTCCCAATTTAGAAAGTTTGATTCTTCAAGGTTGTCCAAACCTTGTTCGGATTCATAGATCTGTTGGACTCCTCGAAAAGCTCGTTGTTCTTAATTTGAAAGACTGCGCAAGTCTTAAATATCTTCTAAGTAGACTGGAAACGACTTCTCTAAAAGATTTGAATTTTTGTGGATGCTTAGAAGTTCAAAAGTTTCCTAAGTTTTTGGAGAGCATAAAAGAAAATAAGTCCATGGTGAGGCTTGACTTGAGTGAAACCACAATCAGCAATGTATCATTTGTTAGTGGATTCCAAAATTTGGAAGAGTTTTGTATCCGTGGATGCAAGGGACAAATATCTAAGCCCCGATGGAAGTTTTGGGGGTATTCAGTTCCGATGGGTTTGAAATTGCCTATTCTCTCCAAATTCAGCATGATGAAGAAATTAGATGCAAGTTATTGCAATCTCAGTGATGAATCAGTTCCTGATCTTAGTTGCTTGTCAACATTGGAAATATTGAAGCTAAGTGGGAACAATTTTAGTGGAAATTCAATTTTTATGAGATTGAAGTCTTCTCACTCTTCAAATTTGTCCAAGTTAAAAGAATTGGAGTTAAATAATTGTAGCCTCAGTGATGGATCAATTCTTGATGATCTTCGGTACTTGCCTTCATTGCAAAATTTAAATCTAGGTGGGAATGATTTTGTTGACCTACCTACTGGCTGTATTTCGTCTCTTTACGCTCTGAAGTTTCTGTATATAAATGGTTGTCAGAAGATTCAAACGTTGCGTATGTTCCCACCATCTCTAGAAATAGTAAAAGCTGAAAATTGTGGTCTAATGAAAGCTTTGCCAGAGACGCTAATATGGAAGCTGATGATGTGTCATGAGGTACGTATGTCTACACTCAATGCTTTCGTCTTTCCTATTCTAACTATTTCAGTTTTATTTAATTTATTCATCATAACAATTCATATTAGGTGTGTTAGGGGTGCTAAATGGGTTGATATCCACAAGTTTAGCAAAAAATAGATTCATAAAAATGTGGGCTTAAACGGGTTTGGCCTATGTAAATTGAATCCACGTGAGCCATAGGCTAGCCGGCAGGGCAAACGTGCTTATAAGCCAAAACTCACGAGCCTTATGAGCATTTTTATGGATTAGATTGGCTTTCTATAGGCTCATTTAAAAGCAAGTCTAGGTGGACTGAGCCTAAACAGGTCCGGCCCATGCAGACCTTAACCCGATTCACCTCGTCAAGCCCATTTATCACTCTTGAAGTGTGTCCAAACCAAAGGTTGAGAAAAGAATTTTTTTTTCTTTTTATTTATTCCATTTCATATTTCCTATTTTTCATGTCCACTTCTTTATTTATAATTTAGATATTAGTATTATCAAGTAATATATAAAAAATTATTATATACTATATTTTTTATAAATATTTTCAATAGAGTGAAATTTTAGTATAGATATTATTAATTGAAATAATTAATTGAATATTCTATTTTTTTTAAACAATAATTGAAGATTAAAATCAAACTTTTAAGTTAAATTTTGTCAATGTTTTCTTGATATCAAGTTTTAAGTACTATATGTCAAATTAAATACATATGAATTGAGATTTTTTCAAGAATTTTATACCTCATGTACTCTCTTTTCATGCTTTTTTTTATTCTTTTCAATTATATTATATACAACTCAAACATTATTGAGCAATACAAAATTATCATAGTATAATTTCATTTTATGAAAAAAATATTTCAAACAAGCTAAAAATTTTATTTAATTAAATTAATTTTTTATTATATATTTTATTTTTCATTATAATTGTTGTTAGCTTAGGCATTATTTCCCTTGAAGACTTTATATCTTATGTACTATTTTTAATGCTTTTTTATTCTTTTCACTTTTATTATTTACAATTCACATACTATTGAGCATTATCAAGTTATCATAGTATAATTTCATTTTACAAATTTTTTAAATAAATTAAAATTGTAATATTGAAATTATTAGTTCAATCAATTAATTGCATATTATATTTTTAATAACAACATTAGAATATTAAAATCAAATTTATTTATTTAAATTTTATCAATATTTTTTATATTAATTTTGAAGTGCTATATGTAAAAATAAATATATATCAATCAAGAGGATATTATTAAAGATTTATATCTCATGTATTATTCTTCTTTATTTTATCTATTTTATTGTATGCTTTCTTTTTATCTTTTCTAGTGTAGTCGTGGTATTTTAAACTCAGTCATCAATAATTTTGAGCAGTATAGATATATTATATTTGATTTTCATCATAAAAATATTTAAATAAGTTAAAATTTTAATTAATTAATTATTATTATATGTTCTATTTTTTATTACTTTACACTTCATAATTGTTTATCTTCTTTTTATTTTCTATATTGCATGTTTTTCCCTTTTTTATGTGTACTTCTATTATTTACAATTCAATCACCGATATCATTAAAAAGCATAATATAATATGTTATGTTTTATTTTTTACTTATTTAAATATCTTAAATAAAATAAATCTTTAGTATGAAAGTTATCAACAAAATTAATTAATTGCATATTTTATTTTAAAAATAACATTTAATAATTAAATTAAATATTTTAAGATAACTTTTTTTATTTTATGTTGATAATAATTTTCAAGTATTATATTTTAAAATAAAAACACATCAATTAAGATTTTGTTAAGACTTTACAGTTCACACATTGTGTTTCCTCATTTCATTTGCTTTACTATATATTTTTCTTCTTTTTTCCTATTCGCTCCTACTATAAAAAGTTTAGCTGCAATATATTGAATAATATAGATGTAATACAATTTATTTTATTTTTATTTAAAATATTTTTTACTAAATTAAATATTTTATTTAATTGAATTAATTGAGTACACATTTTATTTTTAATTTTTATTACTTTGCAACCCGCATATTATTCCTCTTCTTTTAATGAAAATATATAAAAATTAAAATTAATTTTTATATAAATTTAAACAATATTTTATTCATATTAAATTTTAAGTACTGTATTTTGAATTAAATACATATTAATGAAAATTTGACTATGCTTACTGTTTTTGTTCTTTCTATTTATTGCATTATTTAACATTTAATTTGGAGTGATTTATGCAAAGTTTTCTCTAATAATAGAATTATACTTGAAAATTATTTCTTTGAGGTGACAGTTATTTATTAAAATATATAAGGTAAACATTAGTAAATATAATAGAAAAAATTATTTATTAAAATCATAGTATATATTTGCTATGTTACAAACGCCCTATATTTTGTACTATTAATGAATAAATTATTTATATTTATAAAAAAATATTTTTAAATAAAATTCATCTTTAAATAAAATATAATTTACAAATATTTTTATTGTAAAAATATCTTAAATAAATTAAAAATTTAACATAAAACATATAAATTGGATGAGTGAATTAGGTCTCCTATTTTTTTATAAAAATATTTACAATTAATATTAAATTAAATTATTTAGAATTTTTAATATTTTCTTGATATTAAATGTTGTCCTTCTACTTTTCTCGGAAAATGTTTCTCTAGATCAAATTCTTCTTGAAATATATCTTACAAATATTTTTATTATAAAAATACATTAAATGAGTTAATTATTTTATTATTTCATTTTTATCAAGGAGATAGATGAATTCATCAATGTAAAAGTGGTAAGAAATTATAAAATAAATTAATAAAAATTATTTATTAAGATATTTTTATAATTTGTTGTTGTTAAATTTAATTTTTTATTTGGATGTAGAATTTGAAAAAACATATATTAAATTAGATTGATACAAAAAAACCTAAAAAATGATACTATTTTAATTAATTAAATGATGTCATATATATCTAAATTAATTTAAACTATGGTAAAATGAAAATGAATTATCTATATTATTAGTTAGTTTTTCTTAATAACAGAATATCATCTAATAATTTTTGTTTTGAGGTGAAAGTTATTTAATAAAACATATAATGTAAATATTAATAAATGTGATTGAAAAATATTAATTAGTTACTAAGATCATAGTTTGTATTTATTCTACTAGATGTGCATTACTCTTTACATTATCATTGGATAAATTATTTACATTTATTGAAAAAAAGTCTTTTTAAATCAAATTTATCTTTGTATATACTTTGTAAATATTTTTATTTTAGAAATATTTAGAAAAGTTGAAAATTGATATAAAATATATAAATTGAATCAGTTAGTTAGAGATTATTTATTTTTAGTAAAAATATTTAAAAATTATAATTAAATTAATTTATTTAAAATTTTCAACATTTCCTTGATATCATATTATATATTACTTTTCTGTGTTTGTTGGAAAATTTTATTTGAATATGACTTACATGTATTTTTATTATAAAATATTTTAAATAAATTATAATTATTTTTATTAAGGAGATAAGTAAATTCATCAATGCAAAAGTGGAAAGAAATTGAATAAACTAGGAAAAAGGATTTATTAAAATATTATATATGATTTGTTTCTTTTGAATATAAGTTTTTTTATTTGGATGTAAAATTTGAAAAATGTATATTGAAATACATTGATATAAGAGCATTTAAAATGTTGCTAATCAATTGATGTCGTATATATCAAAATTAATTTGACATTTTGTAAAATGAAAATTATTTGTAGTTTTAGTGAGTACAAAGATGTTATGTATTAAAATGTAAATGCAACTAAAATTTTTTGACAAAAAGTTAAAAAAAATTAGTAACTTTTTTTCAACATAATAATATGAGTAAGTGGTGATATGAAATCTATTCGCATATTAGACACCTAAATTATTTTTGATTAAGAATGTCATTTTTATTAAATATTCATTTCCCTTTCCATTCTTATATTATTTTCATATACCAAATATATTTATGGAAACATTTTTCTACTCCATTCTAATTTTATTCCCTTTTTGTTCCACCTAATATGATATAAATATTCTTTTCTTTTATTATTATCATTTTTTACTATTATATCATTATATAAGTATGTATAGTAAATTTAAAATATTAAAAAGATACATAATTTATATTTTTTTAAAATTTATTCTTTTCTATAAACTAAATAATATATTTTATTATGTAAATAAATTATTGTATTTCCTTTTAAAAATTTATTATTATCTTATTAAATGCCACAGGCTTAGAGACTAGTGCACAAAAATTAAGAAGAGTAATAGTTTCAATTTTTTTATTACTAATTTAGCATTTAATGTATATAAATTTTTTAAGCGTCTATTAGGATAATAAATGAAGTATTTTAAAAATTGATAATAAATGCATTCCTATCTATTGTTTAAATAGAAAAAGAAATCTCTTTACAACGACTGTAAAAAAGAAATGGAGCGAGTATTATGTAACATAATTTAAAAATCTTTTTATAATACTATTAGCAATTTATGGTATTTGAAAACTTATGTTTATACGTATACCATATAAATTTTTTATCATTTTTTCTTTGGATAATGAATTATATTTCACAATTTTAATTTCTATAAATTATGTGAACAAATTATGTAATTTTTTATATTTTTTCACAAAAAATTAGAAATTTATAATTTTTTTATAAAAAATTGGTAATCCTTTGTCAATAAAATAATTACATAATATACTGATATATTTTCTTAAAAATTAGTATTTAAGTGTAGCATATGAAAGTAATATTTTAAATGTGCAAGCAACGCTCAAAAATTTTTTCCTGGTTCCGCCAACGTGGGTGGACCTAGCTACATACCCATGCACATGAGCGCGGCACTTCCTCCCACACGATATTTTACAACTTTATTTTTATTGTGCTGATTCTGTAATATGTAAATAAAGTTTTAAACTAAATTACTAGTGTACCCGCTCAATCTCATACTTAGACCTTATCTACTCATTTTAAATCAGTAAATTTTTAAAATTAATATTATATAGCATAGAAGGGTATATTAATTAAGAAGAGAACTGACTTATGAAAAAATTTATGATTTTTTCTTACACAAAGGCTCGAATTAATATATTATTTTAGATCGCACAACATTATTTAAATCATTGATATAAGATCAAGTACTCAAAATTGAGATACTCACAATAAATTACTGATTTCACAAATTTAATCCCAGCTCTTAAAATTATCTTGGGTAAGTTTCATCAACCTCCAAGATTTGGGTGAAAATCATTCACCTCCCTTCTATTTTAGAAAATTTTTTAAACCTCTCCTAAAGATTCAACCCTTCCCTATTAATCAATGTCACAATATTTGGAGACAATTTTGCCCTCAACCTAGACAAGCTTAGGAACGTCAGAGGAAAGATAAACCAATATTGAAAATAGAAACCAAAACGCCATTTTTACAGTGCCTATATTATTATTATTATTGTCGTCGTCGTCGTTCCACATAAGTCTTGTTTATTTTATGATTTTTTTCTATTCGAATGTCATGTATCTCTATACTTATTGTGTATTATTTTATGATATGTCTTTTGGACATTTTAAATATTAATATTTGCCTCGGCTGGCATTCGGATCTCAGGTCCAGGCCTCTCTTGGGTATCTACGCTATGGCGTTCAAATATCTACGACGGCAGATGAAGTTCCAGCATGGTTTGAGAATCAAAAGGATTGTTCATCTGTTTGGAAATCCGATGGATATTTTCAAGATTCAATCACAGCAGTCATTCCAGATTGCTGTCATTCAAGTAGGTGGTGGGGAATTCTTTTTTATATTGTAGTTGAACCGCGGAATGATGCTGACCTACTCATACAAAGACTTTCGGATGGTCTGTGCTGGAGTTTGCGATTCGAGGGATTGACATGTAATTTTTCAATACCACTACCATACTTCGATGAGGGTTTTAATCGCAATCATCAATTTATTTTATTCTTTGATTCACGTAGCGATCCCCTCAGAAACATTAAAAGAGATGGTTCCAACAGACTTCAATTGTATCTTGGTGCTGTGTGCCAGACAGAAAAGGGTGACTACATACAGAAATTAAAAATAAGCAAGTGTGGGTGGCATGCGGTATGTAGAAATGAAGTTCTGCAGAAAGCAACAATGAGTGAGTTTGAGAATGTCCCTTCCAGCAATTTCAAGCAATCAACACCGATAGCAATCAAAGATGGCAAACGATGTCGCGATTAATTTGAAGGACAAGATGCAATTGTCACAAACGATGATCCAAATGCAGAGCACAATCTGATACAACGGAGACGAGCTTGAATAAAAGATTCCTGGTAATTCCCTCTTCTATCTGTTCTACTAATAGCTAGTATCGAAGAAGCAAAGCCATTGAAGAACAGAGGAATGCCTATGTTTCTGATTATGTTAATATTGATGGGTTGGGTACTTTTTCCTTCAAGCTAATAAACAAATTATTCTGAAATAGTATGTTAAGAAGTTGGTGCTTGCTACGGTACCCCGGGGTGACGTGGCACAATGCAAGCTATTGGATGAGATTACTAAGAATTTTGGTAATCTCATCCAATGGTCCACAATGCACCACGTCACCCCGGGTTTGAAACCCCCGGGGTACTGTAGAATTGGCCTAAGAAGTTTGCATTGGACGTATTCCTATACACGAAAAATTTGCATGCATACAACCTTACAAATTTTATAAGAAAAAGAACTTATAATTCTTGTTATATTTCATGCGAAATTACAAGATTGTTATAATAACTTCGGTTAATGGAGTTAATTTTTTAAAAATACTTTTTAATTTCAAATCCGTACAAAAATGCAATATTTTGTAAGAAAAATATGGATGATATATGAAAGTTTATAAAACCCCAAAAAAACAATGTGTCCGTGAAAGTACATGTTATCATAATTTTATTTCTTATCAGGCCTCTATTTACAAACAAAAGTGTGAATTAGCATTAAACATTTAGAAATTAACCATAATATTTTTTCTTGATAAAGATATTAGCTATTAGAATTAGGGAGAATATATATTTTATCCATTAGTGGAGTATGATCCAAATTTACTTTGTTCATATATAATTTGAACTGTTAAAATTGACTCATATGTAATTTGAATGACTGAGTTTGATAAATTGAAGGGTTTTCTTTCAATTAACAATAATATCCTCCATAAATTGTATGTGACCTTGATATCTTGATATGGAGGGTTAGTTTTACTATTCTATTTATTTCCCAATTGTAAGATTTTAAAAATTCCCCAATGCACTGGGTTGTTGAATTTTTTTATTTATATTTATTTGTCAATTATTTATAAAATTTATTGTTCATTTCAATATTAAAATAAAATTTAGTAGTTGATTATGTTATTCAAAAATTTCAAAATTAGCTGAATCTTTAATTCAATGGCAAAATTAGTTGGATACGATTAGAAATATTTCTCATGTTGGGTACTCTGGCATAGTACGGGGCAGGGTCAAAATCTGAATTTCGATTTACAACCTGGTGCTGCTGCTTTCTTTATATTCTGTTGTAATATAATCTCTGCACAGCTTGTTAATCATATGGAAAACATGTTTGAAAAATAGATGGATTTCAAGTATGCCAAAATTTATGTAGGATTATTGTGACTTTTGGAGTGAACTCAGAGTGCACTTGTTTACGAGTCTGGCCTACAATCAGACAGGTTTTATTCCAATGACGAACATCAAGAAGCTACAGGTTTAGAACGCAGGTGTTCTGTTCGGATGGAAAGTCCTGATTTCGAAAATGAACATGTCAGAAATAAGTGATTAGCAGACTCGATTTCATTCGGATAAGATGCATTATTTTAGCCTGTTGGAAGAATTCTGTGACAAAGCTTTCTTATAAAGATCGGAAAATTCGATGATGCAACAGCAAATTTAACTGCTGATTTGTTATTGTATATTATATCATATTAGATTGTTAGAAAAAGTAACCTTAAAAGATTTGGTGATACATCCATGTATCATTATGTCAGTAATGTAGGGTAATCTTTCCCAAATCGATAATATTCATCACACTCAAAGGAAACTTTTGTCATTCTGGAGATACTCTATGATAGGGGAGTGCCAGACAATGAAGTGCCAAAATTAGTACAAAGTGAGGCAAAGTTGAAAACAATATAAAATTAGAATACGCAAATCACTCCAATCTTGCGTGAAATTAGATATAATTACACAATTAATTTTGCAATTTTAAAAAAATATTTGACTTCCCTTACCTTAATAAAATTACAAATATCCTCAAGTCATCGAAAAAGCAAAGGTCCGTCGCTTTTCATGGGCCCTACTGCTATAAGTGTGGATCCAAGTGAATTATTTGTATCCTTCCTTAATTTATGGACTTTTCCCCCTCCTCAAGTAAAACTAATAAGAATTAAATCCTCAAACCCGTTTGATACAACAAGGGATATTTGGCTAAAGCAACGTGGCAATAGGAAAAGCAGAATTCAATTTTTCTTATTATTTTATATAAAATACATTTGATATCAATTTATAAATTGTTATTAAAAATAAAATTATAATCAATTAATTAAATTATTTCTATATTACAACATTAGCTTACTTTAAAATATTTTTATTAAAAAATAAATATTTGCATTATACCAATATTGCATAGTTTAATTTTATAAGTTAATGTATAATATGTTGGTTTAAAATATTTACACAAAATATTAATTAATCACATAATTTTAATTTAAAACATGACGTTTGAAATTTGAAATAAATAATCATATATAAATTTAAATATATATTTTTTATTTAGTAAATAAATGCTATAATTATTATATAACACTAATTAATGAAAATTTAATTTTTAATTTAATTCAATAAAAGAAGGGAAAAAATATAAATGCAAAAAGAATTTTGAGATATTGGAGAGAACAAAATTTACACATGTTAAATGTGTGCATTTCAGATATAACTTTATCGCCATAATTAATGATCTTAAATTATTATCATTTTTATTATTATTTGCACAATTTTTTTATCATTATTGTTTCTTTTTTGATACTTTAAGGATTGAGAGACAAATAATTAAAATATCGGATCCTAATTAATCTCTTATAATCAAGATACTACATGATCATTTCTATTAGCTTCTATAATTTTACCTTTTTCATTTTATATTTACTATTTATCTATCCTTTTCTTTTTCTGAATAATTAAAAATTGAGAGGCAAAATTAAAAATTTTAAATATTAATTTATTTTTTAAAATTAATTGAGTTATTGGTGAAGAGATAAATTGCCATGCTATTAATGTTTGAGTTAATATATTAATTTTTATCTCTATTCCATACTATTTATAATTTAAATATATTAAGTATAATATTTTACTTTTATAAGCTATTTTTAATAATACAATATTAAAATATAAAGTGTAAAAATAAAAAGTATAACATGCAACCATTTTTTTGTAAGAAACAATTGAGGGGCAAGCTAGTAATTTCATATTTCAAGTTGACTTCATTAATCTCAATTATTTATTGGGGTGTCAAGTGAATTTCTTAAAATTAGAGGAGTGCGTGGATAATTAAACCTAACTTTACAAGAGGTTGGGATAATTTCCCAATTGGAAATGATATTAGATGGTGAAATGCAATTAATATAACTTCAATATGAGAGAAACATACATAAATGTCACTGGAAAAAAAAAAAGTCTATGAACAACAAAAGTCATCAGTATAGTTATTATAAATGATATTATTATTTATATTGAGTTATCTATATAGATTTATATGTGTTTTAATCTATACAGATAACTTTTCATATCATTTTATATAAGTTACATCTATATAGATGGTAAAGTTGTATGCATAGAGTACTAAAATGGTCAACTTTGTCTTACCTATACAATGGCAATTGTTGTTGGTATAAAGTATTATCATTTGTATATGTGCATGAATAGTGTAAAAAAATTTCAATCCACACTGAAAAATTTTAATATTTTTTATTAATTTTTTAACATATTTCCTTATTTAGAGAATTTATTTGTAAATGAATGGTAAAAAAATTCAATACACACTAAAATATATTTAATAATTGTTAATAATTATTTATAATTATCATAATATCAATTGTATAAACAAAGAAAACAAAAGAAACTCCTAATAATATATAGGAAAAAAATATTCCACATCCATACATAACAATATAAAATATCAAATAAAAAGTAAATGAATGATATATATATTATTCATTATTTCTTACATTTTTAGTATTTTAATTTCTTAAATTACAAAATATTTGACATCATAGATTTTTTTTATTTTTATCAATATAATTATGAAATTATCATTTTATCTTTTTTAAAATACTTTTATTCTTGTATAATATAATAAATTAATTGTCATTGTATGACTTACTTATAATATTAAATTATTATACACTTTACTATTCATTACTTCTTATAATTTTAGTACTTTAAATTATTACTTTCTTTTTTTACTTAATAAAATAAATTAATTATCATTCTATAACTTATTATAATATTAAATTATTATAAATTTTATTATCCATTACTACTTATATTTTTAGTACTTTAAATTATTGGTTAAATAAGATAATATTTTGCATTGTAAAATGTTTTTATATTCATTATTGTAATTATCAAAACTAACTGTTACCATTTTTAACTAATTTCATTTTTTATATAAATCAATAATTTAATAAAAATTATATAACTTATTTCTAATATTAAATTATTATGTATTTTATTTTCCATTGTAATGAATACATGTTATTTAGTAATTTTTATAAGGATTTAATCAAGTGATTTTGTAAATGCTCAAATTTTTTTTAGTATTTTAAATGGTTGCTTAAATTATTAAATATTTCACATCACATAGATTTTATATTTTTATTCATGTAATTATCAAAATTTATGTTTTATTTATTTTTAATATAATTTAATAATTTAATTAATGTAATTGTCAAAATTGTTACGAATTTTGCTATCCTATTTTCTATTAAGCTCACTAGATGTTTAACACAATATATGTACCAACTTTCACAAAATATTAATTTGACTGACCAATACAATAAAGTATTAAAATAAATTCATATACAACTATTATATCAAGATCATCGGATGTTTAAAGCAATAACATTTCAAACTTTACAAAATAATTACTTTTTAAACTAAATATCATATTAAAATATACAAAATAATAATTCATACTTTATTATATGTTTAACACAATAAATATACACACTATTGTACAAATAATAATTATATCAAATAGATTAATGAATTAAAAATTTATTTTCATATATTATATCAATACTATTAAAAAATTTAGTTTATAAATTTTTTTAACATACCTCAATAAAATAGCAAAGCAATAATCAAGAATTTCAATGAACAATGTAATAACATAATTTGATTATATAACAAAATAAATACAAGAATTAATAAAAAATATAAAAATGGTAAAAAATAAAAAGAAAATAAGAAACATACTTGAACTCTGAGAAAGAGGAAAAGCTCTACCTGCAAGCGGAAGAAATGAAAGAAATCACTCACAAATGGGCATCTATAACCAAATTATACACAGATAACAAAAAGTTGTCTCTATAGGTGTGTTCAATTCTCTCAATTTGTCCAAAATGAGGGGTACATATGTTATTTTGCCCTTCAAACCTATTGAGTCAAGAAATTGTCATTTATATAGTCCAATTTGTCATTTGTATCTATCAAGGGAGAGGGCATGTGTGTTATTTTGCCCTTTAAGCCTATTCTAATGATAAAAAGTCATTTGCATTGCCCTTGTAATTTTAATTGCCAAATTTCTACCACCCTTAAAAATTTGAACTATATATAGACAATTTTTTATCATTTGTGTATAGAAAAAAATGTTTTTTCAAATTAGAAAAAGCCTATACAAATGATAGAAGTTGTTTGTATTGAGTTTTTTAATTTTTTTTTTAAATTACAAAACTTATACAAATGGCATTTTGTCATCAATGTAGGGTTTTTAAAGATTTTTTTTTACACTTATTGTTGTCTATATAGAGTTTTTAATTTTTTTTAAGAAAAAATTTGAAAAACCTATACAAATGATTAAGATTATTTCATTTATATAGGTACCGTGTATATGTTACATAATTGTTGTAGTGTGTTTTAGCAACAAATAGCAATGAATTTGCAAAAAGATAATTCTTTAAGGTTTCATTTGGATTGATGTTTTCCTCCTCCTCAAACAAATCTTAGAACTATATAATAGAGGTTAAGGTATCACTAAGATACTTTTAAATGGAGAGGCAAAGTAAAATATATAGATAATTATAATATCAAAGATGTCGATTATTAACTTAATGTTGACATCTAAGACATACATGATTTCCAAATAAGCAGTAGTTGCATTGCCCAATGAAAATTTTTAATACCTTTTTACATTAGTTTATAAAAAAATAAAAATTAATATGTAAATGTTAAACATCTTTCTATATGTTGATAATAATTTTAAAATGTTATATTTTAAATTCAAAAAACAACAATTAAGATTTCGTTAAGAGTTTACAATCCACACACTATTTCCCCCCCTCATTTTTAACAACTTTATTATATATTTTTCTTCTTTTTTCCTATTCACTCCTACTATTAAAACTTTAGCTATAATATATTAAATAATTTAGATATAATATGATTTATTTTATTTTTATTGTAAAATTATTTTTAATAAGTCAACCATTTTATTTAATTAAATTAATTGAGTACATATATTATTTCTAACTTTTATGACTTTACAACTCATACATTATTTCCTTTCTTTTAATAAAAATATGTACAAATTAAAATTAATCTTATTTATTTAAATTTTATCAATATTTTATTGATTTCAAGTTTAAGTGTTATATTTGAATTAAATACACATTAATGAAAATTTGACTATACATGTTGTTTTTGTTTCTTTTATTTACTGCATTGTGTAACATTTAATTTGGAGTTATTTATGCACAGTTTTTTTAATAATCAAATAATATCTGGCAATTTTTTCTTTGAAATAAAAGTTATTTATTAAAATATATAAGGCACACATTACTAAATATAACCAAAAAATTGCTTATTAAAATTATTATATTTCCTTTATTAAAAATGCACTATTCTCTATACTATTAATGAATAGATTATTTACATTTATTTAAAGTCTTTTTAAATCAAATCTATCTTTAAATATGATATCAATTGCAAATATTTTTATTATAAAGATATTTTAAATAAATTAAAAACTTAACATATAAAACACATAAATTGAATGAGTGAATTAGGTTTTCAATTTTTCATAAATATTTACAATTAAAATTAAATTAATCTTTTGAACTTTTTAATTTTTTTTATATTAATACTGTCTTTCTACTTTAGTTGCGAAAAGTTCCTCTAGATCAGATTTTTTTAAGTATGTTATACAAATATTTTTATTATAAAATATTTTAAATAAGTTAAAATTATTTTGTTATTTTATTTTTATTAAGGAGATGTATGAATTTATCAATGTAAAAATGGAAAGAAATTATAAAATAAATTAATGAAAATTATTTATTAAAATACTTTTTAATTTGTTACTGTAGAATTTATTTTTTATTCATATTTAAAATTTGAAAAAATATATATGAAAATTCATTGATATAAGAAACACCTAAAAAATGATACTATTTTAATTAATCAAATGATGTTGCATATATCAGAACTAATTTAATCTATAGTAAAATGAATATGAAATTTATTTATATTAGTAGTGAGTTTTTCTTAATAAGAGAATAAAATCTAACAATTTTTGTTTTGATGTAAAGGTTAAATTTATTTCTTAAAATATATAATATAAACATTAATAAATGCAATTGAAAAATATTAAATAGTTATTAAGATTATAGTTTATATTTACTCTGCTAGATATGTACCACTCTTTACATTATCATTGGATAAATTATTTGCATTTATTAGAAAAAGTTTTTTTAAATCAAGTTCATATTTAAATATAATTTGTGAATATTTTCATCTTAGAAATATTTTTTTTAGTATTTTCTTGATATTATATTATATATTATTTTTTGTGCTTTTCTTAAAAAAGTTTCTTTTAATTAAATTCATTTTTAAATATGATTTACAAGTATTTTCATTATAAAAATATTTTAAACAAATTATAATATTTTTATTTTATTTTTATTAAAGAGATAAGTGAATTCATCAATGCAAAAGTGGTAAGAAATTATAAATAAACTCGGAAAAATATTTATTAAAATATTATATGTAATGTTACTTTTGAAGGTAAGTGTTTTATTTGGATGTGAAACTTGAAAAATATATATTGAAATACATTGACATAAGAATATCCGAAAGATATTAATGCTAATCTATTGATGTCATATATATTGTAATGAATTTCACTTATTGTAAAATGAAAATTATTTATATTGTTAGTGAGTATGAGGACGTTATGTATTAGGATATAAATACAACTAAAATTTTTGATAAAAAATAAAAAAAATAATAATTCGCTTACAATATAATAATATATAAATTGGTGGTGATTTAAAAATCTATTTACATATTAGATACTAAAAATATATTTTTGAATGAGAATATTATTGTCATTAAAAACTCATTTTCTATTCCATCCTTATATTGTTTTCTTGCATCAAATATAATTATGGAAATATTTTTCTATTCTGTTTTCATTCTTATTTCCATTTTATTATACTAAATACATTATAAATATTCTTTCCTTTTATCATTACTTTTTTACTATTATATAATTATATAAGTTATGCATAATAAATTTAAAATAATAAAAAGATACATAATTTATACTTTTAAATTTCATCCTTTTCTATAAAATTAAATAATACATTTTATTATTTAAATAAGTTATTCTATTTTATTTTAAAAATTTATTATTATTTTATTAAATATCATAGGCTTAGTGACTACAACACAAAAATTAATAAGAGTAATAAATAATTTCAATTTTTTATTACTAATTTAGCATTTAATGTATATAAATTTTTAGGCATCTATTATGACAATAAATGAAACATTTTAAAAATTGATAATGCTTTCCTGACTATGGTTTATGTAGAAAAATAATCTCTTTACAATGACCATAAAAAAAGGAATGGAGAGAATATTATATAATATAATTTAAAAATCTTTTTATAATACTATCAATAATTTATGATATTTGAAAACTTATGTTTATAAGCATACTACATAATTTTTTCTCATTTTTTATTTTGGATTATGAATTATATTTCACAATTTTAATTTCTATAAATTATGTGTGCAAATTATGTAATTTTTTGATATTTTCCCACAAAAGATACAATTTTAAATAAATTTTGGCATATAATAAACATACAAATTATAGCTCTATTTATAAAATGTTGCATTAAGGAAAAAATTAGAAATTTATAAATTTTTATAAAAAATTGCCAATCCTTTGTCTGTAAAAAAATTACATAATATACTGATATATTTTCTTGCAAATTCATACTTTAGTATGTTAAAGTAATATTTTAAACATGTAAGCAATCCTCAAAATTTTTTCAAATTACAAATTTGTAATTAAATATAGGGGAATTCTAAGTTGCTCAAGCATAAAGTTTATTAAATGAAAAAGGAAATATTTCAAATTTAATATTGTTATCAATATTGGGTCCCCTCGTAATAAATTTTAGAAATTATAATTCACATTAATTCACTCACTAGATGGGATTGAAGAATTATGATGATATTTAATTGATTGTGTCAAATAATTCTATAAGATATTTTTTAACAAAAATGCTATAAATATTGAAAATGAGATCTAAAGTGGAGTTTTGAATTTTTTATATCCATTGGATTGAATTTTACAAATTTTTCATATTATCCCATATTTAAAGGCAGCCCTTGATTTACATTCAAAATTCAATTTTAAATCCCACATTCTCAATATATATAGTATTACTGATTTTTTAAACTATTGATTTAATCGGATAATCCTACTTATTTGCATAAAAATATTATAATAAATTGTAAAAGATTTATGTAAAATAATATTATAATATATTTTCTTGTTAATTTATAGTTATTGATTAGTTGAAATAAACATACACATATTAACAAATATGTACACATAAAATTTGTTTTCTACCAATTTACTTAAAGGGTAAAATTGTAGAAACAATATTGATACAAATGCAGTCAGTGTTCATCAGTTAATAGGGAGATGTTTAAGTGAATTTTAAAAATAGATGAGAGGTGAGTGATTTTCACCCAAACTTTAAGGAAGGTTAATGAAATTTACTCAATTATCTTTACATTACGTATGTGCACACATGTAAAAAGTAAATAGAAATATATAAGATTCATAATTTTTTTTATGCATGCAATTATTTGTGACCTTTATCTTACTTTTCTAATTTATTTTTTTATATATATTTCTTTTTTGACAACTTAGGGCCATTAAATTTTTATAGAAATTATCTGTTGTTGCTGCTACTACTGCTGCACATAAGTCATGTGTATCAGTATTTTATGATATGTTCTTTTAGACATTTTAAATATTAATATTTGTCTCGAGTGGCATTCGGGTCTCAGGGCGATCCTTTCCATGGGTTTGAAGTATCTATGTCGGTGGATGAAATTCCAGCATGGCTTGAGAATCAAAAGGATTGTCCATCCGTCTGGAAATCTGATGGATTTCATGATTCAATCTCAGTAGACATTCCAGATTGTTGTCTTTCAAGTAATTGGTAGGGAATTGTTTTCTGTATTATAGTTGAACCGGCGAATAATGCTAACCGACTCAAAGTGAGACTTTCAGGTGGTTTGTGTTGGTGGTTGCAATTTAAGGAATTAATATATGAGTGGTCGCTGCCACTATCACATTATGACGAGGGTTTTAGTCGCAATCATCAATTTACTGTATTCCTTGATTCACATGAACCTTTTCGCAGAAACATTATAAGGGATGGTTCCAATGGACTTCAATGTCAATTGTGTTTTCGTGCTGTGTGCAAGACAGGAGAGGATGAGTACGTACAAAAATTAAACAAAAGTAACTGTGGATGGCGTGTGGTACGTACAAATGAAATTCTACAAAAAGCAACAATGAGTGAGCTTGAGGATGTCCCTTCCAGCAATTTCAACAAGATTTAAAAAATGATTTGCGACTGCAATATTGCAGTTTTGAACTTGACTGCATCCGCAATTTTTTGCAATTTTGGGCCGGTATGGCTGCATCTTCCCATATTTGTCTGCATTGCAGTGATACTGTGACCACAATCATAACCCCAATTTAAATCCATTTTCAAGGAATCAACACTAATAGCAATCAAAGATGGCAAATGAAGTCGTGATGAATTTGAAGGACGAGATGCATTTGTCTCAGATGACGATACAAATCCATACTACAACCAGATACAACGAAGAAAAACTTGATAATTCCTGGTGAGTCTTTCATCTATCCATCTTACTTGTGCAATACACATATATGGTAGTAAATAGTATCAAGGAGGCAAAGCCATTGCCACACACGTAGAAGAGCAGAGAATGCCTATGTTTTTTATTATGTTAATATTGATGGGTTAGGTACTTTCTCATTGAAGCTGATAAACAAATTATTTTGAAATAATAAGTTGAGAATTTTATATTAGGGGCATTACTATGCACCTGAAAATTTTGAATGCATACAACCTTACAAATTTTATAAAGGAAATTATAAATTTTATTATATTTTCATACAAAGTTACAAATTTTATAAAGGACAAAATGCATTTGTCACAAAATGATGATCCAAATGCAGAGCACAATCAGATACAACGGAGACGAACTTGAATAAAAGATTTCTGGTAAGTCCCTCATCTATCTGTTTTACTAATAACTAGTATAAATGAAGCAAAGACATTGAAGAACGGTGGAATGTCTATGTTTCTGATTATGTTAATTTTGATGGGTTTGGTACTTTTTCCTTCAAGTTAATAAACAAATTATTCTGAAGTAGTATGTTAAAGAAGTCTATATTGGGGGTATTGTTATGCACGAAAATTATATAATAATATAATTTAGCTAATAGTATATAATTTAGATAATATTTATACTCATATTACTTATATAATTTACTAATTGAATGTTAATTAATTTTCTTTTAAATAACTAGTTTATTTATAAATAATTGAGACAAATAATATTCATTGTATTAAAGAGATTAATTAGGGGGTTGTTTATTAGGAGTGAAATATTTAAAAAAAAACTTTACAAAACATTTGTACAGAGATTTCATAGCAAAAATCGGAGGGGACTCAATCATGAGAATTTGACACGTGTTAAGGTGAAATTATAGTAGTTGCTGAAATTATATTAAGTTGATGGTTGATATATTCCTGCTATTAACAACTTGAATGCTAATATAACTCTAGTATAGTGCATTATTTATTATAAAAATTATTAAAAGAGTAAAATTTTAATTTATTGAAGTCACTTAACTGCATATTTTACTTTTAATTTTTATTATTTTACATGTTTTGTTTTTTACTTGCTTCATTACATTTTTTATGTATACTTTTTTTCTTACAACTCAAATGATAAAATTATTAAGTAATATATATACAATCAAAATTTTTAAAATTTAAAATCACAGACATTTATGTAAATTTTTTCAATTATTTCTGGACGATATCAGCGAATGCCAGTTTCAATTTCACAGAAAGCCGAAAAGGGAAATAATGAGTGCTAATCATCCGATCGCTAATCGGGCTCCAAGACTTCTTTTATTAGGCAGCCCCGGTCTCCCTTATGTTAGTCATCGATGACTAATATTGTAATTTAGACATTAAAAGAGATGGTTCCAGTGGACTTCAATTTAAATTGTGTTTTGGTGCTGTGTGTGAAATAGAAGAATACAAGCACGTACAAGAACTTACAAATAAGTAAGTGTGGTTGGCGCGTCGTATGTAGCAATGAAGTTCTGCAGAAACCAACAATGAATGATTTTGAGAATGTCCCTTCCAGCAATCAACACCAATAGCAATCAAAGATGGCAAATGACGTCACGATGAATTTGAAGTACAAGATCCATATATCACAAAGGATAATCCAAATGCAGAGCACAATCAGATACAACGGAGACGAACTTGAATAAAGACTCCTCCTGGTAGGTCCTTCATTTATCTGTTTTCCTAATAATTAGTATCAAGCAGAGATTTAAATTGTAGTTGCAATCATGATATCATTACGATATGGGTAAATGCGAGAAAATGCAGCCTTAGTAGTATTGCAGATGTGGTCTGGTCTGGAACTGCAATGACCGCAACTGCAATGTTGCAGACAATATTGCGGTCACAGACTATTTTTTAAATCTTAGGTATCAAGGAATTAATGTCATTGAAGAAGGGAGGAATGTCTATGTTTCTGATTATGTTAATATCTATCTGTTTTACTAATTATGCAATTTACATATATAGTGATAACTTCGGTTAATGGAGTTAATATTTTTAAATACCTTTTAATTTCAAAGCCTTACAAAAATGTAATATTTTATAAAAAATACGAATGGCATATAAAAGTTTATAAAACCCTGAAAAAAAAAGTGTCCGTGAAAATGCATGTTATCATAATTTTATTTCTTAGCAGGCCCCTGTTTGCAAATAAAAATGTGAATTAGCATTAAGTATTTAGAAATTAACCGTAATAAATATTTTCTTAAAATTATTAGCTATTAAAATTAGGTAGAAAATATAGTTTATTCGCAAGTGGGGTATGGTCCAAGTTTACTTGGTCCATGTATAATTTAAAAGTGTTAAAATTGATTCATCTGTGATTTGAATGACTTAATTTGATAAATTGAAGGGTTCTCTTTCAATTAATAATAATATCCTTTGTGAATTGTATGGGACCTTGATATCTTGATATGCATGGTTAATTTTACTATTCTATTTATTTTCCAATTGTAAGATTTTAAAAATTCTGCACTGCATTGCGGGCGGTTGAATTTGTTTTTTTATTTGTCAACTATTTATAAATTATATTTTTTATTTCAATTTTAAAATAAAAATTCGTAGTTGGATATGTTATTCAAAATTAGCAGAATCATTCTAATTGAAGGTTTAGGATGAATTTTGAGTCCTTGACGTTGGTGTAGGTGTGCTCATACATGATAGAGAGAGGTTGAGTACAATTTTTTCTAGTAATAGAGGTTGAGTAATTTTCTATCCACATTATACTTTTGGATATTATATTTAGTCATTTTTCTCAAATATTTCAAGAATTCAAATGTTAAATTTGTTTGGGGTCACAAGTATCATTTTTTTAATTTTATTTGATTTTAATGATATGAAAGCATTTTTTTTCTGTTTTAAATATGTTTATCATTTATATTGGATGTGTCCAATAGAAAAATGGATTATGCTATACTTAAAATATTATATGTCAAATTAAATACATATCAATTGGAATTTTTTCAAGACTTTATACCTCATGTACTATTTTTCATTTTTTTATTATTTTCACTTATATTATTTACAATTCAAATATTATTGAGTAATACAAAGTTATCATAGTATAATTTCATTTTATAAAAAAATATTTTAAATATGTTTGAGATTTTATTTAATTAAATTAATTTATTTGCCATATATTTTATTTTTCACACTGATTGTTCGTTAGCTTAGTCATTGTTTCCCTTCAAGACTTCATTCCTTATGTACTATTTTATGCTTTTTATGATTCTTTTCACTTAGATTACTTATGATTCAAATACTATTGAGCATTATAAAGTTATCATTGCATAATTTTATCTTTAAAAAAGTATTTTAAATAAGTTAAAAATTTTATTTAATTAAATTAATTTATTTTACATTGTATTTTTTTCACACTGATAGTTTATTGGCTTGAGCATTGTTTCCCTTCTTTGTATTTGCTCTGTTTCATGTTTTTTCCATTTTCATATCTATTTATGTTGCTTATAACTCAAACTTTAATATTATTGACTAATATAGATATAATATGAAATATTTTATATTTAAATTTTACAAATATTTTAAATAAATTAGAATTAAAGTATTGAAATTGTTAATTGAATCAATTAATTGCATATTATATTTTAATAACAATATTACAATATTGAAATCAAATTTATTTATTTAAAATTTTGTCAATATTTTTATATTAATTTTGAAGTATTATATGTCAAAATAAATATATATTAATCGAGAGGATCTTGTTAAAGCCTTATATTTCATGTATTATTTTCTTTATTTTATATACTTTAGTGTATGCACTTTTTTTTCCCTTTTTTGGTTTACTCATGATATTTTAAACTCAAACACCAATATTTTTTGGCAATATAGACATATTGCATTATATTTTTATTATAAAAAATATTTTAAATAAGTTCTAATTTTTATTTAATTAATTTTTTGTGTACTCTATATTTCATATTACTTTACACCTTATATATTGTTTATCTTCTTTTTATTTGCTATATTCATTTTTTTTATTTTTTATGTGCACTCCTATTATTTATAGTTCAATCACCAATATCATTGAAAAGTATAAATATAATATGTTTTGTTTTATTTTTAACTTATTTAAATATTTTTAATAAAATAAAATGAAATTATCAACAAAATTAATTGGTTACATATGTTATTTTTGAAAATAATACATAATAATCAAATTAAATATTATTTATATAATTTTTTAATTTTATGATGATAACAATTTTCAGGTATTATATTTAAAATTAAAAATACAACAATAAAGATTCCATTAAGAGTTTACAATCCACACATTGTTTTTCTACATTTCATCTATTCTATTATACATTTTTCCTATTCACTTTTACTATAAAAAGTTCAGGTATATTGAATAATATAGAAATAATACAATTTATTTTTTATTATAGATTATTTATAATAAGTCAAATATATTATTTAATTGAATTAATAGAGTACATATTTTAGTTTAACTTTTATTGCTTTACAACTTACACATTATCTGTCTTCTTTAAATAAAAAATATAAAAGTAAAATTAATTTTATTTATTTAAATTTTTAGAATATTTTGTTGATATAAAATTTTAAGTACTCTATTTTGAATTAAATACACATTAATGAAATTTTGACTATGCTTACTGTTTTTGCTCCTTTTATTTGTTCCGTTGCGTAACGTTTAATTTGCAGCGAATGATGTAGAGCGTTCTTAATAATAGAATATTACTTGAAAATTTTTACTTTGAGGTGAACGTTATTTATTAAAATATATAAATTAAACATTAATAAATATAATTAAAATATTTTTTTATTAAAATCATAATTTATATTTGCTTCATTAGACATGCGCTAATTTTTATATTATAAATGAATAAATAATTTACATTTATTAAATAAAATATTTTTAAATGAAATTCATCTTTAAATATTATATTATAAAAATATTTTAAATAAACTAAATTTTATCGTAAAACACATAAATTGAATACGTGAATTAGTTTCACTATTTCTCATAAAAATATTTAAAATTGAAATTAAAATAATTTATTTAAGAATTTTAACATTTTCTTGATATTAAATATTTTCTTCCCACTTTTGTTGGAAAAAGTTTCTCTAGATCAAATTCTTCTTTAAATATGTTTTACATATATTTTTATTACAAAAATATTTTAAATAAATTAAAATTATTTTCTTATTTTATTTTTATTAAGGAGATAAGTGAATTTTTCAATGTAAAAGTGGCAAGAAATCACAAAATAAATTAAATATTTTTATAATTCATTACTGTTGAATTTAATTTTTTATTGGAATGTAAAATTTGAAATAATACATATTAAAATACATTGATATAAGAAATACCTAAAAAATGATACTGCTTTAATTAATCAAATAATGTCATATATGTTTAAATTATTTAATTTATAGTAAAATAAAAATTATTTATATTATTTGTGAGTTTTTCTTAATAATAGGATAACATCTATTGCTTTGAGGTGAAAGTTATTTACCAAAGTATATGATGCAAAAAATAATAAAAATAATTGAAAAATATTAGTTATTTATTAAGATCATAATTTATATTTGTTCTACTAGATGTATACTATTCTTTACATTATCATTGGATGCATTGTTTATATTTATTACAAAATCTTTTTAAATACGATTCATCTTTGAATATAATTTGTAAATATTTTTATTTTAGAAATAATCTAGATAAGTTATGATTTTGATACAAATTATATAAATTGAATGAGTTAGTGACATTATATTGTGTATTGTTTTTCTATGTTTGTTGGAAAATGTTTCTCTAAATTAAATTCTTCTTTGAATATGACCTATTAGTATTTTTATTATAAAAAAAATTCTAAGTAAATTATAATTATTTTTATTTTATTTTTAGTAATATGATAAGTGAATTGTTCAATGCAAAAGCAGTAAGAAATTATAAATAAACTAGTAAAAATTATTTATTAAGAAACATATAATTTTTTACTTTTGAATTTAAGTTTTTTATTTGAATGTAAAATTTGAAAATTGTATATTGAAACACATTTATAGAAGAATAACTGAAAGATAATACTGCTAATCAATTGATGTTGTATATATCGAATTTAATTTGACTTATTGTAAAATGAAAATTATTTATATTATTAGAGAGCACAAAGATGTTGCATATTAAAATATAAATGCAAATAAAAATTATGAAAAAAAGTAAAATAAATAAGTAATTTTCTTACAACATAATAATATATGTGTAAGCAGTAATATAAAACTATTTACATATTGGATACTAAAACTATATTTTTTATTAGGAATATTATTGTCATTAAATACTCATTCTCCATTCCATTCTTATATTACTTTCATGTATCAAATAAGATTATGGAAACATTTTTCTATTCTATTTTCATTCTTATTTTTATTTTATTATACCAAGCACAATATAAACATTTTCTTTTATAATTATACTTTTACTATTATATAATCATATAAGTTACGTATAATAAAATTTAAAATAATAGAAAGATACATAATTCATTTTTTAAAATTTTATTCTTTTCTATAAATTAAATAATATATTTTATTATGCAAATGATTATTATATTTTATTTTAAAAAATTTATTATTATTTTACTAAATATCACGGCCTTAGTGACTAGTGCACAAAAATTATGAAGATTGATAAATAGTTTCAATTTTTATTATTAATTTAGCATCTAACGTATATAAATTTTTAAGCAATTATTAGCTAATAAATGAAATATTTTAAAACTTGGTAATAAATGCATTCCTAACTATTTTTTAAATAAAAAAAATCTCTTTATTGTGACTGTAAAAAAGCAATGGAGCGAGAATTATGCAACATAATTTAAAATTCTTTTTATAATACTACTAAAAATTTATAGTATTTGAAAACTTGTGTTTATACATATAATGTAAATTTTTATCATTTTTTATTTTGGATTATGAATTATATTTCACAATTTTAATTTCTATGAATTATGTGTACAAATTATGTAATTTTTTGATATTCTCACTGAAGTTACAATTTTATATAAATTTTACATATAATAAACATACAAAAATTATAGTTCTATAACTTCTGCTGTTAAAATGTTTCAATATGAAAAAAAAATTAGAAATTTATAAATTTTTATAAAAAATTGTTAATCCTTTGTCAATAAAAAAAACTACATAATATACTGATGTATTTTCTTAAAACTTCGTATTTAAGTATAACATATGAAAGTAATATTTTAAATGTGCAAGCAATCCTTTGTCATCAAGATGCTTTTGTCACAAATGATGATCCAAATGCAGAGCACAATCAGACAACGGAGATGAACATGAATAAAATATTCCTGGTAAGTCCCTCATCTATCTGTTTTACTAATTATGCAATTTACATATACAGTAATAACTTCGGTTAATGGAGTTAATTTTTATAAAATACTTTTTAATTTCAAAGCCTCACAAAAATGCAATATTTTATAAACAATATGAATGGTATATAACAGTTTATAAAGCCCAAAAAAAAAGTCTGTGAAAGTGCATGTTATCACAATTTTATTTCTCATCAAGCTCCTGTTTACAAATAAAAATGTGAATTAGAATTAAATATATAAAAATTAACCATAATAATAATTTTTTAAATTGTTAGCTATTAGAATTAGGGAGAAAATATAGTTTATCCACTAGTGGGGTATGATCCAAGATTACTTTGTCCATGTATACTTTAAAGTGTTAAAATTGATTCATATGTGATTTGAATGATAAATTGAAGGTTCTCTTTCAATTAATAATAATATCTTCTGTGAATTGTATATGACCTTGATATCTTGATATGCATGGTTTGTTTTACTATTCTATTTATTTCTCAATTGTAAGATTCTCAAAATTCCCCAATGCACGGAGTTGAATAATGTGTTTTTTTTATCTATATTTATTTTATAAAATTTATTGCTCATTTCAATTTTAAGATAAAATTTACTAGTTGGATATGTTATTCAAAATTACCAAGATCTTTCTAATTGAAGGTATTGGATGAATTTTGCATCTTTCGCCTTGGCATAGGTGTGTATATACACGATAGAGAGAGGGGTTGAGTACATTTTTTCTAGTAATAGAGGTTGAGTAATTTTCTATCCACATTATACTTTTGGATATTATATTTATTCGTTTTTCTCAAATATTTAAAAATTTCAAATATTAAATTTTTTGGGGTCACAAATATCTTTTTTTTTTTGTTTTGAATTTTCTTTGATTTTCAACTATATGAAATAATTTTTTTATATGTTTATCATTCATATTAGTTGGGTAGAACAGAAAAATGGATAACACTACAGTTAAATATGAATCTCACCTATTTTAATGAAGGTGAATGAAATAACACTATAGTTAAAGATGTGCAAATAACATTATTCTATGTTAAATTAGATTGTATCTACTCTTTATATCTTCTTCTTAGGAAAGAAAACTAATATATGAATGACGATAAAGATAAAAATTAGTAAAATCTAGTTTGGCAAAGAAAAAAGTTTGCAATATTGAATATATTATATTGAAATATTATTGCGTTGGGTGATGTTGAAGAGAACCCTGCAGTCAGAATCAAGAAAAATACGTCGCACAGCCTTCTAGAACACATGTACCATAGAAGGAACATCCTGAGCAACCTTATTAACATCAAAATGATGAATCAAGCAGTGAGTGAAATGTAAAGTACAAATAGTATTTGCTGTCATGGAGGTTGTGAAGTGAAGTTCCCTATGAACATTTGGCCTTAGAAGTTCTAGAACGCAACAACACATCCTTTCTCTGATGTGAGTCCTTGTGTTGTAACTTTAATGCCAGTGTAACATTGATATCTCCATGCTACAACCTCTTATGTTTGACACGTCAGATGTTTTGAAATAATGGTTGGGTGTATGCTAAAATTTAGGAGATGGAGTACTCAAATTTATAATTAATTAATTTAATTAATTATTTCTATATTGCAACATTAACTTACTTTAAAATATTTTTACTAAAAATAAATTATTTGTATTATACCAATATTGCATAGTTCAATTTTATAAGTTAATGTATAATATGTTGGTTTAAAATATTTACACAAAGTAGCAATTAATCACATAATTTTAATTTAAAACATGACATTTGAAATTTGGAATAAATAATCATATATAAATTTAAATAGATAATTTCTTTTTAATAAATGAATGCAATAATTATTATATAATATTAATTAGCAATAAATTCACTTTTAATTTAATCCAATAAAAGAAGGGAAAAAAAGATAAAGCCAGATAGAATTTTCAGATATTGGAGAGTGCATTTCTGATATAATTTTATCACCATAATTAATGATCTTAAATTATTATTATTATTATTATTATTATTATTATTATTATTATTATTATTATTATTATTATTATTAGTATATTTACACAATTTATTTATCATTATTTTTTTGTTACTTTAAGAATTGAGAGACAAATAATTAAAATATCATATGCTAATTAATTTCTTATAATCAAGATACTACTATGATCAATTCCATTAACTTTTATAATTTTATCTTCTTCTTTATATTTATATTTACTATTTATCTGTCCTTTCCTTTTTTTAAATAATCAAAAATTGAGAGGCAAAATTAAAAATTTTAAATATCAATTTATTTTTTTAAAATTAATTGAGTTATTAATGAAGAGATAGATTGCCATGCTATTAACGTTTGAATTAGTATATTAATTTTTTCTCTTTATTGCGTACTATTTATAATTTAAATATATTGAGTATAATATTTTACTTTTATAAACTATTTTTAATAATACAATATTAAAATATGAAGCGTAAAAATAATAAGTATAACATGCAAGCATTTTTCAGTAAGAAACAACTATGGGGGCGAGCTAGTAATTTCATATTTTATGTTAACTTCATTAATCTCAGTTATTTATTGGGTTGTCATGTGAATTTCTTAAAATTGAAGGGGTGTATGCATAACTAAACCTAGCTTTACGAGAGAATGGGACAATTCCCCAGTTCGAAAGGATATTAGACAGTGAAATGCAATTAATATAGTTTCAATATGAGAGACAAAGACATAGATGTTTCGGCAACAACCAGCAATGGATTTGCAAAAACATAATTATTTGAGGTTTCATTTGTATTGATATTTTCTAAAAATTTATTTTATTTTATTTAAAAAATGATTTCATATCATTTAGAAATGAATTTTTGTGTTTGGAGTAAACTTTATAAAATATAATTTCAATTCATTTTAAATAAATTCTATTATTTGAAACTTTTGATTAAAATATTTGAAATTCATTTTAAATATATATTTACTTTGTTATCCTTAGTTAATCAGTTTTATAAAGCACAACTTACAATATAGTTACTTTGGGCTCTTGATGGTGCATCTATTCCCTTAAATTCATGGTTTTAAACTACAATTGCAGTTAAGAGCTAAGAAGTCCTCAAAGATGTCTATGTTTACAATTATGTTAATATTGATTGGTTGGGTGGTTTGTGCTTGAGGCTTTGTTTGGATGCAATAAAAATCGAAGAAAGAAATTGGGTAGAAAAAAATGAGGAAAGAAAGAATATAAGTAAGAAGTTGTTTTTTTTCCGTATGTTTTGTGGAGAAGAAAGAAAACAAGAAAGAAATTAATTTTTTTTTATTTAGTTGAATAAAAAGAAAAAGGAAGAGTAGTTAATATGTTAAAATGAAAATAATATATAATTTTAGTTCAAATAAAGAATAGAATAGTTAATATATTTGTACAAGAAAATATATATATATATTATAATCTTTTTTCAAATAAATAATATATTTTATTTAATTTATGTATACTATTATTTAATAGATATTCTCATTATTTAAATTATTTTTTGTAATTAGAAAAGCTCTTTTTAAATAAAATTATAATTTTTATTTATTCTAATATTCAATATTTTTTTAAAAAATGCCGATGATTAAATTATAAATCCCAAAAGTCATTCATAAATTTAAAATAAAAATTATGAGAGCAAAATTAAAAATTTATTTATTAGAAGAAGGACAATGAAGATAAAAGAATATAAAAGATGAGATTAGATAGAATAGATATAAAATTTAATTTTTTATAATCAAAATTAGAAAGTAAATTATTCTAAATAACTTATTTTAAATCAAAATTATTACTTATAATTGATTATTCAAAACCTTCAAAAAATAAAATTAAATATATTTAAAAAATAATAATTAATTTTAATTTATAATGAATAACCCCAGGTGCAATTTTTATCTTATAATGATTAACATTACCTTTTGGGTACAAAAAATGTGAATAAATTTTGACTCCATGCTGGGGTTTACTGAGAAAAATGCTAAAGCTTTGTTAACTTTTCCGATTGTTTAACAAAATAGTTATATAATTTGGAACTTTTTATATTAAACTTTCTAAATTTTTACAATTATTTAAAACTGTATTAAATTTTTTTTTTACAGATGACTATAAAAGTTATAAACTTTTGATGATTCTAAATTTAATCCACTATTAATGTAAAATAATAAATGAAAAAAATATGTTATTAAAAAAGCAATGATGATTAACAATTTTTAACAATAGAAATTTTTTTTAATAATTTTTATTAAAATAACAGCACATAAATTATTAATAGTATAAAGTTATATACATAAATAATAAATTGAATTTAAATTTCTTTTTAATAAAATAAATTGAGTAAAAATTATGAAATAACTAGTACTTATTAATATTTATTATCAGTAAGATAGGTTAACTAAAATTATATTTTTTTCTAACTTAAAACTTATGCGATTCTGTATAAGAAATAAGAATCTAAAATAGAAAAACGCTCAACAATTTAATTTCTCTTAATTTCTAACTTAATTTCTTGATCATCCAAATTGGAAAAAATCTTTTTTTTTTTTTGCATTTTCTCTTCTCAAACTTCTCTCCTCCAAACAGGGCCTTAAAGCTAAGAAGTTTATATTGATTGTCGTGCTATACTCTTGAAAATTTTGCATGCATACAGACCTCACAAATTTTATGAAAGAATCTTATAATTTTTGCTACATTTTCAGAAAAAAGTTAAGAAATATTGACTTATAGCTTCGGTTGATCTTAAATTATTTCTTATACTTGTGAATTGCAAAGCCACCCAAAATTGCAATATTTTAGAAAAAATTAATATGAATGGTATATAAAATTTTATAAAACACATAAAAAAAGATGTGTGAAAGCATTACCATAAGTTGAATTTTTTTTCTAATTAAACCACTTTTTGTAAATAAGTGAATTAGTATTAAATATTTAGAAAATAACCATATTAAACTTCTTTTAAGTATTATCTTTTAGAGTTACAGAAAAAAATAGAGTTTATATTAGTAGTATAACTCAAATTTAATTTGTTTACTTGTAATTTAAAGTATTGAAATTGACACATATGATTTTATTTGTTAGCACTTGCACCCTTTTAACTATTTTTTTCGTAGAAAAACATAAGGAATTTGCATGCTTTTATTATGTAATTTGTTTTTCCTCATTAAAGCAGAAAATCTAAGACGATAAAACTGTATGAGTGGTAGATATAGAAAAATATATTTAAAGTTAATTGCCAGGAGATAAATTTGATTAGCTAAACCTTCCATTTCTTTTAAGAAAGTTTTCATCATATTACTACAAAATTTCCCTTTAATGTTGCCAAATTGATGTCAATTAACAAAAAAGAAATAACATATATAATAATACATGACATTTTTGAAAATAAATACAACTTATTACCTTGGTTTAAATAAAAAGCTAACAGCATAAAGCAAAATAATCTATTATAGGGTGTAAAGTTAGAAAGTGGATGTGAAAAAAGCTTTTGATAATGGTTGTTTAAACAACTGATGTGGAAAATGAAGGTGAACCATTGGATGTCAATTCCTACATGTATAAAACATTAGACGATGATTTAAGTATCAACTAACATGGAAACTTATAGATATCAGTTATGTATTAATAATCAATGTCTAAAGTGCTACCACTTGCATATGTGTCACCTTTGTTTCTTATAACTATAGATAAACTTGTATTGTATGATGATTTGTTCTTGGTTTTTTGTGCTCTCAACTCAATTTTCTCCAACATTTGTTTAACAATTGTGTGGCATCAACTTTTAACCATCTTTGGCCATCTACTCCCATTTATCTCTACTTATGCTTTGTGAGTATTTTGCATTTTGATTGTGGCCTTTAGTGTTAGAACTCAAGTTTTTTTGTTTATTGTTGGATAGCTTTCATTTTTATGCTTTAAAATTATTCTTCAATCATTGATTACATATTTTAAAAGCATTATTTATCATAAATAGTTGACATACCCAAATAAATGTCATGTTTTAGGTTCATATCTTAGAAAATGTTATTTTTGCTTAGATACTACATTTAAGGAGTAACTTTCTATATTGGTATACCTCTATTTCTTGAATGTTATTTTTGAAAATGTTATTTTGTTGTGAATAAGTTTTTGTTCTAGGATCAAATTGAATGTGATAAAATAATTTTCAATCATTTTTTATTATTTAAGTTATCACATATACGTGCTTAGTTATTTATTATATGTTGCTTGGCATATAAGTTAAATGTTTGTATTGAATTGGCTAAGTCTCTCTAAATACAAGTGCCATAGGTGTATCTAGTTCTGGAAAAGGTGGTAAGAAACAGAAAGCCACTAGGAGCTCTACAATTAAGAGGGTTATAATCCTTAGATGAGCTAAAAAGGAGAAGTTGAATAGACTTTAATAACAATAGAGTTGCATGTGGGCTTGATGGAACTAATTTCACTAGCCACCTTGGTTCCTTAGTATGCCAAGGTGCCAATTATTGTTAAGAATGGCACCAAGTTAAGTAAGATATTAAGGACATCATTTGCGATGATTTATTACTAAGAAACCTTAATACTTATCTATATTTCAATCTTTATATGTGCATAATAAAAATTCTTGGATTATTAATCATATTTATCATTTGTGAGTTGCCTTACAAGGTACATTCAATTTTCACTAGGATTACAAAGATTAAATCTTTATATTGGTGAATAAGAGGCGGAGAGATTATAAGTACATGTTGTAGAAGAGGTACATTGGTGAAGTAGGTACTTCAGTGGACCTCCATCTAAAATATATCATTGGATCAATGCCCTCATGTGGGAGAAGTTTGTAGAGATATATCATCTAGAGGGCTCATCCTTGCACAATGTAATCAAATATGATTAGTCATGTGTTGATAATTGAACAAGAGTTCATATTTCATGAATAAAATAATAACATCAATCACTATTCACTTGTCACCCTACTAACTCTCTTCAATTATATAATTGCCTCAATGTCAACAAGTTGATCAGTAGCCTCAACAGTAGTTTGAATCGTTTCCTTTATCAGATCCTCCTTGAGCATCTTGTATCAACTTCGTGACAATCTATGCTTGTAAGTATTTTTGGTTTATTTCTCCTTATTTTTTTCACTTTGGACTTATTGCCTAAAAAAATAAAACAAGTGATGAAAAGATGTACTCACTATCAATATGTGGAATAAAGTGCTAGCGAAATGACCACATGTACCATAAAATCCTCCTCCTTGTATATCTCTAAGAAGTCTATTTATGTTTTGGGATTGATCTAGTAATATCTCTTTAAAGGGAATTTCATTGCCCTTCTTTTTGTTAATGATGTAGTCCTTACTCAAATTATACTTAAAGTTCCTCTATTGTACCCATCAACTATAGTAAAGGCAATCTGCAAGGCAATGTATACATATATTACACTTATGCATATGTAATCTAGAAATATTGTTATGCATATCTAAAAAAAATGAAATGGAGATAAGTATAATTGCCTTAGAAATATATCTTGGCAAATGTTCTTTTTAGTCTCTTCTAGTATTTGATGCCATTATCTAATGACATTAGGTATCTTGGTCATACTAACATCCTAATATAACTACTGGATTGTGTTGCATTAGACCCATGGGACAAGCCTTTGTTATTGAAATCTACTATTAACTTTTTTCTTTTGCTCATTGGATGATTATGTTCTTAATAATTAAGGATTCTTTGTGCCCTACCATCTACTAGCACCTTTATTGAAACCATAATCCATGTCCCTATTGTTTAAAGAGTTATAATAATAGTAATATAAAATTTTAACTTAAGTGTTAAGTAACATCTAATAAGTTTCCAAGCACAAAAATATAATAACATAAATAACAAGGAAAAATGGGAAAACATTTTATCACATTTAATTTGATCCTAAAATAAAACTTCATCCATGACAAATTGAAATTAATTCCTAATGGTCACACTAATATAGAAAGCTATTTCAAAAATGTAATATCGAAACAAAAATGACATTTTCAAAAAATAGAAGCATAAAATAAGACATATATTTGGAACCATAACCTTCCATGTTAAATAATGAACCTAAACCATGTTCATAACCTTTGAATAGTAATTTCAAAGCACAAAATAAAAGCTTTTCAACAATATATGACAATGCTACTTTTCTAACCTTAAAGACTACATCTTAAACCTAAATTGCTTACAAAGCATAAGAGAATTGAGGAAAATATCTCATATAATATGAAATAGATACTTAAGGAGCATGTTAACACTACACAATAATTGAATAAATGCCAATAAAAATAAAATGTGAATCACTCACAAATGAAGTGTGTCTACAATTCTAAGAAACAAAGATAAGGATATGTCGATGTTAGTTAATAATAAAGAATTGACATCTAAACTTTTCACACTAGCTATATCTAAAATTGACGTCTAATGTTTGATGCATAACTACAAAAATATCACTTAAGATAGGCTTTCAACATTGACTGTGTATTGAAATTGATATCTAATATTCAACCTTATCTTCAAATCTAACAATTGCCTTCATTTTCGACATTGAGTTTCTATTAATTGATCTAATAAGTCATAATTTTCAAATCATGTTGGTTTATTTATTAAATAACTAATGTGCAAAATAATATTTAAAAAAAATTAAAGACTTTGCCTAGTTGTTGCTATAATTAATTGTTACCATTTCACATGCTAAAAAATAAATCATTTCAATTTGTAAAATGAAAATATGCTAAAGATTAAATGAAATTACTATGCACCAAAATGGCAATAAATTAATATCATATATCATAATAAAACATTATATTACAAACTTATAATTTAAAATAAAACAAAGATCAAATGAATGTATCATACTACAATAAAATAGTGTACAATCCAGTGGAATTACAAACCATAGTTTCTCCCTTGATGTTAAATCTTGATTGTTACTTAAATTTCCTTAAGCACAAATGTTTGAATGGAAGAACCAAACCATATATACTTGGAAGAATATGAGATTTTTTCAGTTCTTCTACTTAAACCTTGATGAAAAAAAAGGAGACACTTCAACTTTCATATGATTAACACTGATCCCATGTATGAGTTTTGTTGGAAATCTCATTAAAACATTTCATCCATTACATTTAGGACTCCAAAAAAATGAACGGAATGTTTTAACAAGATTCCTAATAAAAGATATCACCATATATTATTTCATTAAAAAATGGAGAGTCAGAGTATAAAGTATGAAATTTAAAGGCTTTATGCTACATAAACCACACTTGTCATTTAGATAAAATTGACATGTTAGGATTTATTAATTTCCAAAGTTAGTAGTTGACATCTCTTTATGTGTCAGTCATTTAAAAAACCAATACGATAACCTTATTCCTCTTTCTAAATCAACCTTTGACCTCCTTTTGGATGTTGTTTCTCTAATTAACTAACATAGAAAGATATTATGAGGGAGAGTACATTATATGTAATGTAAAACTTGTTTTAAAATGAATTGATCTCAATTATTAAATTTTAATGGAATTAATGGTCCAAATTAGGTGTAAGTCATTTAGATTTACACTAGTATCAATGGACGACACCCTATGTTTTCTTGTGTTTCACAACATTTCAATTGCAACAATTTCCCTAATTCCATCTCATTAAAGGCAAGTGATTGTATTTATTTTAATTAAGCACACTTTAATAATTTGTTTGAGTAAATCAATTAATAATCTATTTTTAATTCCTTTAATTCATTTAGCCATTCTAAAGAAAGGAAATTTCCTTAATTCTTTCAATAGTACAATTGTTTCCTTTTCTTCCTATTTTGAATTGTTGCTAAGTGGGTTTTTCTTCTTAGATCTACTTAACCAAAACAATTTCAACCTAGTTAACCTAATTTCTTGCTATTCTACCATTAGATTTTACCAACCTTAGCCCAAGTCCTTTCTCATATCAGTGAGTTGTTCGATACCTTTTTTTTCTTGAATATTTCAATCTTAGAACTTGAATTTTTTAAGTTCTAATAAATTACTATTTATGTTTAGATTTTTTTAAATTTCTTCTTCTCTCTAATTTACAATGTTTGGATTATCACTGATTATTTTAAGTCCTTATCAACCTTTTTTTATAATTCTTTTTGTTTTAATAGATTTCTATTGATGTTTGAATTTCACTTCCATCATTGTTATTTGTTGTTATTCACTATTATGGGATAAAGATATGTTTTTTAACTTTGAGTGAGAGGTTTTTCATATGTTTTAATTTTCACAAGCAACTACTTTTATTACTCAAAGTTCAATTTTTTTCTTTCTTAATAAATGGATGCATGATTTTTTGTTTATTCTTTGATTTCTTTGATTCTTTATTTAGCTATTAGCTATATTAGATCTCTTTTTTTTTTTGGAATTGAAATCTCTAAAATTTAGGTAGCAACAATTTCATAAGATTATTTGTATTTTCTTTTTGAGCTTTCTACAATTTTGCAATATCTTTGATTTCTCTCTATAATCTACTTTATTTCTTTATTTAACTTTTTAAAATTTTCTTTCTTAGAATTATAATTTAGAAAATGTAGGAAATACTTTTATTATTGATTTTGACCCATATTTTTATATTCATCTATTGTTGTCCTTTTCATTATTAACTATTCCTAAACTTCCCTATGTTTTAATGAAAGAGTCCCCCCTTTTTTTCTGTAGGGAGCTTTTAGTTTAAGTGACACTCAATATTCCTTGAAGGCTTTGTGCCTTTTGCTATATTTGAGGTTCAATCTTTAGTCTTTGCATATGTACATCTAGTAGTTTAACTACTCTTCTATTTACTAAAAAAAAAAAAAGAGTTATCTTTCAATTTTACACTTATGGATTTTTAATTTTTAGCATTGTGTTAATGACTTTGTAAATTTGTTTATTGCTTCTATGTTCATCTAAATTATTACCTTTCAAATATATATTTATTATTTTTATTTAATTATTTATGGCAATGTGATTTTATGTTTGCTTCTATCAATGGCTTTTCTAAAAATTTATTGATGTAAAAATATTTTTCTTTTTAGGGGCGATCAAAGAATGTGGCACCTAAGTATAGTTAGTAGCCCTTTATGCCAAGGCTATCTAAACTTAACTATATATCCTATTAAATTTAATTTGAGCGTTATGTCACACCTTTTATGTCATGACCCAAATTAGAAGTTATGACTAGGGCATGTCCTATAAGAACACATATATAAACTAAGCCATACAAGCCTCTATCTATCATAATCAATTCATATAGTATCAATAATTTACTATACCACATATGAATATGCCATCACATAAACATTAACATTTCTGGTGGTCCCTACATGGACACCACAGTTTGATCATCAACATAATATTCAAATTATTAGCAAATTCATCGGTCCTATGATGGTGTTCCATCATTTTGTCATTATTCAAGCATTTCTATGGTAAATGACATTTATATAAACTTATTCTTTTACAATCTAAACAAGGTATGGCATAACAAAAACTAGATCTTACCCATGAGATATGAAGCAATTCTAGGAGTTCAAATATATACTTTAATATAAAATCATAACCTTAACTCTTTTACCTATATGGATAATTTGTGCAGCTTACCATTACATGGCACTCTTCTATCTATGGTGCTTAAGATAATAGACTTGAAACTTCAATTCTATTTGAAAAACATAGAAAACACAATATTGAGTTATTGACTTAGTGAGCAAATTACGTGCATCACTACAAAAATGAGATAAGTATAATGAAAACAAGTTACAATGGAAGATCATGGTTGTCAATTCATAATGTAAGGAATTTCCAGTTATAAAAGATAAATACAAGTATTTAAATCATAACAATGAAGTTTTAGCATATATAGGAATTGAAAATATAAAACTTAAGAATTTGTAATAAAACAATAAACTAAAAAGAGGTTTCCTAATTATTGAGCACATAGCTCATTGGATAAACTAACCAATCTACCATATTTCATCTCAATGTGATGTTTAAAGCACATAGCTCAAGGGTAACCTAACCAACCCACTAAATCTTATCTCGATGTGATGTATAGATCACATAACACAATCATTTATAACTCATTAGGTTATGAGGTTCCATTTCACAATGTTAGTTAATACATATGGTTAGCGAGACCTTCACTAAATGAGGTTCCATAATGCACCAAGGCTAGTGTCATTACTGCCACCAACCATAGTTTCTAACTAGTCTTCTTTCAAAAATAAGTTTACAAAATAAGTTAATTAAATAATAAAAATAATAATCATAAAAAATAGTTTTACAAAAGAAATTTTTTTTGTAAATAGTTTTAAATAACTTAGCTATGGTTGAAATAAATTTTAAAGCCATAAACATTCTATCTTTTTACTAACCATATAGGTTTCATCCATGAATCATCCATAAACAGTCTATCAAAGTTTTAAACCTTGCAATTATTGTACCATTTCGTATTTTAATTCCAAACATATTAATTGTTTCATATTCTTTAATTTCAAACCATTTCATCATTTTGCAAAATCATGAACTTTCAATATATCAAAACAAGCACATTCCATAAATCCTTCATTTTCAATTAAATAACACATATAAACCATTTAAATCATCATATCATCAATTTAACAACATTTCTCATAAACATAACTTAGAGGAAGGTTTTCAAAATGCTTGTCTTAACAGTACCTATGGCTTTAACATATAAAGGAAGTAAAAATACAAGTACGACATAATAAATCACTAAATAATCAAACTAATGATTTAAAAACATAAAAACATGTTGGAATACATATTATTTAGTTACCCATGGAAACTGAAATAACTTTAACTCTCTATCTAGCATCTAAGATGCATCATCTAAAATGATATTGAATTAGTAGAGATATACTCAAAGATTTAAGAAAATGAATAGAATTCATTAGAGTTTAAGGAGTCTTACCTCTTCTAAGATAACTTCAATAGCTAAAACTTTATTAACCTTCAAAATGCTCTTAAGAAACCTACTTTCTCTCTCTAGAAATGAAGAGGAAAATGAAGAACTTCAAGTATCACATTTTCTTACTTTACTTCTCTCTCTCATAAGATGTAAACACTGGCAAATTATTTCCCCTCTTTGATGGTTTTTGTTAATTAAGCAATGGAGCTTTTCTTTATAGAATTCTAAAGTTTTCATGGCAAGCACATAGCTTACCTAGCAAGTACATATGCTTACTTAAGAAGCACAAATGGCTTGCCTAGCAAGCCATTTAAAATAAAAACTTGTCTCTAATCTATGCATATTCTAATATTCCTTTTTGATATCCATTCTAATTATAATTAACTTATCATCCTCTTTTATTAATTAAAACACCTAGATACCATTAACACTTTAATCTGTCAAAGTAATTCCAAAGTAAACTTTTCACCTACTATTGTTAATAAATTCATTTATCAACATAAATGTGTAGTTTTATTATACTATATCATATCTAAATAGCCAATTAACGATAAGGCCATTACATTTTTCCTCTTAAGGAAATTAGTCCTTGAATTTCATAAAACAAGCTACTAGCTTTAGTTGTTGAATAGGTGGGGATATTTAACATGCATGATATCTTTAGATTCCTATATTACCTTCTTATGAGTATGGTTTTGCCATAACATCATTACTAAAGCTATCTCCTAGAGTGAGGTTTTTTAATTTGCCTATCTATGATAACCACTAACTTCATTTTATAGGATAGATCTTTTTCTAACTAGATAAATTATGTTTGCAACACATGTGAGGATTGGACAAGTCTTTTCTAACATTAAACTAATCAATTGGGTATCTAAAATGCCTTCTATACAAAGCTTCAAATAGAGCCATCTAAATAGTTGATTGGTAGCTATTGTTGTAAGTGAACTTTATAACATTAAGTAATGATCCTAACTTTTTCTAAAGTCCAATACACATGCTTGTAGCATGTCCTCCAAGGTTTGGATAGTTTTTTTTATTACCTATCTATTTAAGGATGAAAAGTAGTGCTAAGATCCACTTGTGTACTTAAAGCTTCTTCAAAAGCTCTCCAAAAAATGTGCTATAAATTGTAGTCCTTAGTTAGATATGATGGATATAGGCACCTTACAAATTCTAACAATCTCATCAATATAGGTTTGTGCATACTAGGCAAAGCCATAAGTAGTCTTCACAAAAAAAAAATGTGTTTTAATTTAGTTAGTTTATCTACAATCACCCAAATAAAGTCAAATCCTTTAGTTGTATGAGGGAAACTAGTTACAAAGTCCATTGTAATTCTTTTCCACTTCCACTTAAGTGTTTTAATGTTTTGGTGCAACCTTGTAGGTTTTTAATGTTTAGCCTTCACTTGTTAGCAAACCAAACATCAAGATATAAAGTTAGCTATGTCTTTCTCCATAATGTCCCTCTAATACAATTGCTTCTAGTCTCTATACATCTTAGTTGATCTAGGATGAATAGCATAGGTTAAGTAATGAGTTCCTTTAGCATAAGTCATCTTAAGTCCCCTACATTGGGTACATATAATCAATTTCTACTCTAAAGTATTTTATTAGCATCCACACTAAAATTATTAAATTTTTCATTCTTGACTTCTTTTATCATTTTGCATAATTGTGGATCTTCAACTTGAGCATCTTTGATGCACTTTGCTAAAGAAGATCAAAGTTAGGTATGTGCTAAAAATAATTTGGGATCCTTTACTTCAAGTTATATTTAGCAGAATTTCACTAATCAATAGTCTTCTAACTTTAGGAACATGAGCTAAACTACCCATGGATTTCTTACTTATGGCATTCATAACCACACTAGCCTTTCTTCGATCATACAAGATTGTGTAATCATAGTTCTTGAGTAATTCTAACCCTCTTCTTTGCCTAAGGTTAATATCTCTTTACTTGAATGTGTACTTGAGGCTCTTGTGGTTAGTATAGATTTCATAAGTTTCATCATAAAGATAAAGCCTTCAAATCTTGAGTGCAAACATAACTACTACCATTTCTAAATCACGGGTAAGGTAATTTTGTTCATGTTTCTTAAGTTGCTTGGAAGCATAAGTAATAGCTAGTCCATATTGCATAGGAACATACCCAAGTCTAACTTTTGAAGCATTAGAATACGTCATGTATTTGTCTAATCTCAACGGCAAAGCTAGCACCAAAGTAGTAGTCAAATATATTGTGAGCTTTTGAATGTTTTCCTTACAAACTTTCAATCATTGAAACTTTACATTCTTTTTATGTTAACTTTATTAGAGGGCTTGCTATCTTAGAGAAATCTTTGATAAAGTGGTGATAATAACTTGCTAAACTAAGAATGCTACAAATCTTAATAAGAAAAGTTAGTTTTAGCCATTTTTATAATGCTTCAACTTTGTTTGGATCCAACTATATACCATCCTTGGAAACAACATGCCATAAGAGAGTTACATTATCCAACCAAAAATCACACTTGGAAAACCTTACATATAGTTGTTAATCCTTCAAAGTTTGCAAAATAATCTTCAAGTGTTGTTCATGCTCTTCTTTGCTCTTAAAATAAACAGAGATATAATTGATAAATGCTATGATAAATTGATCAAGAAAAGGCTTAAAAATTCTATTCATTAGATCCATAAATGTTGCTAGAGTATTTGTTAAACTAAAGGACATCACTAAGAATTCATAATGCCATGATGAGTTCAAAAAGTAGTCGTAGGAATGTCTTCCTTCCTAATTCTTAACTATGATACCTTGAATGAAAATTTATCTTAAAGAAACACTGGAGCACCTACAATTGATCAAATAAATTTTTATGTGGTGAAAGGTATTATTCTTCATAGTTACTTTATTCAATTGTCTGTAATGAATATGTAACTACAATGAACTATCTTTCTTCTTAATAAAGAGCACAGGGGCACCCCAAGGAGAAGTGCTTAGATGATAGAACC